>JAKRSK010000246.1:660000-665000 GCA_029891615.1 Natrix natrix natrix | reverse complement strand
CTCCTTGTGTTTCTCCATATGTAGCGCCTTTAATTAGTTCATTATGTGATTTGTGTTTGTTTTACTGGAAGTCTTCTGGGTAAAAGGAATTGCAACAGTGGGTGGGGAACCTCATCTTATCAACCCACATAATAAAAGATGTATAATGACAATGTTCCACAGAGGGGAAATTTACATATAAATGGCCAAGCGTACAATTTGCAGAGAAAGGAAGGAGTGAGCAGTTGCGACGGGAAACCCATAAACACGGATGTAAAATGCACACCGTGAACTAGCAGAGAAAAAAGGAGGAAAGGAAAGTCACTGTCAGTTATTAAACTCGTGAGGGATCAAAGTCTTCCAACTCCCTGGCATGTCAAAGAACGTCAAGCTTTCTGGTGGGGAGACACACACACACACACACACACACACACACCCCGGGTGAATAAGCGTTGATTCGGGTACTTGGTCAGGGCTGCAGTGAGTCATCCAAGACAGTTGCTGGAAACACAATATTGTCATCCGTGATTGTGATGTAATTTCTCCACTTCTATCCACACTTGAAGTTTATTTTTATATATCTACCACTCTATATCTCTGTATTTCTTTATCTCTCTCTAACTCTCTCTATCTTTGCTTCTATCATATATTTATCTATCTCTATCATCTATCATCTGTCTATCTGTCTGCCTGCCTGCCTGCCTGCCTATCTCTCTCTCTCATGTCTATCTAGCATATCTATCTATCCATCTATCTATCTATCTATCTATCTATCTATCTATCTATCTATCTATCTATCTATCTATCTATCATCTATCTATCATCTATCTATCATCTCTATCTGTCTATCTGCCTGCCTATCTGCTATCTGCCTATCTCTCTCTCATGTCTGTCTGTCTGTCTGTCTGTCTATCTATCTATCTATCTATCTATCTATCTATCTATCTATCTATCATCTATCATCTAACTATCTATATTTATCCATCTGTCTGTCTATTTGTCTGTCATTGCCTATTTCTCTCATGTCTGTCTGTCTGCTGTCTATCATCTATCTATCTATCTATCTATCTATCTATCTATCTATCTATCTATCTATCTATTATCTATCTATCATCACTATCTTGGAGGTATATCCACAGAGAGAAGTTTAAAAACTAATGCAAGTCAAAGAATGGCAAGATTTTGACTGTGTCCCTAACCTTTACTGGTTATTTCACCTTCTTAACCATTACTCCTCCTGGCCCACTGCAACTACTCCTTATTCCTTGGAGTTACTCCCAACTTTAACCATTACATCGCCCCCTCCCACTACCTTAGATGGATTGGTGTACATAAAAGTTGTCTTATTAGCTTGTATGCTTGCGTGACATATATTTAATTCATAATGCAAGTATCATATTTCTGTTAGGATATTAGGTGGAAATGAGGATGTCATTTGCAAATAGATTTATCTGTACCGTGTTCTCCTTGGCCCTATGATCTTGAACACTCTTGTTCCTCCTGTCATTTTCTGCAATGAGATCGAACAAAATAAGAAGAATAAGTATTTACAGAGAATGAGTTCATAGAATCAGGTATTTGATTATTGCTGGAAGCCTTATTACAGTTGAATAGGTTTTGCAAAAAAAAAAAAGAAGAGTTATCACTGATTTCAACCTGGTTTTAAATGAGATCAGTTCAATTATTCTCTTATAAGCTTGCACCATCTTATCAGTTTCAATTATTAACAATCGTTGAACAATACTGCATATTTATTTCATTGAAAACTAGGAGATGTTATCAGTGCTATGTAAAACTCCTTGTACCAAACACCACAGATATATTTGAAATTTTCAAAGAAAAACTGAGCGAATTTCTCAGTGAGTTGGAATTCTATTTAAATATATTCCAGAAAATTATCAGGAATAGAGAGAGAGAATCTCTTCCATTCCACCAATATGTGTTACATAAAATGTTAACTTTTCTAGACTGTTCTGGTAGTCTACTGATCCAACCCAAAAAATCCATCTTGCCTACAACACTAGTATTTCGACGATAAATCCTACCTATTATTAACCAAGTCTGATCCTGTTTAGCTCATGAGTTTGGATAAGGTTGACCAAGTGCTTTGAAAAATTGTGTCAAACCTTAAATTGCATCATGGGATTACATCCATATAAGCAAATGGAGATTATAATGTAAGGTTTTACACCTAGATAATTACAAAAGGTTTTACAACTAGGCAGGGAAAAAGCAAAGGTAGAAGGACAGATTAGGAGAAACCCTGGCTTAAAAACAGTAACTGGGAAAGGGACTTTGGAGTCCTAGCAGACGATCCCTTAAATATGAGCCAGCCGTGTGCAGCTGCAGCCAAAAAAGCTAATACAATCCTTGGTGGTATAAATAGAGACGTAGAATCAAAATCACGTGAAGCATTAGATCTGCTTTATAAATCCTTAGTAAGGGCACACCTGGAATACGGCATCCAGTTTTGGTCACCACATTACAAAAAAGGTGTTGAGACTTTGGAAAGAGCGCAGAGAAGAGCAACTAAGACTATTAAAGGCCTGGAGACTAAAACAGGTGAAGAAGGGTTGCAGGAATTGGGTTTGGCCAGTCGAAAGAAAAGAAAGACCAGGCGGGACATGAGAGCAGTCTTTCAATATTTGAGGGTTAGGTTGCCACAAAGAAGAAGGAATCAATTTATTTTCCAAAGCACCAGAAGGCAAGACAAGAAACAATGGATGGAAACTAATGAAGGAGAGAAGCAGCCTCCTAAAAGTGAGGACAATTAACCAGGGGAACAGCTTGCCACCATAAGTGCTTCATCACTGGAGGCTTTTAAGAAGAGACTGGAAAGCCACTTGTCTGAAATGGTCTAGAAGAAGGAGACCTCTCACTATATAACACTTGCCATCTTTTAAATCTTTTGAATGCTTTATTGCAATTTCTTGATTGTGAATCTTGTGGTGTGATTGAGTGTCTGTCTGTCTGTCTGCCTGTCTCTGTCTGTCTGTCTATCTATCTATCTATCTATCTATCTATCTATCTATCTATCTATCTATCATCTATCTATCTATCTATCTATCTATCTATCTATCTATCATCTATCTATCTATCTATCTATCTATCTATCTATCTATCTATCATCTATCTATCTATCTATCTATCTATCATCTATCTATCTATCTATCTATCTATCTATCATCTATCTATCTATCTATCTATCTATCTATCTATCTATCTATCTATCATCTATCTATCTAATTATCATCTTCTTTCTTTCCTGCTTGAGCAGGAGGTTGGACTAGAAAACCTCGAAGGTCCCTTCCAGCTCCATTCTGATTAAATTAAATTAAATTAAATAGACGGATAGAAGCAAGACATGCCAAATATCAGCTTCGGCCTGAGATAAAATTTAACCTCGGGGACCTCACGGCTTTCATTCTTAGGCTTAATTGGTTTGCCCTCTCCACTCACCTTCATAATTGCATCTCGGAGAGCTCACAATACAAGTCAATTAACAATAAAAATATAAGCGCCTAATAAAAATGGAATTAGAACAATAAAATAATTCCGCAGCAGACCAGATAGACCATCAGCAGGCTTTAACAGTCTTGCATGGCTATTTCCTTCCATTAAAATGCTTGAAAGACTGAAGTCATTTAGTGGCGCCCAAGAGACAATGAAGTAGCAGAAGTTTCCTTGCCAATGGCGTAACGGGGCCACGGATTATAAGCAGCCTTCTTGGTCATCATTGACTTTGTGCCTGAAGATGGATCTCATAAAGAATCGCCATGGCCAAACGGGTCTTTATGGGAAGAAGGGGAACCCCTACAAAATATGAACCCCAAATCATGGAAAGATTCATTCAAGCATTTGAATTGACATTGGAAAGAAACCTCATGTTGGCTATGAGATTTTGTCCAACCTGGTTAAAATCCGTATCTTGAGTTTAAATGAAGCGTTAGAGAAAAAACACACCTTTTTCTCCATTTCTGATTCAAAGCAATCATACCAGCCAAACCAGAGGGTGAAAAAATTTCTCTGTCCTTCTGTCTCCTTTAAGGATCTTCTCCCAATCGGTAGAAATGCCTGCTTATTCAACAACTTCACCTCTGGTGAAAGTTTTTTGTCAACGTTGACGGTGGCTCTACAGCATCCCAGCCTAAAAGGTCTTTCGTGCTCCTTTGATCAAGCAAAAGGATTTTTTCTCCTTCAAATGGATCAATAGCAGATCCACGTTGTGCGTTTTTTGCAAAATGCAAAGTATTCAGTCGGTGTTGGAGGAATTTATGGCTGCGTGTTCCTTCACGTCTGCAAGCACCCTAATCGATTCCAGCACTTACCCCAGTCTCGTAGTCCTAATTAAATTTCAAAGTCTTTGTGCCTTAGGATTTCCAGGGCCTAATCACTCAGAACCAGAGAGAGAGAAATGCAAAAAGTGTGGGGTTGTTTTTTCCCAAGAGGCAACTGGACTTTCTGGTTTTTCTTGGAAGACATTTCGCTTCTCATCCAAGAAGCTTCTTCAACTCTGACTAAATGGTGGGGGATGGAAGGATTTATACTCCTTGCAGTCATCTGGTCTTTAGCAATTTTTCTCAGAGTCGTTGAGGCCACTTGGACAGATAAACAGGGAAACATCCAAGTGGCTTCAATGACTCAGAATGAATGCTAACAACCAAAGCAATATAAGAAATATAATGCAAGGAATATAAATCCTTCCATTCTCCCCCATCCAATCAGAGCTGAAGAAGCTTCTTGGATGAGAAGCGAAACGTTTTCAAAGAAAACCCAAGAGAGTCCAGTTGCCTCTTGCAAAAAGCTTTCTGTTATCAGTATTTTTCCCCATTTTGAGTTTCCATTCTAAGGCCTATTGTTTTATACATATGCCGTACTTTTCGGAGTATAAGACGCACCTTTTTCCCTCAAAAAAAAGAGGGTGAAAATCTGGGTTATACACTGAATACAGCATTTTTTTTTGCTCCAGAAACCCCGCCCCCTTCACTAAAATGGCCGTGCACAGCCTTTAGGAGGCTTCC
>JAKRSK010000246.1:192500-655000 GCA_029891615.1 Natrix natrix natrix | reverse complement strand
AGGAAGGAAGGAAGGAAGGAAGGAGGGAGGGAGAGAGCAAAAGAAAATCAGAAGGGAGTGAAGGAAAGAAAGGAAAGAAGAAAGGAAGGAAGAAAGGAGGGAGAGAGGAAAGGAAGGGAGAGAGAGAGAAAGAAGGAAGGAGGGAGGAAGCAAAAGAAAATAAGAAGGGAAGGAAAGAAAGGAAGGGAGAAAGGAAGAAAGGGAGGGAGGGAGGAAGAGGAAGGAAGGAAGGAAGGAAGGAAGGAAGGAAGGAAGGAAGGAAGGAAGGAAGGAAGGAAGGAAGGAAGGAAGGATAAATAATGAATCCCTAGTAAGAGAATGATGGTCTGTTTTCCAAACCATCAGGAAATTTAGCTTGCCGTACTGATGAGTTACAGCTTTTATTCTGGGTCTTTTTTGGCTGTTGTTTGTTTGTTTTAAAATTGATTTTCACTTTGTGCACATATTTCAACCATCCAAATCAAGGGGCTTTACTGCAAAATATCGCCAATCAATGAAAACGCCCGTGAAATCCTCTTCAATAGAGAAAGGAGGGAGCATTCCATTTGTCACAGGTGAGAATCAGCCTGCAAAAGGAAAAGCTCTGAGGGTAACAGCAGCCCAAAACGATACAGGTAATCCTTGGATAACAACAGTTCATTTAGCAACTGTTCGAAGTTACAACGGCCCTGAACAGAGTGACTTATGACCAAATTTCACACTTAAGGACCATTGTAGTAATCCCATGATCCTGTGATCAAAATACAGCCGCTCGACAGCTGACTCGTATTTATGACGGTCACAGAATCTCGGGGTCACACAATCCCCTTTTACAACATTAGTGGGGGAACTCAGATTCACTTAACAACCAGGTTACTAACTAATCACCTGCAGTGTTTCACTTAACTCCCGTGGCAAGCAAGGTCGTAAAACGGGGCAAAACTCGCTTCACTGTCTTGCTTAGCCACGGAAATTTGGGGTTCGGTTTTGGGCAAACCAGATGCTAATTTTACATTCGATTCACCGAACCGGCAGTTGCAAAGACTGGCTGGCCCCGCCCACCCCTCCCACACGGCCCATTCATTATGCCGGGTAAGTGCAGGGTCCAACGCGGAGGATCTGGGAGGACGAAAAACAGACCTCCTGGAAGTCCGGAAACGGGATGTCAACTCCTAAAGTTGTCCTAGTGAGAGAAGGGGAGGGGAGAGCGCATTCCACGCATCCTTTTAGCTAGAGTCACATCTCAGATTACCGCAGCAGGCTTGGGAGGGGTGCACCTCATTGGGGAATGTGATTTATGACACAGACTGAGGGGAGGGAAGGAACTGGGTAAAGTTCAGCCATAATTCAAATAATGCACAGTCCTGACTGCAAAAAGCTATTGCCAAAATGAATGCTCCAAATAAATGACTAATTTTCTTTTGAAATTGGCTCGGGATTCATGAATCAATTAGGGCATTTTTTGGAAACCTGACACGGGTGTGTTTCTGGCCTCCGAAAGGGCTCCAAGCCCGGGGGAGGCCTTTTTCACCCTCCTGGAGGCTCGGGGAAAGCCTCTGGAGCCTGGGGAGGGCAGAAATGCCCCCCCATGGTGCAGGAGGTCGAGTAGGCCACACCCACTATGGCCACGCCCACCCAGCAACCAGGCAGAGAACCGGTTGCTAACATTTTTCAATCCCACCCCTGATCAGATCCTCTTATCAAACAGGAAGATTAGAAGCCCTTCACAGGAAAGAGGCCATACTGTACCCAAATGCCTGCGATTGGCACGCGAAATACGCAATATTTAATCACAAGGGATCACAAACCAGGGGAAGCTATTGGCCCCGAATTGCAGGCGAATTGGATCTTCATGGCAAGATGAGCTCCTAATTGCAAATATTGTTTGCGTGACTTTCCGGAGCTTTCCTGGATGTGAGCAAAAGCATCTTAATCACTGTTCTGGGGTTGCCAGATTCTTCTTGTGCCAGTGGGAAGCGGTCCAACACAATCACGATGCGCTTATTGTTAACTTGATTTTAATCCGTCATCTTTTCTCTCCTCACAATCAGGAGGCTGTGAGTTTGATCCAAGTAGAGGCAGATATTTCTCTCTCTCTGGGCGCAATGAGAATGTATCTGCTGAACAAAACTCCATATTGGTGACATGAAGGGCATCCGGCCAGTAAACACTCTGCTAGCTGCATTCAATTGCCCAGGCTCCACCCTGCAAGGGATTATGGGGTTATTAAATGAAGGTGATGATGATCTAGATCAGGGGTGTCCAAACTTGGCAACTTTAAGACTTGTGGACTTCAACTCCCAGAATTCCCCAGAATTCTGGGAGTTGAAGTCCACAAGTCTTAAAGTTGCCAAGTTTGGACACCCCTGCTCTAGAGCAATCTTTCCCCCAATACTTATTTTCAGTTCAGCTTCCAAAGTTGAAACTAATTTAATGTATTTTTAATTTAAACCTTTCTTTCAAATTTGCCTTAGAGTGGCAGAGTTTGAGTCAAGAGGGAGTTTGTTCTTAAAAACAGCCTGCGAACAGATCGCTCATCCCCACTGGATGGTGGGGAATGGAAGTCCCAGCCAGAGCTGAAGAAGCTTTTTAGACGAGAGGTGAAACGTCTTCAAAGAAAATCAGGAAAGTCCAGTTGCCTCTTGAAAAAGCACCTTTGGGACAATCAGGACCTGGAGGAAGAAGAATCTCCATAGAAACTTTAAACGAGCTGTGCTGGCTGGGGAATTCTGGGAATTAAATTCCATGCACCTTTAAAAGTCATCCAGGTGGGGAAAACACAGGTGTCCCGCGTGAGCAGGGATTGGACTAGAACAGAGGTCTTCAAACTTGGCAACTTTAAGACTTGTGGACTTCAATTCTGGGAGTTGAAGTCCACAAGTCTTAAAGTCCCCAAGTTTGGGGACCTCTGGACTAGAAGTTATCCAAAGTCCCTTCCCAACTCTGTTCTTCTGCATCCTACGTGTCTATGAAGATTCTCGGTCCTCCAAGTCACCAAGGTGTTTTTCCAACGGGACTTTTCTGGTTTTCCCTTGAAGACCTTTCACTTCTCATCTGTGGGAGGCTACCCCACCCCCTCCTAGAAGAATGAAATATTTTGAGAAAAAGGCAGGATAAAAGATTTCCCCTAAAAGAGAAATAAAAATCTTAAGGGAGACAGAAACTCAGAGCTTTCCCCTCCCTGCTTCCAGCAGATATTTTGTGTCGACTAAGGGAGACTGGGCCACCTATCTACAAGGCCAAAGACCTTCAGGTTCAGGGTGATGGAATTAAGACCTGACCTTATGGGCAACTTGGAAGTCCGTTCCTGAACTTCTGGTTTGCACATTGGGCTGTTTTTTGCCCTACGGAGAGCCTCCAGGGGGCGGGGGGAGGCCGTTTTTGGCCCTCCCCAGGGTCCTAGAAAGCCTCTGGAGCCTGAGGAGGGCAAAAAAAACAGGTCAGTCACACATCACATGTTTGTGTGGGCATGTGTATGGGAGGGTGCAGGCATGCACGTAAGGGGGGGGGGGGGATCATGCATTTAGACTTAAAGGCGTGGGCACGCCCGTGCACACACACCCCTCCCCACTTTTGACACGCAATGGCAAAAAGGTTAGCCAGGACTGTAATAGGATTGTCTAGCTGCAGAGCTCCCTACATCGCACCATCTCCTAAGGAGATTGCATCACCCAGCAAATTTCAACCAAACTTGACTCAGACAATTATGGCTCCATGTGGCACTATGGGATTCTGACGACAGCCAATAGAATACATGTTCTTGGCCAGGAATAGGAAGCTCAAGTTCAAAGCCCAAGAGAAGGTATAAAACCCCTTTCACTCTCAACTCAACTCGTGTTCAGCTGCGCCATAGAAACGTGGGCTTGGTGGTACTCCTTCCTCATTAAGCCGACTTTCCAATCAGCCTCCATGTTTCCAGGGTCCTCCTTCTAATTTGGAGCTGAACCAAAGGGATATTTCTCCCAACACATCCAAGGAGCTTCTTCAGTTCTGCGTCCTACCCTTCCCGCACAGGTGGGAATGCGCCTTACGGGCAAGGCACCACTTTTCTGGACGTTTTGTTTCGCAACCCAATTCAGCCGCAAGACAAGACGGGAGCTGTGGAAACATCTGTAGCCTCTTACACCTTATCCAGGAGTGCATGTGATCTGAACCAACACGATACAGAGACGGGAAGCTTCACTGCACTTCTTCAGCAAATGCAGGTTGCAATTGAGCATGAAAATCACTTCCAGCTGTTGTTTTGCAGCTGATGTGCAGCCTGTAATTCCCAGGGCCTTTTCACGTGTCGATGTGCACTCCTGTTCCTAAGTGGGGGGAGGGAACTAAATTAGGGTTGGTCTCGCAGCCGAGATGTTTTGGAGCAAATCTCACTTTTTGTACTTTAGCTGGCATGGAAAGAATATTTTGAGGGGGGTGGGTTCCCACTGGGGTCTCGCGTACCATATGTAGGAGTCGTTTAGGGTTCCCAAGGCAGGATGCGATGGGGATTTATTTCCTTGTGCTTATTTATACAGAGCGAGAAGCAGATGTAGAGATGTGTGCAGTTGTTTCAGGAGAAATACATTTCACTACCATGGAAAGATCACAGCGGGCAAATTTAAAGCCCAACTGTTTTTGCTGCTGCTTTATGTTTCCAATTGGACTCACACTGGACACCTTAATGGCAATAACAGAATGACAGAGTTGGAAGGGACCTTGGAGGTCTTGTAGTCCAGCCCCGTCAAGCAGGAGACTCTCTACCATTTCAGACAAGTGGATGTCCAGCCTCTTCTTGAAAACCTCCAGTGATGGGACTGTCCACAATTTCTGAAGGCAAGCTGTTCCACTGATAAACAGAAGAACAGAGTTGGAAGGGATTTTGGAGGTCTTCTAGTCCAGCCCCGTCAAGCAGGAGACCCTCTACCATTTCAGACAAGTGGATGTCCAGTCTCTTAAAAATCTCCAGTGATGGAGCACCTACAGTTTCTGGACGCAACTTCCATTCCACTGGTTAATTGTCCTCACTAGGGAAGTTAGGAAAGTTCTCCTTAGTTCTAGGTTGATTAAGTTTCCATCCATTGTCTCGTGTCTTGCCTTCTGGTATTTTGGAGAATAGGGTGATTCCCCCTCTTCTTTGTGGCAGCCCCTCAAATATTAGAAGACTGGCATCATGTCCCTCTTAGTCCTTCTCTTCACTAGACATACCCAATTCCCACAACCGTTCTTTGCTTTATTCTTCAGTCCCCTAATTATCTCTGTTGCTCTTCTCTGCACTCTTTTCAGAGGCTCAACATCTTTTTTTTTCTATCATGGTGACCAAAACTGGATGCAGTTTTCCAACTGTTTGTGAAGAAGTGGATGGACTTCTTCTACCAGAGCCTCTTTACGAAGATTCACTCACCTTCCTTTCTTTCCTTTACCCATCAGTCTAGAATTCTCTACTTTGCTCATTTGTCCACCAGATAAGGTGAATTAAGCCACAGAGAAGACATTGTTAAGATGTGGGCAAGCAGCCCCGGAGTGAACCCTCTGGATATCCACGGGAGATCTGTAGCTAAACCAACCATCCCTAAAAATAAAGAACAGCAAGGGAGAAGAAAGAGGGGGAAGAGAGAGAAAAAAGACACATTGTCCTGCTGTAGTGTCGATTTTTGCTAATTCAAGAGTCCTCCAATCATGGAACTTTGCAGAAGACTTTCCACGTCTTTCCACACTCAGAGATAATATATTAGGTGTGAAACTCAAAGGTGCTTTTGAGTTTGAGAAAAGAGAGGTGGACTTTCTTGGTTTGTTTTTTTACTTTGAAAACATTTCACTTTCCATCCAAAAGCTTCTTTAGTTAGGCATGAAGGATGCCTAATCATCCTGGTTGCTCTTCTCTGCACCCTTTCCAGAGTCTCAACATCTTTTTTATAGTGTGGTGACCAAAACTGGATACCGTATTCTAGGTGTGGTCTTACTAGGGCTTTATAGAGTGGTGTTAGTATCTCCCTTGATCTTGATTCTAGCCCTCTGTTAATGCAGTTTAGGATTGCATTGGCTGTTTTGGCTGCCGCCATACACTTCTGGCTCCTATTTAACTGGTTGTCCACTAAGACTCCAAGATCCCCCTCATAGTTACTGCTATTAAGCCTGGTTTCAACCCAGTCTATATGTGTACTTTTGGAAAAGTAAAGTTAGCGCAAGACTTTTCTCTACAGGGAATTTCATTTTGTTAAATAGGGCCCAGGGTTTCAGTCTGTCAAGATCCATCTGATTCGTAAGCTACCCAAACATCTTTGGCAACTGATGAATTACTTGATATTAAAAAAAAGCAACCTGAATCTGGACATAAGAAAACTTGAAAAGTGCCTGCTTCCTTGGCTTATTAAGCTGCATCTGGCAGAGCCTAGAAGTTACGTCATCTCTTTTCCAGGTGACTTGGGAAATCAAGATTAGTTACTTTCTGCTTAGGAAATTAAAGAGGATAACAGATTTCACAACACTTCTGGGAAAATTGTTCCTTGTTTTCACTCTTGGGAGCAACCCAGAAATCTTGGCTGCTCAAAACCACGTATAAAATGTGAATGTGCAAATGCAGGTTGGAAATATGGCCATCTTAGAATAAAATAACAGACTTGGAAGGGATCTTGTAGGTCATCTAATCCAACCCCCGCCCAAGCAGGAGACCCTGTGCCATTTGTGACAGATGGCAGTCCAGTCTCTTCTTTAAAGCTTCCAGGGATGAAGCTCCCACATCTTGAGGAAGTATCAAGAGTGCATCTTGGACAGAAGAAATTAGAAACATTCACATTGTTCATCTTAACAGCCAAGTCCATTTACAGTAATCATTAACTGACTTCTTAACTATTATTTAATCTTTATTATGACCTTTATGACCTTATTAGTAAAAAGAAGGAAGGAAGGAGAGAGAGAAAGAAAGAAAGAAAGAAAGAAAGAAAGAAAGAAAGAAAGAAAGAAAGAAAGAAAGAAAGAGATTGAAGGAAAGAAGAAAGAGAAGGAAATAAAGAAAAAAGGAAGGAACATTGTATTTTAATCTTGGAAATAAATAAAAATTCATGTCAGAGAAAGAAAGAAAAATGAAGGAAGGAAGGAAGGAGGGAGGGAGGGAGGGAGGGAGGGAACCTTATGTTGTCCAAAACAGAAATTAAATTTAACCCAATTTAGCATGCTTGGGTATTCCTAAAGTAGCTCAGGATTTTAACTTATTGGCTCATTCTGGATTTTGGGATATGGTCGTTCGGTCTGACAGATCCTTGATTGATTGGCATTGCCAGTAGGTAAGATGGGATGCATCCCAATTTGTACCCAGGAAACTAAGGAAATCAATAGAAACATGTTCACCAATTAAGTCATATTTTTCTGTAAGAAATGTCTAGAACAAATCCATCTGGAATTGTGCCTGAAAGAAAAACTGGGTATTCCATCATTTAACTGAAAGGACGTGAACCGCGGTCTATAAGCTTAAGAGTCAAATTTTTCACACCTCACTTACTGGATCAATTTGTCCCCCAAAGCAATTCACACCAACCAGCCGTTTACTGATCAACCGGCAGAATTTCTGTTGTGCATCTCACTCCCAGACAAATAGTTGGAACGTTTTTCTTCACTTTGCAAAATTACTGAGAAATAACTATAGCTGGACCGTTCTCTCGAGAGGGAAATGGGTTTCCATAACCGCCTCTCTTCAGTCTCCCTCCACAATCACGTCTGTCGTCTGCTGGGATTTTCTTCAAAGGCCAACCAGCCACGAGTCCTACTCTGCTAGGACTGGGGTCTCCAAAATTGGCAACTTTTAAAGTTGTATGGATTCTTCAGCCGGCTGGAGAATTTCAGGAGTGGAAGTTCACAGGTCTCAAAGTTGCCAGGTTTGGAGACTCTGTTCTAGATTTTAAAAAAAATCAAGGGCATCTCATCTGGTTGTTTATTTCCGTTTCCACTCCACACACACTGGAGGGCAATATTCAAACTAGTAATTCTGGATTCTGGACTTTAAGCAAACCTGTTAAATTATTTTGATGTGGTGGGAGGACCTCATGGTCAGAATGATCCTGAAGTAAGAGGAGCTCAGAGGACCATCTTCATTGTGAAGGTCAGAGAGAGAGAAGCTCATATCAGGCATGAAACACTCTTATCTACCATCCATCCCTCCATCGTATCTATCTGTATGTATGTATGTATGCATCCATCCATCATCTCTACCATCTATCTCTATCACTATATGTCTATCTATCTACCATCTGTCTACCCATCCATCCCTCCATCTCTATCCTATCCTATCTATCATCTATCTATCTATCTATCTATCTATCTATCTATCTATCTATCTATCTATCATCTATCATCTATCTATCATCTATCATCTATCTATCATCTATCTATCTATCTATCTATCTATCTATCTATCTATCATCTATCTATCTATCATCTATCTATCATCTATCTATCTATCATCTATCTATCTATCTATCTATCTCCATCCATCCCTCCATCTCTATTGTATCCATCTATATCTATGTATGTATGTATGTATGTATGTATCCATCCATCCATCCATAGTGATCTATCTACATCATCTATGCGTCTGTCTGTCTGTCTGTCTGTCTATAATCTATCTCTCTACTATCTATCACTATATCTCAATCTATCTTTATCTCTCTCTCCCCCATCTATCTATATCTCTATCATCTATCTATCTATCTATCTATCTATCTATCTATCTATCTATCTATCTATCTATCTATCTATCTATCTATCTATCTATCTATCTCTACCATCTATCTCTATCACTCTCTCTCATCTATCTTTAGCTTTTTATCTCTATCTCTACCATCTCTCGTTTCTTTCTCCTTCTCTCTCTCTCTTTCATTCTTTCTCCATTTCTTTCTCCCCCTCCCCCAACACAAGTACAGATGGCAGGCCCTTAAACGTTGCTAGAGCAGGAGCATGTCAATAGATTAACCTTCCCATGTAGAATACAAGTAAAAAAGAAAAAGGATGAAAACAGCTGGACATTGGAAGGGCCCCAAAGAACATCCAACTTCCTGTCTAGAAAATTTTGTTGCCTTGATTAAAGAAAAAAAAAAGCCGCATTTCCATGCACAATTTGATATTATTTGTCAAGTGAAGACACCTTGAGGCCTTAGCTGTATTTTAAAGGTAAAAGGTAAAGGTTCCCCTCGCACATATGTGCTAGTTGTTCCCGACTCTAGGGGGCGCTGATCATCTCCGTTTCAAAGCCGAAGAGCCAGCACTGTCCAAAGACGTCTCCGTGGTCATGTGGCCAGCATGACTCAATGCCGAAAGCGCACGGAACGCTGTTACCTTCCCACCAAAGGTGGTTCCTATTTTTCTACTTGCATTTTTCACATGCTTTCCAACTGCTAGGTAGGCAGAAGCTGGGACAAGTCATGGGAGCTCACTCCGTTACGCGGTGCTAGGGATTCGAACTGCCCAACTGCCGACCTTTCAGATCGACAAGCTCAGCGTCTTAGACATTGAGCCACGGCGTCACTTTTTAAACATGGAAACAAACAAGGTTGCGGATAGATAGATAGATGATAGATAGATAGATAGATAGATAGATAGATAGATAGATAGATAGATAGATAGATAGATAGATAGATAGATAGATAGATAGATAGATAGATAGATAGATAGATAGATAGATAATGATAGAGATAGTGATATAGATGGGGGAGAGAGAGATAGATCAAGATATAGACCTTGTGTTTTTCAGCCCTTAGTTTATAAATTAGGTCCCCGTTTAAATTAGGATAAGCTTTTACAGGATCTCCAGTTGCTCTCCAAAGGTGATTTCATTAGTTTTAACCTCTCGCCACACGAGTTGTGAGGAGGAGTCCCAAGGCTAAAAGCAAAGGCGCTTTTTTGCACGAGGCTTTGAAACTAAGCGACGGCCAAAGCAAAGCAGGAAATAGTGGCATTAATTTAGAGCGTTAATTGTCATTTTACTACGGAAAGATCCCTGCTTTGCTCAAAGTCTACTCGGCCCTTCCACTGTAATCGATGCCCGAGGTTGTCTGCTAACAGTCAAGGATGGGGAGGAACAAGAAAATTAAACAAATGCAAAAATTTTCTACTGAAATAAAAATGAGTCAGTTGAAACCAAAGAAAATTTGCACTTCCTTTGAACGGCCGTCAAGCGGAGTCAAAATTCCTTTCTTTGCAGAAGGCAAAATATTAAAATTACAGAGCCGGCTCAGAGGGGTAAAATGTTTAGGGAGGACTCAATTACCTGACAAAGCAAACGTGGGGAGCTTTCAGTTCACACCGTCAAGGTGACAACGGTGAACTTAATCTGGGAAGCCATCGTGTTTCTAGTGACGGGTGTGGCAGTTCCCCGTATTTCTGCTAGCTGGACTACTCTGGAAACACAAGCATTTTGACAGGGGGTGCTTACGGTGCGCTACTGGAGTTGTGACACTGTTGTCGGATCAGGGCCTGAACTGGAAAAGCACTCCTGGTCGTGAGCTTAGGTGTCTGGTAAAATATAGCTGAATGGGAAGCGGTGGCTCAGGGGCTAAGACACTGAGCTTGTCGATCAGAAAGGTCGGCGGTTCGAACCCCTACTGCCATGTAACGGAGTGAGCTCCCATTACTTGTCCCAGCTCCTGCCAACCGAGCAGTTCTAAAGCACGTAAAAATGCAAGTAGAAAAATAGGAACCACCTTTGGTGGAAAGGGAACAGCGTTTCATGCTCCTTTGGTGTTGAGTCATGCCGGCCCCATGACCATGGAGACGTCTTTGGAAAGCGCTGGCTCTTCGGCTTTGAAACAGAAATGAGCACCGCCCCCTTGAGTCGGGAACGACTAGCACTTATGTGTAAGGGGAATCTTTACCTTCCATTTTTACCTCAGCTTTAGGGACCACCATTGGTGGGATGGTAACAGCGCTACCGGCCACATGACCACGGAGACGTTTTCGGAAAATGCTGACTCTTCGGCTTTGAAACAGAGATGAGCACCGCCCCCTGGAGTCGGGAACAACTACAACGTACGTGCGAGGGGAACCTTTACCTTCCATTTTTACCTCAGCTTTTGACACACCATTTCCCTCAACATGAGCAAGGATTCGACGGGGGATTTGCAGCTCGCGTTGTCTCGCACAATTGAGCAAAAATAAATATTTTCATGCCTTACTAGAGCAATTTTGCTTTGGGGGAAGGAAGGCCGATCACACGGTGATAACGGAGCTGTTTTTACCCCTCCGTTACACCTGCCTCATTAGTCATTATTTTCATTGATGAAAATCAAACCCTTTCATTGAACTTGTCAAATTTGTATCCTCCGCTGAAGGGAGGACACCTTTTATCCAAGTCAAGACCTCGAGACCGAGACCAAAAACGTGCCACTGGGGGGAAAAAAGTCACTGGGGAGCATACGGATGTTGTCCAAAACATTTAAGGTATATAAATATCTTTAAAATATTTAAAATTAAAAATAAGACAGGTAGCTTAGGTAAAGGAGGAGCTGCTTACTTCTCTAAGAGTGCGATGGGAGAAAATTCACAGGCCTAAAGCATCCATTTTATTATTTTCACAGTGGACCGGGAGTTCAAATTTGGACAGTATAATCATTATAATCTACAACGCTTCTGGTTTTTCCAAGGAAACATTTTTTTTTGCTGATTAAAAACTAAAAACATGGATTTGACGTATTAAGAGAGAATAACAATCCAAACTTTTGGTGCGGTGGCCTTAGAGATGAAGCTGTTGCCTCACAATCAGGAGGCTGGAGTTTGATCCTAGGTTAGAGGCAGACATTTCTCTCTCTGGGCACAATGAGAATATAACTCTGCATTGGCAACAGGAAAGGCATCTGGCCATTAAAAACTCTGCTAGCTCCATTCAGTTGCAGAGACACCACCCCGCAAGGGATTATGGGGTGGTTAAATGAAGATGATGATGATCAATCCTAATTTTTCTGCATCGCGGTCTTACACTTCCAGATAATATCCCCCTGAGGCCATAAATGAGATTTGAAGGATGGAACCTGGATTTGATTATGAACTCCCTGAAACGGCGTCTTCAAATCTGCTGAAACTTTATTGACTAGCCCAAAGTTTGATTTCCGTGCTGTGGGAAAGAAAGAAGTCCTTGTGTGGCTTCCTAAAAGTTTCTGAGGTGCGGTGAAAATCCTAGTTTTTCCTGCTTGATTCCAGCAGATCCTTGGCTTCATTGATTTTGGTTGCCAGGTATGGAGATCCACCTTAGGAGGAGGACACAAAAAGAGAGAGAAATCAGAGAAGTGAAGAGTACACAATGCTGTACATACTACTACTACGGTGATTAGTTGTGGGCGATTTTATATACAGTCCTCGACTTAAACCTTTAATAGAGTCCAGGATTTATGTTGCTAAGTGAGACATTTGTCAAGGGAGTTTTGCTCCATTTTACAACTTTCCCTGCCGGAGTTTATAAGTGAATCGCTGCATTTGTTAACTTAGTCACACGGTCACTAAGCGATTGCAGTGCCCCGTGTGTGTGTGTGTGTGTGAGGAAACATGTGATCTCCTTTTGTGACCTCCTCACCAGCAAAGTCAATGGGGGAAAGCCAAATTCACTTAGCAACCGGGTTACCGAGTTACCAATGGCAGCGATTCACTTAACAACTGTGAAAAAATGGGACAGGACTCGCTTAACAAGCGTCTCAGTTAACAACAGAAATTTTGGGCTCAACTATGGCTGCAAGTCAATGACTACCTGTATGTGTGTGTGTGTGTATAGATGATAGATAGATAGAAGATAGATAGATAGATAGATAGATAGATAGATAGATAGATAGATAGATAGATAGATGATAGATAGATAGATAGATGATAGATAGATAGATAGAGCGAGCTAGGGAGAGAGATTAGATAGAGACAGGATGAGAGAGATAGATGATATAGATAGATGATAGATAGAAAGATAGATAAAAAGATGATAGATAGATTGAGATAGATAGATAGATAGATAGATAGATAGATAGATGATAGATAGATAGATAGATAGATAGATAGATAGATAGATAGATAGATGAAAGATAGACAGACAGACAGACAGACAGGCAGACATATAGATAGATAGATAGATGAAAGATAGATAGATAGATATAGAGATATATAATCTATCTACAGCGAGAGAGGATAGAAAGGGAGGGAGGGAGGTAGACAGACAGACAGACAGACAGACAGACAGACAGACAGACAGACAGACAGACAGACCAGACAGACAGATATAGATAATATAATATAATCTATATACAGCAAGAGAGGATAGCTAGGTAGGGAGGGAGGGAGGGAGAGAGAGATGGAGAGAGAATAGATAGATAGATAGATTAGATAGATAGATGATAGATAGATAGATAGATAGATAGATAGATAGATAGATAGATAGATAGATAGATAGATGATAGAATACAGACAGATATACACACCTACCTAAACACACACACACAAACACACATTCAGAATCTGTCCTGCCACACCAATTGCCGGCCGTTCAGGTGAGAGTGGACCAACGTCTGACCACAGGCAAGGTGAGACCTCTCGACCTTCCTTGTTTACTTTCTGACAGCAGCGAAAACCCCACCTGGGGGAATCCAGTTCTCGTATCCTTTTGTCTGGGGGAAAAAAGACGTGTGCGGAGGGCTTGCGTCTTGCACGAACCAGTCGGGGACATTGGGTGAAAACTCCATCCGTCTTCAACGCTCTGGCTTCCTTCCAGTCCATCTGACCATTGGATTACAGCTCAGTCGTCTGTCAGTCCCCCCCCCCAAGTGACACCCATTTGCCTCCGGCTGCCGAAAACGTTTGAGACGTTTCCGCTGTTTGTTGAGTTCGCTGTATAGTAACACCCCTCCCTCCCCCTTTTTAAGTGAGAAAGCGTCCCCCGCCACGGACTGTCACAAACAGCCGTTCCTAAGCATCTGTTCAGGGGAACAACGCAGGGAGGAAGAAGGGAGCAGGACTGATCCATGCTAGACCTGGTTTAGGTGAAACGGGCAATTTATCCAAAGCGTCGGGAGCCCCGGGAGAGGCCAGCCGGCCTTCAGTTCCTGCCGTTCGTGCATTAAACTCTAAATCCTCAAATTTCCTCTTTCTGCTATTTATTCAGAATGGACAGTGATGATATATCTACGTATCAGTGGTGGGTTTCAGCCGGTGCGTCCTGGTACAGGTGTACTGGTGTCTCCCGGGAGCAGCAGCCGCCATACCAGAACGGTGCTTTGGGGAACCTACCCGCCCGCCCTCGTTCCTTACCTGTATTTAAGCCAACCGGGCCATTTGTGCACGCATGAGCAGCGTATGGCACCTGCGCAATGCTCTGCCGAGCAGCTAGAACAGTGATGGCGAACCTATGGCACGCGTGCCACAGGTGGCACGCGGAGCCATTTGTCAGGGCACGCGAGGCGCTGCCCTGTCAGCTGGCCAGCGCGCATGCGCGTGCTGGCCAGCTGAGTTCACCTTTTTAAAAGCCATTTTTTGCCCTCCCCAGGCTCCAGAGGCTTTATAGGAGCCTGGGGAGGGCGAAAAGAGCCCCCCCCCGAGGCCCTCCGGAGGCTTCAGGGATCGTCCGGAGGCTTCCCTGACACCTTCGGAGCGCTTAAAACGACCCTCCGAGCAAACTGGAAGTCACTTCCGGTTTGCTCAGAGGGTCGTTTTAAGCATTCCGAAGCTTCAGGGAAGCCTCCGGACATTCCCTGAAGCCTCCGGAGGGCCTCCGGGGAGCGGGGGAGGCTCTTTTCACCCTCCCCAGGCTCCCATAAAGCCTTTGGAGCCTGGGGAGGGTGAAAAAAGCATGTAAAAATGGGGGGGGGTTGCGTGTTGTGCGCGCATGCACACTGGTGGGGTTGTGCATTGCATTATGGGTGCGGCACGCCTGCACACGACCCCCCTGTGCTCCCCCCCCTTGTGGCACGCCAGCCAAAAAAGGTTCGCCATCGCTGAGCTAGAACGTCGCAGGCGGGGTGTGTTTGTGTGTGTATGTGTATGTATGTATATACAGACACACACACACACACACCAGTGGTGGGTTCCGGCAGAGTCTACTACTGGTTTGCTCAGCGGCGTGCCCCACGCACATGCGCAGTACGATTAAAAAAAAGCCAAAAACAAGATGGCGCCACCTATGGCGCCACCGGGAGAACCAGTTCGGGAGTGTGGCAGACCTGGGTAGTTCCAGAAACCCAGGCCGCCAAGCTACTACCGGTTCGGCCAAAGCAGTAGGAACCCACCACTGACACACACACATTTGTATGTGTGTATTTTTTGCAGATGTTAAATTACCAAACTGCTAACACTGATGATGTTATCTAGTCGGGTAAGGAAACGTCTGCCAGATAACCCAAAGGTGCTTTTTCAAAAGGCAACTGGACTTTCTCTGTTTTTCCTTGAAGGCGTTTCCCTTCTCCTCCAAGAAGCTTCTTCCGTTCTGCCTGAGTGATGGAGAATGGAAGGATTTATATTCCTTGCAGTGACCTGGTTGTTAGCCGTCATTCTGAGAGTCATTGAGGTTGCTGGGACAGATGAACAATGAAACCTCCAAGTGGTCAGAATGACTCTCAGGGGGAGCGCCAGCGACCAGACGACTGAGAGGAATATAAATAGCAATAGCACTTAAGGCTTATACACCGCTTCGTAGAGCTTTTACAGCCCTCTCTAAGCGGTTCACAGAGTCAGCCTCTGGCCCCCAACAATCTGGGTCCTCATTTTACTCACCTCGGAAGGATGGAAGGCTGAGTCAACCTTGAGCCGGTCAGGGTTGAACTGCTGGCAGAGGGCAGAATCAGGCTAAAACCCACATTCCAACCATTGTGAAGGAAGGAAGGAAGGTTAATAGCACTTAGACTTATATACCGCTTCACGTGCTTTACAGTTCTCTCTAAGCAAGTTCACAGAGTCAGCCTCTTGCCCCCAACAATCTGGGTCTTCATTTTACCCACCTCAGAAGGATGAAAGGCTGAGTCAACCTTGAGCCTGGTGAGATTTGAGCTACAGCTAGCAGTCAGCTGAAGTAGCCTGCAGTACTGCACTCTAACCACCGCACCACCTCGGCTCTTATAAATCCTCCCAGTCTCCACCGTTCAGGCAGAACTGAAGGAAGCTTCTTGGATGAGAAGCGAAACCTCTTCAGGGAAAAACCAAAAAGCCCAGTTGCCTCTTGAAAAAAGCACCTTTGGGACAACCAGGACCTGGAGGACTAAGAATCTCCATGGACATCTACAAGAAAATAAAGAAGCTCAGAGATCACCAAGGACCACGTGGATATAATCCCACAGACGTAAAGGAATAAGAAGAGACGACTCCAGAGATATGAAATCTAATCGGCAAAATGCACTCCCTGCTTCCTAATCGCACTGCTCCTACTGGGAGGCAGCCTCTTTGAAACAAGTAGACATAAGCCCCTCACTCAGCCCAGGAGATCTCGCAATATCCAAGCCTGCCACATTAAACGCAGAGTGGAAGGATTCAGATCATTGTTTAATGAAACTCATCCCTGTTTACATCCAAATTGATTTTAGTCTGTGCCCGGACCGAGCCCGGCGTGTACAAAACCCCCCGTGATTGATTTAATTTATTAAATCAGCACCATCAATGCCCTTCTACACCTTTCACTCTAATGAGGTCAGAATTAATTTTATATTCCTGAAATGAAAAGGAACAGACAATAAATCTGTCAGCCCGATATTCGCTCCCCCCTCCTCCCCCCGGTTTTTGGGCTTTTTAAATACTGAGTAACTCTCGACCATCTGTTGTTTCGAAGTGCAGAGTACATCAATGAACATATGGGCTTCCTTCTCAACCAGCTGTAGTGTAGTTAAAGTTATAATAAGAGCTTTTGGGGGGAGATCTGTTTGCATTAAAAACTTGGCTCATTAAAGCATCTGTGACAAGCTATAGAGTCCTTTGCAGCACTAAAAACTAATACAAATTTGTCATTTCATAACACAGTTCTCCAAAAACAAATCCTCTCCCTTATTTATAAAGATTCTGCTCAAGTAAACTGCATTATTATTATTATTTTAGGCTAATATTTTTCTCACTTCGAAACCTAAATTTGATGTATTCAGTTCCAGAAATTCGATACCTGGCAGCTAATTAGGGCTTTGATTTTGTGGGTGACCCAGAAGGCAGCCATTTTCAACGGCTGCGGTTCAATGAATTGGAAGGCTAATTTTTTATGCAAGCATTTTATGCAAGCATTTTAAGCAAAACATTTTGTTTTGAAATGGGGTGCATAAGATTGGGCGGAGATTAAGAGAGAGCCGTTTGGATGTCAGTGAGCCAACAAACGTTGATCGAAACACAAAACGTACCTTTATCTGGGTGGTTCAGAATCATGATTTTCCGGTGAGCATTTCTAATCTTGACCTTGCCAGCAGATGGGCTGTAAAATATATATTTAGAGCGCTTAGCATAAATCAGGAGCCTTGCAGGCGGGAAAACTAGCAAATTTGTGTTGCTTCAGAAAACATAGCATTCTAGAACTCCTTGCCATCTGGTGGTGAAAGAGAGTACTACACCTTTCAAGAAATTTAAAAAAAACTTGGAATAATTTGTAAGAAAATAATAGAATGGAATGGAATGCAGAGTGGAGTGGAATGAGAATAGAATAAAATAGGAAATAGAATAGGAAATAGGAATGGAACAGAATAGGAAATAGGGATGGAATGGTATAAAATGGAATGGAATGGAATAGAATAGGAAATAGGAATGGAATAGAATAGGAAATAGGGATGGAATGGTATAAAATGGAATGGAATGGAATGGAATAGAATAGGAAATTGGAATGGAAGAATAGAATAGGAAATTGGAATGGAATGGTATAAAATGGAATGGAATAGAATAGAATAGAGATAGAAAAAGAAATAGAACAGAATAGAATAGAATAGCATGCAGAATAGAGAACAACATATAAATAGAACAGAATAGAGTAGAATATTCTTTATTAGTCAAGTGTGAGTGGGTTGGCATGCTGGCAGGAAACAGGAATTCTGGTAATGGTTGAATCCCAAAATTTAGGAAGAGCCCAACGCCTGGAAGAGATTTGGGATATTTTAATAGTCCACTACACAGTAGGGAAATTTCTATCTGCTCCATTTTTTCTCCAAGTGAAGTAGATTCGTAATTTCTGTGTTACTTTGAAGCCTGTCCATGTTTTAAATAATATCAGAGTTAATATTCTAAATTAATATATAAAACCTGAATTAACTATTTGCTCATACTTCCTTTCCATTCCTCTTACCGTGTTTAAACGCCATCGTTTTATTCTGTAACATACCCTGAATAACGGATTCAAAAGACACCGTATGAAAAGGCGCAAATTCAACTATCTGGGTGGGTTCTCGACTTACAACTACAATTGAGCCCACCCTTCCCCTTGCTAAGCGAGACAGTTGTGGAATGAGTTCTGCCCTCTTTTACGACCTTCCTTGCCACGGTCGTTAAGCCCATCACTGCAGTTGTTGAAGTTAGTAACACGGTGGCTGAGTGACTCTGGCTACCCCATTGACTTGGCTCGTCAGAAGGTTGCAAAAAGGGATCAAGGGACCCTGGGACTCTGCGACCGTCATAAATATGAGTCAGTTGCCAAGCGTCCGAATTTTGATCACGTGACCACGGGGTGGCTGCAAAGGCTGTGAAAAATGGTCCTAATTCACCTTTTCCCAATGGTGTTGTAGCTTCGTAGCGGTCATTAAATGAAGTGTTGCAACTAAAGGACTCCTTGTGCTCCTTTCCCCCTCCATTCCCTTCTTCTGTTTCAATGCTATTATTTTTATTTTGTATCTTGAATAACAGCGTCAAAAGACACTGTATAAAAAGACACGGAACTTAACTGGATTTCCAAAGTGCAGGAGGAGGACAGCTATAAAATGGCATTTATTTTTCGAATGCCCTTGAGCTGTCCAGCAGGAAATTCTGCCGGTAAATTCCGCGCCCCCCATATCCCTTTCAGATAAATCATTCTTTTCAAGGCAAAAAGGCTTACCCTTTGGTATTTAACTCCAGACAAGTTGTCAAGAATGTATAAAGGTATATTCCACATGAAATGTTGGAAATGCAAATGGAAAGAAGGGGCCTTTTATCATTTATGGCGGACATGAGATAAAGCAAAGAAATACGGGAGTATAGGATTCGTATCCTAATACGGAAAATTCTTAAAGGGAGCATAAAGAAAAAAACCTGAGGCTTTTGGGGGGGTTTATGGAAAAAATATAATTTTGTATTTATTTATTTGCTTACTTATTTACTTACTTTACTTACTTATTTATCTTGTCATGTATTGTCAAATTGAGGTGGTGACCCTTTAAGAGCTGTATGCAATGAAATTTCATTTTTAATGTATGCCAATTAGTGTACATTCAAAGTGACAATAAAGTTAGTCTATTCTTTTCTATTCTAAAAGGCTTGGGGGGAATATTTGGAAATTTGATGTTATATATGGTTTTTTAAATTTATTTATTTATAGATTTTCCTTTAATATACGTAAGTGCTTAATGAAAAGTGCATTGCCTGAGTCGATTTAGTTATACATAATAATAATGTTTATATGTGTGCAGGTATGCTGGTCTTGTATTCGGGTCTTTTCCCATGTAAGATTGAGGTTGTCTTGGCAATGATTCGGCGAGGTCTCACTCGCCATCTTCAGGCTGGTGTTTTCGGCTTCGTGTTTGTATGAGTAAAGTGTGGCCGGAGCTGCCGTCTTTCTATAAATCTTGGTGGGGGGGTGGGGGTGGGGGTGGAGTGCTGGCATTGTTTCAGAAAGTGGATTGATTGGCTGTGTGGTTGTATCATGATTGATAGATTGGTGCTGATTGGTGTTGGCTGTGTGTCCGTTGTTGTTTCGTGTTGTAATGGCCTGGGTGGTAATGACCTAGCGGTGTCCCAAAGGTGCCAAGCAACATGAGTGCCTTTCTTCCGCCCCCCCCCCCGGCTCCCGCGGCTTGGCGCCTTCGGGAATACTACTAGGTCGGTGAGCAGTGCGTATGTATGTATGTATGCATGTATGTATGTATGTATGTATGCTGGTCTTGTTGTATTCGGGTCTTTTCCCGTGGGAAAAGACTCGAATACAAGACCAGCATACCTACATACGTGAAAATCTAGATCTATACCAGTCTCCCTTTATTTATTTATCAGCACAAATACAACACACACACACACACGCACGCATATATATATATATATATATATATATATATATATATATTGCTTAAATATAATAATCTTTCATCATTTTTCTTATACTCTTACATCTTCTAATTTCTTCTCTATTATCTAACCATTGATAGAACAAATCCCATGTTAAGAAATATTCTGTATCTTCCTTATCCTTTATCTTTAATGTCAATCTGTCCACAATCTAATATTTTAAATTATATTTTCATCTGTAGGAGTTTCCTCATTTTTTCCAATATTGTGCAAATACAATTCTCTCTCCTGTCAAAATATGTAATAATAAGTAGGCATTCCCATTATTGTTTTCTTCTGGTATCATAACTAACAAGAAGATTTCTGGCTTTAAATCTACTTGTTTCTTTATCTTTTTTTCTAACCACGTATGTATTTTCGTCCAAAACATTTTTTGCCTCAGGGCGTGTTCACCACGTATGATAATAAGAACCCGGTAACTGAGTACATTTCCAACATTGATGCTGTATATGTTGATGGCAGCGAGATTACTCTATGCACAAAAATGGAAGGATACTTTGATCCACACAACGGACGAAAGGCTAGAGAAGTTGATGGAAGTTGGCAGAGATGGCTAAGTTGGCTGCTTTGATCCAAGAAAAATAAATCAATAAATAAATACTTTTATTCCTACTTGGAAACCACTTCTGGACTTTGTGCTTGAGGTGGACAAAAAAATGAAACTTTGATTTTGGGTTTGACCGATTAGATAGATTTAGGGTTCTAAAAATGGTTGGTTTAAACCAGGGGTGTCCAAACTTGGGAACTTTAAGACTTGTGGACTTCAACTCTGGGAGTTGAAGTCCACAAGTCTTAAAGTTCCCAAGTTTGGACACCCCTGGTTTAAACTATTATGTAAAAGTAAAAAGTTGAGATTGGGTGTTATTATCTCATTCTACTGCACCAAAGGGAGTAAGGAATCAATGACTTTTCTTTCTTCCCCCCACCCTTCTTTTCCACACTTTCCCCTTCCCTATTTTTCCCTACTGTTTGCTTTTGTATTTTTATTGTATAACATAAACTAATAAAAATCGTTCATTGAAAGAAAAAAAAAGACAAAAGGCTTACCTTATGCCTAAAATAAGACTAGCTTCCCGTACATTCATTTTCGATTCGAATCCGCCTTTGTAATACGAAGAAGCGGCCTGTGAACAAAAGAGAAGGGGGATTTGAGAGGGAGCCCAAGAGCATTAAAAGTCAAAACGATCGTATGGACAGAATTCTGCTTCGAAGCAAGGAAATTATGGTTCCAGAATAATAATCAGAACCACCCATGTTCTGCAGATAGAACCAGGAAGCCTAGATGGGGAGGGGGGAATTTAAATTTGGAAAAAGCAGCCGAGTTAAAAATTAAATAACTGTACCTGGAGTGCTGTGTCCTCCAATTTCCAGGTTGGCCATCTGGGGCTGCTAATATTTTTTTACAACAACGTAGACTAAAGTTTGCATCCTGCCGCCTGCCTTCTGCAGAGGCAGAAACAGAATGTCGGACTGACCACAAAAGACTATTTTACTTGACCCACAGCAGCAGGTATTGGAAAGTAGGGGGCATCCTATTTAAAGTATCTACACCAGGGAGTCCTTGGCTTATGATTGAACCTGAGACCGGAAATCTCGTCATTAAGAGTGTGCGTGTGTGTTTATTGAACTTATATCCCATCATATCTTTACAGGTTATCTAGCAGAGACAATAAAATATTCCATTATGTTCTATTTCATTCCATTCATTTTCTATTCCATTCTATTCCATTGTTCATTCCTCTAAGTCTATTCTATTCTATTCTGTTCTAGTCTACATTCTATTCTGCATTCTATTCCATTCCATCTTCATTCCTCTTATAGTATTCATTTTCTCTGTTCTGTTCTATTCTATTCTACCTATTCTAGTCTACATTCTATTCTGCATTCTATTCCATTCTTCATTCCTCTTATTCTATTCATTTTCTCTATTCTATTCTAATTCTGTTCTGTTCTATTGTTCCTACTCTATTCTGCATTCTATTCCATTCCATTCTTCATTCCTCTTATTCTATTCTATTCTACTGTATTGTTCCTACTTTATTCTGCATTCCATTCCATTCTTCATTCCTCCTATTCTATTCTATTCTATTCTATTCTATTCTACTCTACTCTACTCTTCTACTCTACTCTACTCTACTCTACTCTACTCTAATTCTCCTATATCCAACTGGAAGAGAAGCCTTTTTATTCCTTCAGGGAACGACTTCAAAGTTCTCGCTGGGCCCGTTCAAATTTGGAGAACTACCATTCAGGAATCAAAGAGTAAAAGAGGAATGTTCTCCCCCCCCCTTCCCCCTCCCCTCCTTGGCTGGGTGGGAAAAAAAGACTATATAGCGTCTCTTATATGATAAAACTCCAATTTTTGCCGAGCGCTTAGGAGAAACAGGTATCCATTAATACCCACGAAATGTGATTTTTTTTTTTTACATAATCAACTTAATTTACATTATGCGGTAATTGATGCAATTTAGTCATTGGCGTCCCTTTGTTCATTTGTGAAATTACACAATTGCGGGAATGAGTGTAAATGGCCAGAAATGAAGAGAACGACCATAATTAGGGAATTATGCAGAGGGGGAAGTCCATGCCGTCCTTCTCACCCCAAAACCCTCTGAGCTTCACTGTGCAGGTAGTCCTCGACTTACAACAGCCCACTTAGTGACCATTCAAAGTTACAACGGTGTTTTAAAAAGGGACTTACGGCCATTATTCGCACTTACGACCGTGGAGACATCTCCACAATAACACGATCAAAATTCAGATCCTGGGCAATGGACTCACATTTATGACGGTCACAGTGTCCCGGGGTCACGTGATCCACTTTTGCAACCTTCTGGCAAGCCAAGTCAATGGGGAAGCCAGATTCATTGAACGACCGTGTTACTCATTTAGCAACTTCAGTGATTTGTTTAACAACTGCGGCAAGAAAGATTATAAAATGGGGCAAAACTCACTTAAATATCTCACTTCGTAACAGACATTTTGGGCTCATTTGTGGTCGTAAGCCGAGGACCATCTCTAAGGTGTCAATGACTCCTGTTTTTTCATCTGCAGGCTGCTGGGGTCTTTCGGTGAAGAAGCAAAGAATATAAATAGAAATAAATGGGCGATACACCTGGGTAGTCCTTGACTTACGACCACAATGGCGCCCAAATTTTATGTCGCTAAGTGAGAGGTGTGGGCATTTGCCCCTTTTATTTTACGACCTTTCTTGCCACCGTTAAGTGATTCACTGCAGGTGTTAAGTTAGTCACATGGTCGTTAGATGAATCTGACTCGTCAGAAGGTCGCTAAAGGAGATCACCTGACCCCGGGACACTGTGACCGTCATAAACAGGAGTCAGTTGCCAAGGATCTGAATTTTGATCATGTGACCAAGGGGATGCAACGGTCACGAGAAAAATGCTCATAAGTCAAACAGTCACTAAATGAATGATTGTATGGAAACAATCCTTCCATCCTCCACCATCCAGTTAGAACTGAAGAAGCTTCTTGGATGAGAAGCAAAATGTCTCCGAAGAAATACCAGAAAGTCCAGTTGCCTCTTAGAAAAAAAGCACATTTGGGACAATTGTGACCTGACGGAGAATTTCAATAGACGTTGTCTACGCAGATCTGTACATTGGGGAAACAAAACAGCCACCTCACAACACGCGTGGCACAACATAGGAGAACAAACCCATCAGGACTAGATTCAGAGGTCCATAACGTTACACAATGTGATCACACAATCCTGAGACACTGCAACTGTCATAAACACTAGTCAGTTGCCAAGCCTCTGAATTTGGATCACGTGAACATGGGGGGAATGCTGCGACGGCCATAAGTGTCACAATCGATCATAATCCATCGATCGTGGCCGCTTATCACGAATCGATCCTAAGTCTCTTTCTTTTCAGTGCCGTAGTAACTTCGAGAGGTCATTAAACAAACCACTGTAAGTCGAGGACTACCTGTATTTTCAAGGGAGGAAAATACATTATTTATGGATCTACAAGCTTTTTTTTTTAAAAGTAACCGTAATTTAGTTTGATTTGGGAATAAAGATCGTCTTCTTTACAATTGATTCCAAATTTTAGCCATTTGGAGAGGGCTGTAACACAGTGTAAAGCGGTATATAAGTGCTATATCTTGTCCCACCTTAAAAAGAAAACAAAGAATTACAGTAGCATTTAAAAAAAAATAAGGGCTGCTCACGGTGTTTTTTTTTCCTGCTGACACTCAGAATACCCATCGTTTGTGAGGATGTTATGCCTGCCTCGGGCAAAACCAAGAGAAACCTTTCTTTAATTTTTAAAAAGCTCCCAGCTGGTGCATCAGCCTTCTTTCAAAGCAGGAAATGTAAGCTGCTTGGATAAGGGTTTCTCCAAATTAGAGTCCGTCAAAGAAAATGCTAATTTGACAAATCCCAAGATACTTTCTCCATTATTATTTTTTACTTTTTACTTTGCTCCGTGTCCAGAAAGGGTGACTTTTGAGGGTCAGCCAGCCTCCGGCCACTCATAAATTTAAGAACAGGAAGCCGGTAGAGTAAATTTGATTTTGTGGCCTAGAATTAATAACAGCGAGAGCTTCACGAGTGACATCTGTTCCAAAGGACTTTGTGGGTTAAGGTCTAATAATGAGAAGCTGCAAAGCAAATGAAATAATAAAACAAGCTAAATAAATAAAGCCAGTTAAGGGGCTGTCACAAAGAGGAGGGGGTCAACTTACTCTCCAAAGGACCTGAAGGCAGGACAAGAAGCAACGGATGGAGACTGATCAAGGGGAGAGGCAACCTGGAACTATGGAGAAATTTCCTGACAGTGAGGAAAATTCACCAGTGGAACAAATTATGGGTACTCCAACTCTGAAGGTTTTCAAGAAGAGACTGGACAGCCATTGGTCCAGAATGGTATAGGGTCTCCTGCTTGAGCATGGGGGTGGACTAGAAGACCTCCAAGGTCCCTTCCAACTCTGTTATAAATAGCAATAGATATAGCACTTATATACCGCTTTATACTGTGTTACAGCCCTCTCTAAGTGGTTTAGAATCAGCCTCTTGCCCCCAACAATCTGGGTCCTCATTTGACCCACCTGGGAAGGAGGGAAAGCTGAGTCAACCTTGACCCTTGTGAGATTCGAACTGCCAAATTGCAGGCAGCCGGCAGTCAGCAGAAGCAGCCCTGCAGTTCTGCACTCTGACCTCTGTGCCACCACAGCTCAATGAAGCTTATAATTTATTTGAGACGAGGGGGACAAATCTATTTTCCAAAGCACCTGAAGGCAGGATACGAAGCAATGGATGGAAACTAATCAAGGAGACAACCGGCCTAGAACGAAGGAGAAAATTTCCTGACATTGAGGATAATTAATCAGTGGAACGGCTTCCCTTCAGAAGTTGTGGAGGCTCCCATCACTGGAGGTTTTCAAGAAGAGATTGGAGAACCATTTGTCTGGAATGGGATGGGCACACCTGCCACCCTCTCATGACCCCTCAAAAGACCCTCACTTGATGCAACCCTCCCCCAGCCCCTCTCATGACCCATCTCAAGACCCTCTCCTGACGGGACCACCACCACCCCCATCACAAGACCTACTATCCACCCGAAGCCCTTGTAAACAGAAGCATCACTGTCACCCCTTAAGCTCTGCTGAAGATCTTACCTAGCCTGGTAACGAAATGCTCAGAAACCGAGCCAGAAGCTTGGGGAAGGAACGTCTACCCCAGTCAATGCCCCACAGGGAACTGCTTGCTGCTTCTCAACCATCCCCCTGAGCACCTTCGTAGTTACTAATATAATAAGAAAGTAATTTTAGTTTAGCATTGCGGAGAGCTGCGGCTGCCGCCTACAGAATCGAGTGGGATGCAAAAATAGGCAGCGTTCCATCAAACCGGTTGCTCGGGGTTGCCAAACTCTTGGTCAGACCCACTCCTTCGAAACAGAAATAGGCAAGGCGCGGATAATAGAAGGGCGTGGGGTTGTTGTTGCATATAGATTTAAAAATGTGTGCATATAAAAGCCGGGGAGTTGGAGTGGAGCGAAGGGAAGAGGGGAGGAATCAAAGGGAAGGAGGGAGATTAGGCAGACACAAAGAGACGAAAGGGGGGGGGGAGGAGGATTTAGGTCAGAGACAAATAGGATTTTAATAATAGATGGAGCTGGGGAGCATCTGTCTCACACCAGAGCCGACAGGAGAGGCTTTTGCTGCCCTCTCCAGCACCTCCAAAGTCAGGAAGCTGCACAGCAAGCAGATCCTACCAGGGAGGGAGGGAGGGAGGGAGATAAGCTTAATATATATGTGTGTGTGTGTGTGTGTGTGTGTGTGTGTGTGTGTGTGTGTGTGTGTGTGTGTGTGCATGTAGCTATAGATCACTAAATGAACTCAAGGACTACCTGTATATACCATATATCTGAATACTATCTATGTGTGTGCATCTATGAAACTGCACTACAGTAGAGTGTAGAGATAGAATAGAATAGAATAGAATAGAATAGAATAGAATAGAATAGAATAGAATAGAATAGAATTTGTAAGGAACCTCAAAGGTTTTCTAGTCCAACCCCCCGCTTAGGCAGGAACCTGATGCCATATCAAAGAAATAGTTCTCCAATCTCTTCTTTAAAAACTCCAGTGTTGGAGCATCCACAACCTCTGGTGGCAAGCTGTTCCACTGGTTAATTGTTCTCACTGTTGGGAAGTTTCTCCTCCATTCCAGGTTGCTTCTCTCCTTGATTGGTTCCCATCCATTGTTTCTTGTCCTGCCCTCAGGTGCTTTGGAGAATAAGTTGACCCCCCTCCTCTTCTTTGTGGCAGCCTCTCAAATACTGGAAGACTGCTATCACGTCCCCCCTAGTCCTCCTTTTCTTCATCGGACTAGACATCCCCACTTCCAACTCTATGAAGATGTGTATTTCCCCCCCTTCTAACGATATGAAAGATGATCTGAGCTTTCAACTTACAGTAGCTGAGATGTTCTTGGCTACCTGGGAGAAGAGTTCTTCGAAAGGTTTCCGGAGCTGGAATGCGTAACGACCTATAAAATATTGAAACCGAAGGCAACTTAACATCTGTTATCTCTGCTATAGAAGGATATGCAAAACTAGCACTTTCAGCCAGAAAACTGAGTATTTAATTTTTCTTTTTTCTTTTCCATTTTATTAGCTGTTGCCCTTTTTTTTTTTTATTTAGATGGTTTTCCCTCGGCGGCTGGTTTTGGAGGCCGGCCCAGTCCAGCAGGAGGAAAAATTGGCAGGTGAAATAAATCGGTCTTCATTTTTTACAGCGTTATAGAGGGAAAAGACTTGCTTGTTACAAAAAATATTACATTAAACTCTTTTAATGTCTGGCTTTATTTCTTCCAAATCCATCTCCTGAATTTAATTTAGTTTGGTGGCGTGGCATGGCGAATTCGGGGGCGTGGCCAGCCTGGGTCCCTGCCGGTTCTGCAACCGAGGACAAAATACCACTACCGGTTCGCCCAAATATACTGGTGGATTGGTAATCTCACTGGATATAAAAGGTAGCATTCCTGATTTTTTCATTTCTGCTTTTAATAAATTGCATTACGTTAACGTACAGCATTTTATTCTGAAGTGTCTTTATACCAACCTCCAAAAGCAATGGCTGCGATGCCCAGGCCAACTCCAATGACAGATTTGGCCTAATTAAAACAAAAAAAGGAAGAAATTTAGCGATTTGACACTAATATATCCAAAAAAAAGAGAGGAAATGTCAGTTGCACAATGATTCAGACACAATTTTTGTAAAAATAAATTTAAAAACCTCAGATGCCAACAATAAGAATTTGGACTTTTAACATGGCTGCATTGGGAGTTACGATGGTTATGCGCTTCAAGGTTAACCAAAACTCAACGAAAGCTTTTGGAAAAAGTCAAGGCTATGCATTGGTTTCAGATGGTGCAGTAAGGTTAGGGCAGCCATGAGAAAGCCTCTGCTAGCAGCAAGTGGGAAGGACCTGTGGAAAATGTGTGTGTGTGTGTGTGTGTGTGTGTGTGTGTGTGTGTGTGTATCTGTATCTCTGTCTGTCTGTCTGTCTGTCTATCTATCTCTATCTACCTACCTACCTACCTACCTATCTATCTCTACCATCCATCCATCCATCATCTATCTATCTATCTATCTATCTATCTATCTATCTATCTATCTATCTATCTATCTATCTATCTATCTATCTATCATCTATCTATCTATCTATCTATCTATCTATCTATCTATCTATCTATCTATCTATCTATCTATCTATCTATCTATCATCTATCATCCATCATCATCATCATCCATCCATCCATCCATCTATCATCTATCTATCTATCTCATCCATCCATCTATCATCCATCTATCATCCATCTATCTACCTATCATCTATCTATCTATCTATCTATCTATCTATCTATCTATCTATCTATCTATCTATCATCTATCTATCATCTATCTATCTATCATCTATCTATCTATCTATCTATCTATCTATCTATCTATCATCTATCTATATCTATCTATCTATCATCTATCTATCTATCATTATCTATCTATCTATCTATCTATCTATCTATCTATCTATCATCTATCTATCTCTCATCTATCTATCTATCATCTATCTATCTATCTATCTATCATCTATCTATCTATCTATCTATCTATCTATCTATCTTCATCATCATCATCATCCATCCATCCATCCATCCATCTCTATTATCTATCTATCTATCTATCTATCTATCTATCTATCTATCTATCATCTATCTATCTATCTATCTATCTATCTATCTATCTATCTATCTATCTATCTATCATCTGTCTATCTATCTTACATACATACATACATACATACATACATACATACATACATACATACATACATACATACTAGCCCTAGTCAATAAAGGAGTCCCAGCCACAAAAACCGACACAGGGCCCAGAACAACACAGGACCTGAATACGCCAAGACCTGCATACCTGTACCCGTGAAAATCTACGAAAACACATATATATATATTTGTTATATGTGTCACTGTCTCTCTCTCTGTGTGTGTGTGAATATGTATATGTATATATCTATATCTACATGTGTATATACAGGTAGTCCCTGACTTACAACAGTTCATTTAGTGACCGTTCAAAGTTAAAATGCCACTGAAAAAAGTGACTTGTGACCGTTTTTCACACTTATGACTGTTGCCGTATTCCCCAGTCACATGATTTATATTCAGATGCTTGGCAGCAGACTCACATTTATGACGGTCAGAGCGTCCTCTGTGTGTGTGTGTGTGTGTGTGTGTGTGTGTGTGTCATGTGATCCCCTTTTCGCAACCTTCTTGACAAACAAAGTCCATGAATGGTTCACGCAACGACCGTGTCACTAATTTAAGAACTGCAGCGATTCCCTTAACGAACAGGGTGAGAAATGTCGTAAAACGGGGCAAAACCTAGCAAAACCTAGATTTCTCACCGAACAACATAAATTCTGGGCTCAATCGCGGTGGTACATTAGGGACTCCCTTATACACATTCAATATACATGTAAGAGTGTGTGTCTGTCTTGTAAATCATAAGCATTTTTTTCAAAAAGAACTAGAATGGAATAAGAGAGTTGGAAGGGAACTTGGAGGTCTTCTAGTCCAACCCCCTGCTCAGGTAGGAAACCCTACGCCACTTCAGACAAATGGATGTCCAACCTCTTCTTCAAAACCTCCAGTGTTGGAGCCTTCACAGCTGCTCTTTCTGCATTGATCAGCAATTCGGCAGAAGCAAATTGTGCCGAATGGCTGATCAATTTCAAGCCAGCCCATCAACTGGAGATCCCATCATAACTAAAGGCTGGACGCATCCTCCCATTTAAGAAACGAGGGTAAAATGTGGGCTAAATGTATTTATGCATTCACTCGTTCACTGCATTTATCCCGCCCATCTCATGACTTGGGTGGCAAAGGATGAAACCCTCCGAAAAACAACGTAACAAAAACATCCTAAAATCCAAACATAAATATTATCGCTATTCTACAAACTACTAAAAAGGGCTTGCATATGTTACATGCACTGTAGCCACCTCATCAAATCCCCAAACGAGACATCTGACTAGAAGAGTTCATCCATATTATAATCATGCCAAAAAAAAAAAAACCCCAAAACCAACAGATAAGGAAAACGTTGATGTGATACACACCGCAACCACCTCATTAATTCCCAAACAACCAAGTGGATCTCGACTTATGACCCCAATTTAGCCCAGAATCTCTGGGGTTAAAAGAGACAGTTGTTAAGTGAGTTTTGCCCCATTCTGCAACCTTTCTTGCCACAGTTGTTAAGTGAATTGCCACGGTTTTTCAATGAGTAACACGGTTGTTAAACGAACCTGGCTTCCCCATTGACTTTGCTTGTCAGAAGGTTACAAAAGGAGATCAGGCAACCCCAGGACATTACAACTGTCCTAAGTACATGCCAGTTGCCAAGCATCCATCTCCCTCCCCCCCCCTCTCTCCTCTCCTCTCCCCTCTACCTACCTACCTATCTTCTAATCTATCATGTCTGTTAATCCTATCTATCTATCATCTGTCTCTTTAATCTAGATCTTTATCTAGCTCTATCTCTCTATCTATCGTATATCTATCAATCATCCATCAATCTATCTATCATCTAACTATATCTATTATTTATATCAAATCTATCTCTCTAATCCAGTGTTTCTCAAACTTGGCGACTTTAAGTCCTGTGGACTTCAACTCCCAGAATTCCCCAGCCAGCTATGCTGGCTGGGGGATTCTGGGAGTTGAAATCCACAGGACTTAAAGTCACCAAGTTTGAGAAACACTGCTCTAATCTATCATGTCTGTCTATGTTTATCCCATCATCCATCCATCCGTCCGTTCATCCATCCATCCATCATCTATCATCCCCCCTCTCTCCATCCATTATCTATGTCTGTCTGTCTATCTATTATCTATCTATCTATCTATCTATCTATCTATCTATCTATCTATCTATCTATCTATCATCTATCTATCCCTCTCTCTCTCTCTCTCTCTCTCTCTCTCCATCCATTATCTATGTCTATCTATCTATTATCTATCTATCTATCTATCTATCTATCTATCTATCTATCTATCTATCTATCTATCTATCTATCCCCCTCTCTCTCTCTCCATCCATTATCTATGTCTGTCTATCTATCTATCATCTATCTATCTATCTATCTATCTATCATCTATCTATCTATCTATCTATCTATCTATCTATCATCTATCATCTATCTATCTATCATCTATCTATCTATCTATCTATCTATCTATCATCTATCTATCTATCATCTATCTATCTATCATCTATCTATCTATCTATCTATCTATCTATCTATCTATCATCTATCATCTATCATCTATCTATCTATCATCTATCTATCATCTATCTATCTATCTATCTATCTATCTATCTATCTATCTATCATCTATCTATCTATCTATCTATCTATCTATCTATCTATCTATCATCTATCTATCCCCCTCTCTCTCTCTCCATCCATTATCTATGTCTGTCTATCTATCTATCATCTATCTATCTATCTATCTATCATCTATCTATCTATCTATCTATCTATCTATCTATCATCTATCTATCTATCTATCTATCTATCTATCTATCTATCATCTATCTATCCCCCTCTCTCTCTCTCCATCCATTATCTATGTCTGTCTATCTATCTATCATCTATCTATCTATCTATCTATCATCTATCTATCTATCTATCTATCTATCTATCTATCTATCTATCATCTATCATCTATCTATCTATCATCTATCTATCTATCTATCTATCTATCTATCTATCATCTATCTATCTATCATCTATCTATCTATCATCTATCTATCTATCTATCTATCTATCTATCTATCTATCATCTATCATCTATCATCTATCTATCTATCATCTATCTATCATCTATCTATCTATCATCTATCTATCATCTATCTATCTATCTATCTATCTATCTATCTATCTATCTATCTATCTATCATCTATCATCTATCTATCTATCATCTATCTATCATCTATCTATCTATCTATCTATCTATCTATCTATCTATCTATCTATCTATCATCTATCTATCTATCTATCATCTATCTATCTATCTATCTATCATCTATCTATCTATCTATCTATCTATCTATCTATCTATCTATCTATCTATCTATCATCTATCTATCTATCTATCATCTATCTATCTATCATCTATCTATCATCTATCTATCTATCTATCTATCTATCTATCATCTATCATCTATCATCTATCTATCTATCATCTATCTATCATCTATCTATCTATCTATCTATCTATCTATCTATCATCTATCTATCTATCTATCATCTATCTATCTATCTATCTATCTATCTATCTATCTATCCTATCTATCATCTATCTATCCCCCTCTCTCTCTCTCCATCCATTATCTATGTCTGTCTGTCTATCTGTCTGATCTATCTATTATCTATCTATCTATCTATCTATCTATCTATCTATCTATCTATATCTATCTATCTATCTATCTATCATCTATCTATCTATCATCTATCTCTCCCTCCTCTCTCTCTCTCCATCCATTATCTATGTCTGTCTGTCTGTCTATCTGTCTGTCTATCTATCTGTCTATCTATCTATCTATCTATCTATCTATCTATCATCTATCTATCCCCATCTCTCTCTCTCATCCATTATCTATGTCTGTCTATCTATCTATCTATCTATCTATCTATCTATCTATCTATCTATCTATCTATCTATCTATCATCTATCTATCCCTCTCTCTATCTCCATCCATTATCTAGTCTATCTATCTATCTATCATCTATCTATCTATCTATCTATCTATCTATCTATCTATCTATCATCTATCTATCTATCTATCTATCTATCTATCTATCTATCTATCTATCACCCCCCCTCTCTCTCCATCCATTATCTATCTATATATCCATCTATCCATCTATCTATCCATCCCTCCATCAAATGTATGTGCTGTCCCTCTCAACAGAGGCAACTCTGAGCCACACTGAACTGCCCACAGATGGATGCATAGAAAAATGAGTGAGCTCAAGCGGAGTCCTGGAGGCAGCCTCAGTTTATTCCACAATGCTAAGCCAGCCATGCCGCACATTATTCAGCGCCTGCTTTCGCTCCGAAAGGAATCCCATTAATATTCCTAAGAGCCCAGCTGATGCGCCACTTCAAGTGATTACAGTTCACTGTTGGAATGCTTGTCATGTTTTGCCTTGTTCCAAGAGGCCCAACTCTTCACGCTGAAGAATAATTCTTCCCACTTGTGCAGCATCTTTAATCTAAGCCTCTTGAAATAAGTTTACAAACATTCGTTCTTACAAGACAAGGCACACAGCAATTAGGCTGCTCGTTTTGTTAATGGGGAAAGGTGATGTTTGCTGCTCTTGCTTGCCCAGGTAAGACGCGCACCCAAAATGAGAGAGAGAGAGAGATCTGTGATTTTTATATTATGTGATCAAAGTGCTCCAGAGTACGTTATACCCAAAGCAAGAGGGTTTATCTATCTATATTCATCAGGAAGAAACTGGCCCATTATGACCAACTCTGCAGGCGGAAAACCAAGCAGTGTTGAAGTCACTCCAACCCATAAACGTCTTTTCTAAAAATTATGTCTGGAATAGAGTGATGATGGCAAACAAACTAGGTGCCCATTTTTCTCAAATTCCCAAAAAATCTCAAATTTTAAAAATCCAACTTACTGTCCTTTGCTTGCACGAATCAAAACGTTTTAATGCACACAAAATACACACACTTTTAAATACACGCTTCCATTTTTCCTTACCCATAGACCAAAAAGCTGCTTAAAACAATTGCAATTGTGAAATGTCAAGTTTCCCAGAAAGGTTATGTTAGGTCTTACATTAAGTTGCTCACTTCGGTCCGGCCTCCTATCTGATTAGGAATAAAAATATTACAATCTTGATTATCCTAAATTCAGACCAGAACAGTGACTGGGAAAACTTAACAGCCCTTTTTTCCTTGATCAATATTTCAAACTTGGCAATTTGAAAATATGTGAACCTTCCAGCTGAGGAATTCTGGGAGTTGAAGTCCACAAATCTTGAAATGGCCAAGTTTGAAAACCTGGATTGTCCAGCATCTCTGAATACCATAATTTTTTAGGAACTAGCTGATAACCTGGCGTTGCCTGGGTATTTATAGATGTCGAAGCATTTGTTGACAGGGAACCATTGAGAGGGGCCTTTCTTCTCCCTACTCCCATGCCCATCATCCCTGCCCTCTCCCTTCCCCCTCCCATGTGTTCCTCTTTCCCGCCCTGTCTACAATCCTGGCACTTTGCCCCAAATCCATCAGGCGCTTCCCCATTGGTCCACTGGAGGGCGAACTTCACGGCTGGCTTTCCAGAGGAAGATGTGAAGGAACTGACATCACAAACGATTGTCACTCTAGGACGCTGCACTTACTCTCCTTAATAGGCCAGGCATTCCAGAGTTATACTGGAACACACACACACACACACCAGGGATTTCTTACCCCCACCCAGTATATGTCTCCAGAGAGTAAGTCATCTGAGTACCAAGTTGGGTTGAAATTGCTCAAGGCGCTCCAGAGTTATGCTGGAACATACATACATACATACAGCCTTATATAATATAAAATAAATAAAGAAGAAGAAGATAGAAAGAAGAAGATTAGAGGGCAAAGATCAAGAACATGGTAGACGGGTCCCTGAAATAGAAAATACTTAGGCACTCCATTCTATTTTCAAAGTCTTTGACTTCCCGGAAGGACTCAACCCCCGTAATTCCACAGGCAGAATAAAAGAATGACAGAGTTGGAAGGGACCTTGGAGGTCTTCTAGTCCAACCCCGTGCTCAAGTCACATAGAACCATAGAACTGGAAAAGACCTTGGAGGTCTTCTTGTCCAACCCCCTGCCAAGTCAGAAGACCTTATGCCATCCTGGTCAAATGGTTGTCCAATCTAGTTTTGAAAACTTCCACTGATGGAGCACCCACAACTTCTGGAGGCAAGCACATGATCTCCCAGTTTCTAGTATGATGCTTTAACCACTACACCAAACTAGCTCTCTAGGAGTGTCTATGGAGATTCTTTCCTTGTTTTTCTTGAAGACGTTTCACTTCTCATCCAAGAAGCTTCCTTCAGTTCTGGAGAACTGTTCTCTAGACCTGAAAAAGCTTCTTGGATGGGAAGTGAAATGTCTTCAAAGCAAAACAAAGTCCAGTTGCCTTTTGAAAAAGCACTTTTGGGATAGCTCTTTAGGATAACTTTTAGGGAGCACTGACAACTCTTCCTCTCAAATTGCAAATGTCTAGTTGCCTTTTGAAAGACAACAGAGAAAGATGCACCCGTTTCTTTTATACATTAGCCATAAGAAGCCCCTTACTACTAAAAATGAAATAAAAAGTGGATTAACATTGTATTGTGCACGGCTAATCATTTAATGCATTCATAAAATATGCAGTCACCGTCTTTTAATTTGGGACTAGCGTTTTCATCACCCGATTCCTTACAAATTATTCTGGCACAGCAGTAGATTATCACAGAAAGCCTTACTGAGGTATCACCGTAATGAAGAAACGTCCCTATAGGGTGAAAACAAACAAGCACTTTATTCCATTACTTCAACGGAAGCGCTTTTCCTAATGATGTAATGTGTTTATGATGTAATTTGTTACCTCCTCCGTGTCCGTGTCCGTGTATGTGTATATGTGTTTGGTATGTATGTATGTCTATGTGTTTTTTATACATTTTCTATGTTTTATATGCTCCATTGTACGCCGCCCCGAGTCCTACTTGGAAAGGGAGCGGCTAATAAATTCAATTTATTATTATTATTATAATATTAAAAAAGTAGAAAAGAAAAGAAATTAAGTAGGGCAATGGAAAAACTGCAATTGATTTTTCTTTGTTAGTTTAAAAGTGATGATGTGAGAATTCATTTATGTATTTTCAGAAATCTATCAATCTATCTATCTATAAAAATGGCTCTGTGTGTGTGTGTGTGTGTGTGTTCCAGCCTCGAGCAATTTCAACTAAACTTGGTACACTGATGACTTACTCTCTGGAAAAAAAAATACTGTAGGGGTAAAGACACCCGTAAAACCCCCCAGGGTATGTGTTCTGTTAAGATACAGCCTGTTGTGCCTTAAAATGGATTCTACTGTACGGCTGTAAAATGGCTTGTACTATGCAGCACAGTGGAGTTGCCATGGTAACGGCTTCACAGTCCTCCACAAGGGGGCTCCCTCTGGTAAGGGGGAAAATCCAACATTACAAATTACGTTTAGTCTGGACATTTCCCGCTCTATAAATAAATACCCAGGCAACGCTGGGTTATTGGCTAGAATAAAAATTAAAATTGAACCATCGGCATAATATTTAGCATTACAGCCAGAAGATATACATTAAGCATGGTGGCAATTATCCCCAACAGCTCTTGAGAAATTTACGTGAAACACGTAGAGTTATTATAGCAACAAAAGCTGACGGCTCCGAGGTCCCTTTAAATTTTTCCAAAGCCTTCTATTTTTTTCTCGAAACACTTGACTAAACTTGCAAAATTGGCTTGCCGGAGACATAAATAATGTGCATCCTGTATAAAATAACCACAGGATGCTAAATTGCCTCTAAGTCTCCATAAACAACGTCAATTAGAAGCTATGGGGGCAAAGGGAAGGACACCGAAACAGAAAAAAAAAGAAAGGCAGGCAGCGTTAAACTAAGAACTGGGCACATAAATGAATCTTTTCCCATGCCCATGGCCTGCCTGTTACTGCTTCCCTGAAGAGCTGACAGCACAAACTAAAAAATAGAAGATATATAAAACCAAGGACACGGAATGGCTCTCAGCTTCCCCTACAACTGCCCTGTTTGCAAATAATTCTCAGTCCGAGCTCTGCTTCAGGTGGCATCAGGGACGCAAAGGTGTGTTTTCTTCCCCGTGCTCATTTTCTGGGTTTCTAGTTGAATTTATTTGGCTTGGGTCCGAAATGGCTCGAGTGGAATTAATCTGGAAAACCTGGGCTTCGCTTAATTTTTACTGGATGTGTTAACCAATTGCCAGAGCAGTAAAATAAAATGTTTTAGCCAGAGGAAAATGCAGAAAGACGAATAACAGGTTTTTTTGTTTGCAAATTCTCATAATAAACTTGGCATCAATTTTAAACTAATTTCAGAAGGAATAGAAAGTAGTGTTGGAAGGGGAAAAAATGGTCCAATTCCAAGCCGGGAGAAAGATGCTGGAAATAAAATGCAAGGAGAGAAGGCCTCTGTTTATTTGGATATCAGAAACTTCAGGGGCAGCAGCATATTTCTGGGGTGGCTGACACAACGGGGTTGAGAGTAGGTGAGCTTTTATACATTCTTTGGGGCTTTGTGGTTGAGATGCCCCTTCGTTGTGAAATGTACTTTGACCTGTGCTTGAGTGTGCCTTTTTAGTAGTCTAATTCTCGTTGCCTGACTGGGAGGTCATGCCCTGTCCTTGGAGCTGGGTAGGGGGAATGTAGATTTTAGGAGCCTTTGTTTTTCTACTGTTTAATCCCATCAGCTCCAGCCTTCTGTGGCAGCTGTGCCTTCCCCTTGAAGCTGTTTTCTTGTAACAGGAATACTGTGGCTGCTTTCTGCCTTTAAGAACATGTTTTTTTCTCTTCTCCCAAAAAGCACCTTTTTCAGGAGGCAACTAGACTTTCTTGTTTTTTTTCTTTTGAGGGCATTTCGCTCCTCAGCCAAGAAGGAAGGAAGGAAGAAGATACATAGGTAGGTAGGTAGGTAGGAAGGAAAGAGAGAGAAAGAAAAAAGAAAGAAAGAATGGAAAGAAGTAAGAAAAAAGAGAAGGAAAGAAAGAAAAGAAAAAAAGAAGGAAGGTAGATGAAAGAAAGAAGAAAGAAAAAGATGGAAGGAAGGAAGGATCAAATCTAATCATTTTATACAAGACCTTTAGTCCCAGAGACTACAAATATATAGTGCAGCACTTTTTACAAACAGTACAATTTTGCAATGTCTTCTCCTATAAAATGATTTTTTTCAACAACCCAATCAAGCCTCCACACCCAGTGAAGTATATCTGACCTTGTTTTGCTTTCTGAGGCCAGTTAAGCTTATAAATTGTTACAACTTCTTCAATAAAGAAAGTTATAGCTAAAGACACTAGGAAAAGAAAAGGTAACCAAGAGCAAATATATGTATGTATTTATGTATGTGTATACACACACTAACACACACACACACACACACACAAACACACAACACGATGGGTTCTTGTAAAGTTTAATACAAGTCTTCAATGACCGAAATGCCTTATAATTGTTTGTACTTGATCTATCTGCAAGCAGAGGTAACTCCTAAGCAGTATAGTTATCATCCACAAATAAATGGCTACCATTTTCGGAAATGTTTTTCAATTTCCCAATCTGGGCATCGCCTGGTGGTCTCCCATCCACCTTTCTACCAGATCTGATCCTGGCTTTGCTTCTCTTAAAAAAGCACAATACACTAAATCTAAAATACTGAAATCATACTACTATCTCCTGTGGATCTTCACAAGAAGATAACTCTTATTTATTAACAGGATAATTCTACTTTGGTTCAGCACCAAGATTCCATTGGGAAAGAAATGAAGCCCTCTGCGCATGCGCTAAAGAAAGCGCTCAGTCAGCCCGTTGCCAGCAAGCCGTCACAAGCCGCTTCAGAGACACGACTGCGCATGCTCAAGCGACCGGTAACTGTCACGCTTTAAACGCTAGGCCGGTTCTCTCTTTTTACGGCAGCCCCGCAACCCCCGACACTGACCAGACCATAGTTGATGTCCGGCCCTCCGCCACCGTCGCTCTGGGCTGCGTACTCCGCGTAGCGAAGAGACTCCGCGGAACTCCCGGCCATCGTAGTTAGCCCAAAGGGAGGAAAGAAAAAAAAAGGCAGACGTACGGTACGACAGAAAGGACAAAATTTATGACCCTGCTAAAGTCTCGCTGTGGTTTCGGACGGTCTCTGCCTTGGAACGCGATTTTGTCTGATTATGTCGTTCATGCGCAGTAGCAGCATGTGAAGCTCGACGTGACTTAGAATGCCAGGGCTGTTGCCTTTCTTTATGACGTCTGATTTGTTTACATTCTATTTCCATTTAGATTAATTTAAATTAAATGGGTAATTTAATTGGTTTTAAGACAACACATTTAGAATGTATTGTCTCAAAGCCAATTAAATTACCCACTTAAATTAATATAAATCACCAACACCAAATAAAAACACCAATTACATTAACAATCTTCCTGTTATTCGTATTCTTCTCTGTAATTCATTGTTTCAGCCCCTTTACATGCAAACGAATGTTTTAAGACACGTTTGTAATCATTCTAATTCATTTTTGCTATCCATGCAATAAATTATAAATTGCAATAACGTATAACACAAATATCTTATGTGATCAACATACATTACTAATGATTACACGTACTTAACCCTTTATAAACCCCTTACATTTACATATATTACATCATCTTTCGGTTCACACATCCTTCTTTTCCGCTCCCAACTTCCCTTTCACAAATCCAACCATTGATAAAATCTATTCCAAATCTCATAGTTTTCTGTCTCTCCTTTATGTTTTAGTTCCATTGTCAGTCTATGACATTCTGCACAATCTAATATTTTATTATTTCCCTTTCTAGAGGTATGTTCTCACATTTCCTATGTTGGGCATAAACCATTCTCGCTGCTATTGTGATATGTAATATTAAATTTATTTATTTATTTATTTATTAATCCAATTTATAGGCCGCTCCCTCTCCACCAAGGGACTCGGGGCGGCGTACAATTCATTACACAACAAATAAATAACGAGGAGGAGATATACAAAAAACATTGTACAATACATAATAAATAAATAATCAATTAGTTAAGAACAAGATAATGCAATTAAAAACAATTAAAATACCCAAAGTCAAACTTAACTTAAAATTTAAAAATTATCCAGGGGGATTAAAAAATATAGTTATAATTCAGGCCAGGCCGGCTAGTTGGAACAGGTGGGTCTTGAGTTTCGTGCGGAAGGAGCGGAGATCGGTAGCTGTCCTAATGTCGGGGGGGAGGTCATTCCAGAGGGCTGGGCCCATCACAGAGAAGGCCCTACCCCTCGGCGCCGCCCTCTGGCATTGCTTAGTGGACGGCACCCGGAGAAGTCCCTCTCTGTGAGAGCGAATTGGTCGCAGGGATGTATGGGGCAGGATACGATCCCGCAAATAGCTAGGTCCTGTGCCATGGAGCACTTTAAAGATAGTGATCAACACTATCTTTGAAACGCACCCGAAAGACTACAGGGAGCCAGTGCAGCTCGCGCAGGAGAGGTGTCACACGGGAGTATCTCGTACTCCCCATCACTGCCCGCGCGGCCGCGTTCTGGACCAACTGCAGTCCTCGGGTGCATCTCAAGGGAAGCCCCATGTAGAGAGCATTACAGTAATCCAGACAAGACGTCACCAGCACGTGAGTGACTGTGCGAAGGGCTACCCGGTCCAAAATATGTTATCCCTTTACTTTGACCTTCTATTATAATTCCTAATAAAAATAGTTCTGGTTTAAATTCTAATCTCTGTCCAGTCATTTCTTCCAGCCACATCAAATCCTTCGCCAGTAGTCTTTTTGCCTTTCTACATGTCCACCACGTGGTAGTAGGTACCCGGTAGTTGGTCACATTTCCAGCATTTAGGTGATAATTTTTATACATTTTGCCTAGTCTAGCTAGTGGTAGATGCCACCTATAAAACATTTTATGTCAATATTAAAGGTTGGGAGGGAAATGACATTGCCGTAGGTCTATACTACAGGCCACCAAACCAAGCAGAGGAAGTAGATGAACTTTTTGCCAGTCAGCTAACTAAGGTATGTAGGAAGCACACCACAATAGTAATGGGAGATTTTAACTACCCTGACATCAACTGGGAAACAAACTCTGCACCAAGTGGAAGATCCAACAGGTTCCTAACAAACCTAGCAGACAACTTTATTTCCCAAAAAGTAGAGAAGGGAACAAGGGGATCAGACATATTGGACTTAATTCTCACTAACAGAGAGGAAATGATAGAAGGTGTTGAAGCCACAGGAACCCTGGGGGCAAGTGACCCTGCAATATTGGAATTCAACATTATGCAAACACAAGTAGTAGAACAAAGTGAAACTAGAATCTTGGACTTTAAGAGATCTAATTTCAATAAACTTAGAGAGTGCTTGGAAAAAATTCCAAGGATGAGAATCGTCAAGGGGAAAACAACTCAAGAAGCTTGGGAAATTTTGAAAAATGAGATTACAAAAGCCCAGTCTAGCATAATACCAATGAAGAAGAAAATAACAGCTCCCAAAAGAAACCAGCATGGCTGCATAAAGAACTCTCTGACAAATTGAAAGACAAAAAAGATAAGTATAAAAAGTGGAAAGGGGTGGGGGGACATAACTAAGGCAGAATATCAGCAAATAGCCCGAGCATGTAAAGATGAAGTGAGGAAAGCTAAGGCTCACAATGAAGAAAGGCTTGCCCAAAAGTAAAAAATAACAAGAAAAGCTTCTTCCAACATGTTAAAAACAAGAAAAAAGTTAAGGAAACAATTGGTCCATTGCTGGGAGAAAGTGGCAAGAAGGTGACAAGCACCAGGGAGAAAGCAGAACTATTTAACTCATGTTTTGCTTGTCTTTACACAAAGGGATAAAACAGTCCAACCTATCAAAAACAGAACCACAGAAATCAGATTAGGAATACAAATTGAAATAGGGAAGAAAATGGTAAGTGAGCACCTCTCTACCCTAGACGAGTTCAAATCACCAGGACCGAATGGATTACACCCCAGGGTTCTGAAGGAACTGGCAGATGAGATCTCAGAACCACTGAATTATATCTTTCAGAGATCCTGGAGCACCGGGGAACTACCAGAGGACTGGAAAAGAGCTGATGTGGTTCCCATCTTCAAAAAAGGGAAAAAATTAGATCCAGGAAACTACAGACCTATCAGCCTGACCTCAATACCAGGAATGATTCTGGAAAAGATAATCAAGCAACGAATTAGCGAACACCTAGAAGCAACCAAAGTAATAGCTAAAAGCCAACATGGGTTTGTCAAAAACAGATCATGCCAGACTAATCTTATTGCATTCTTTGATAATGTGACAAAATTAGTGGACCAGAGGAATGCCATCGATATAGTTTACTTGGACTTCAGTAAGGCATTTGATAAGGTAGACCATAACTTACTACTAGATAAAGTAGAAGAATGTGGGTTAGACAGCATCACCACCAGATGGATTCGTAACTGGCTGACCAACCGCACTCAATGTGTAGTCCTCAATGGAACTGCATCTACATGGAGGGAAGTATGCAGTGGAGTACCCCAAGGCTCTATTTTGGGCCCAGTACTCTTCAATATCTTCATCAATGATTTGGATGAGGGAATAAATGGGGAACTCATCAAATTTGCAGATGACACCAAGCTGGCAGGAATAGCCAACACTCCAGAAGATAGGCTTAAGATACAGAAGGATCTTGACAAACTTGAACATTGGGCACTATCTAATAAAATGAAATTCAATGGTGAAAAGAGTCTGGATCTACATTTAGGCAACAAAAACGAAATGCACAGGTACAGTATAGGTCAGTGATGGCGAACCTATGGCACACGTGTAATAGATGGCATGTGGAGCCATTTGTCAGGGCCAGCTGAGTTCACCTTTTTTTAAAGCCATTTTTCGCCCTCTCCAAGCTCTAGAAAGAGTACAGAGAAGAGCAACGAAGAGGATTAGGGGACTGGAGGCTAAAACACATGAAGAACGGTTGCAGGAACTGGGTGTGTCTAGTTTAATAGAAAGAAGGACTAGGGGAGACATGATAGCAATGTTCCAATATCTCAGGAGTTGCCACAAAGAAGAGGGAGTCAAACTATTCCCCAAGGAACCTGAAGTCAGGACAAGAAACAATGGGTGGAAATTAATCAAGGAGAGAAGAAATCTGGAATTAAGGATGAATTTCCTGACGGTCAGAGCAATTAATCAACGGAACAGCTTGCCTCCAGAAGTTGTGAATGCCCCAACACTGGAAGTCTTTAAGAAGATGTTCAGCCATTTGTCTGAAACGGTAGGTTTACTGCCTAGGAAGGGGGTTGGACTAGAAGACCTCCAAGGTCCCTTCCAACTCTGCTATTGTATTGTATTGTATCTACCTTGTTCTCCTTGTATGGAGTGGCCAGGGTAATATCCTATTTCTTACCCACCATTTTTAGGACTATATTATTCTTGTAACATGGCAATGCAATGCCAGCCTGCAAAGGAGAGCAGGATAAAGTTGGTGTAAAGTTTTTTCCCCTCTTTTAAAACTTCTACTCCAGTGTTTCTCAGTTCTGGTGACTTTAAGATGTGTGGACTTCAACTCCCAGAATTCCCCAGCCAGCTGTGCTGTTCTAAACAGAATATTGGCATTGGGAAATCCAACAGAAAAAAGTGGCAGTTTGAAGAAGGAGATGCCACTCGTTCTGGCACTGGCTCCTTGGATTTTGAATACTGGTATTTAGGGGGAAACGGATGTCCATTCAAAAGCCCCCAAATTTGCTACTGCCGTTGATTCAAGAAGAGGTGAAGCAAACTAAAAACTCAAAGAAAATTCAGAGGAGTGGGTGAGTTTTGCTTTCTTATAGCTCAGGACAACCTACCAAAAGAATTTGAAGCCCACATGTTTTGATAAAAATATATATATATTTGCCATCCCTGAGCAAAACTGATAAGATACAAAATACTCATATTTTTTTGTAAGTTAACACATTGTAAACCTAAGGCTGTATCAAAACATACAGCTAGAAAGGGACCTCAGAGGTCTTCTAGTCCCACTCCCTGCTCAAGCAGGAAACCTTGTACCATTTCAAACAAATGGTTGCCCAGTCTCTTCTTAAAAATCCCCTTCTCTCTAGAAATATTACTTAACGTTTTCCTCTGTCTATGATTCTTCCTATTCATGAGGTTGGGAGGATTCATGTATTCCCACCCACACATACAGGAAGGAAAAATATTTTAAAGGGAGCCTGACCAAAAGTTACAAGACATGAAATAAAATGGAAAGAGTTTGTTGGCTGCCGAATGGGAAAATAATCAGCTATTTTTGGAGTGTTTTGCCAATGCAGCTTGTTGTTGGGAGAGTATTAATTTCTCTCAACAAAATTAAAATATTTCGGTGCATTTGTTTTATACATTTGCCAGCAAGCCAGCCTCATCAACTGGTTGATGCAAATTAAAAAGGAAACACAGTTTGTGTTTGTGTGTGTGTGTGTGTTTAGTAATAATAAACTATACAGATAGGTCCTCAGCTTACAACAATTTCTTTAGCTGCTGTTCAAAGTTAAAGCAGCACTGTAAAAATTGACGTATGACCGTTTTTTTCACACTTAGAACAGTTGCAACATCCCTGGGATCATGTGATCAAAATTCAGAGGCTTGGCAACTGGCGTGTACTTAGGCCAGTTGCAGTGTCCCGAGGTCACGTGACCCCTTTTGGCGACCTTCTGACCAGCAAAGCCGACGGGGAAGCCAGTTATTCACTTTACAACAGTATTACTAACTCACCAGCTGCAGTGATTCACTTAGCAACCGTGGCAAGAAAGGTAGTAAAACGGGGCAAAATACACTTTACAGCCATCTTGCTTAGCAACCGAAAGGCAGGGTTCAATTGCGGTCCTAAGTCGAGCACTACCGGTTACATTACAGGAGAGAAAAATGTCATATTTCCGGCCAGATGATGATAACTGTTGATTATTTCAGCACTGTGAAACCTGAGCAGAGAGAGGGTACGTGGTCCAACTTTTTACTTTGGCTGAGTTTCCCCGCATATTACGTTAAAGTCCTGGAGACAAAACCACATGAAAAATGCTTGCAGGAACCGGGTATGGCTAGTCTAGAGAAAAGAAGGACTAGGAGGGACGTGAGAGAGCAGTATTGCAGTATTTGAGGGGCTCCCACCAAGAGGAAGGGGTCAACTTATTCTCCAAAGCATTTGAAGGCAGGACAAGAAGCAACGGATGGAAACTCATCAAGGAGAGAAGCAACCTGGAATTAAGGAGAAACTTCCTGACAGTGAGGACAATTTAACCAGTGGAACGACTTGCCTCCAGAAGTTGTAGGTGCTCCATCAGTGGAAGTTTTGAGCCAGGGGGCTGGACTAGAAGACCACCAAGGTCCCATCCAGCTCTGTGCTGATTGATTGATATAGGCCAGTAGCACCCTCACCATTGCACCACCCTGCCTTTTGATTTTGAGAGTGTGCGAAATACACCCAAGCTGGCTTCTGGATCTATGGGAGGACCAGGACTCAGGGATCCTAGTTTAAAACCTTCTCTGCTGCAATATGCTGGCTTCCAACCGAGACCTAACCAGTGTGAAATTAGCAGTCCCTGCTTGCCAATCTCTGCTCCTCCTTCCTCGCCTCGGTCTCCCATTTATTATCCCGATTGCTCTCCAAGGGAAAGGAGAACTGAACCAGTTCGCCATGCCTTGAGACTCCGTCCGATGGCGCCAAAAAAAAAAAAGGGGGGGGGGGAAACATTTGACAACGCAGGATGACTTGGGCCTCATTCCCTTCCACGCAGCCCCCTGTCCTCTGGAATTCAGTTCCAATTGGGGGAGTAAGACCCTGGAAACAATGGTGGCTGTTTGGAAAGATGGTTTTTAATGTCGGACAGGATCACGTGCCTTGAAGACGTTGGGTGAAGAAGAAAAAAGGGAAGATACGCTGAGAGTGCCTGGGTTTTATACCCTCTCTGGGCATTTGAATTTGAGCTTGTATTCTGATTGGTTGTCTGACTCCCATGAGGACATGCAGGGGCAACTCTGGAGTCTGTCCTAGTCCCAAGCTTGGTTGAGCCTTGCTGGGTAATGATGTAATGAAGGACAATTAAATGGCTCAGCCTGAAGAAGGTAGATCTTTGTTATGTAGAATAGACTGGCCCAGGCCTTAAAGTTCCATTGACAAAAGTGGTGGTGGGGAATGAGTTTCTGCCTCCCTTTTAGGGGAAATATTCTGCCCTTTTAATATTTCCTAAAATATCTCATTTTTCTAGGAGAGAGGTGGGTGCTGTGTCAGGCCTGCAACCATCTTTTCTTGTGGATCTTTGTCCTGCCACACTTTCTATTATTCTACTGTGCCTTTTTCTATTGTGGGAAAATGGGAGGGAGGATTGTACAGAGTTAGATGCTATATAGCCATAACAACATTCTTTCTAGAAAGCCAAGGTCATTCTTTGTCTCTGTATCTCTGCACCTGACTGGAACTGGATGAGTGGAAGCTGCCAGCGTGGCAGAGGGAGATCAGACCATGGGATGGGCTTGTGGGTGTGGGGGCAAGATGTTGAACTTTCAACTGGGTGGGGGAAACCGGGAAGCTTTCAGATTCGGGTTTTCCCAGATGTGCCAACGTGGCTCTCTTCATCAATTGGAACTTTGAGCAATACTTTGCCTTGGACTCTGATTTACTTTTGGATGCTATTTGGAACCCTGATATGCCGACTTTCTATACCCCACAAAATAAATATGGCATAAACTGAGTTTGGCAAAAGGAAATCCAAGGAAGAAAATCTGAACTAAACTGTCACACTCCTTTTTGTTTGGGTATTTTATGGAGCAACGCAACACACCCCTGGGGCAAAAGTTTTCTCTTCTTTGAGGGGTCCTTGGTGCTCTGTGAGCTCGGTGGTTTTCTTGCAGATGTTTTGTTACCCAAAATTAGATCATATTATCAGTTCCAGCAGTGATGCTGTCACCCAGTTTGGGTCACAAAGCGTCTGGAAGAAGATAACAAAGCTCAAAGATGAGCCACTAGGATGATTAAAGGACTGGAGACTCAAACATATGATGAATGGTTGCAGGAATTGGGTATGGCTAGTCTAGAGAAAAGAAGGACTAAGGGTGACGTGATAGCAGCCTTCCAGTATTTGAGGGGTTGCATCCAATTTTGGTCACCACATTACAAAGGACATGTTGAGACTTTGGGAAAAGTGCAGAGAAGAACAACGAAGATGATTAAAGGCCTGGAGACAAAAGCAAACGAAGAACGATTGCAGGATTTAGGTTTGGCTAATCTAAAGAAAAGAAGGATTAGGGGTGACATGATAGCAGTTTTCCATTTAAGGGACTGCCACAAAGAGGAAGGGGGGGGTGTCAACTTATTTCCCCAAACACCAGAAGGCAGCACAAGAAACAATGGATGGAAACTAATCAAGGAGGGAAGCAACCTGGAATTAAGGAGAAACTTCCTAACAGTGAGGATAATTAACCAGTGGATGTGGGTGCTCCATCACTGGAAGTATTTAAGAAGAGATTGGACAGCCACTCGGTATGGGGTCTCCTACTTGAGCAAGGGGTTGGACTAGAAGACCTCCAAGGTCCCTTCCAGCTGTAGTCTGATTGAAAAAGCACCAAGGAGCCCTCATTTCAACCCTGAGCTACAAACATACTCCTTTCCTGAGTCTTCTTCCTCTTTAAGAGCAAACCCTGCAGGAAGTTCAAAGGAGATCCAAGCCTAGAAAAGGGAGCTTCATTGCAAACCCCAGTGCAGGTGTGCAGGGAGACGGAAGGCAGAGGTGGTCCTCTAAGAATCAGCCAAGGCTCAGGAGAAAGCAGGTGTGCCTTCCCTCCCAAGAACCATGAATTGTGAAGGTATGGGCTGTTGCAGGAGAGCAGGACTGGGGTGCTTACCCCAAGAAGGCTACAGGAGAGGACTCAGGTGCTCACCCCCAAAAGGCTGCAGGAGAGCAGGACTAGGGTGCTCACCGCCAAAAGGCTGCAGGAGAGGACTCAGGTGCTCACCCCAAGAAGGCTACAGGAGAGAACTGGGGTGCTCACCCCCAAAAGGCTGCAGGAGAGAACTGGGGTGCTCACCCCCAAAAGGCTGCAGGAGAGCAGGACTAGGGTGCTCACCCCCAAAAGGCTACAGGAGAGAACTGGGGTGCTCACCCCCAAAAGGCTGCAGGAGAGAACTGGGGTGCTCACCCCCAAAAGGCTGCAGGAGAGCAGGACTAGGGTGCTCACCCCCAAAAGGCTACAGGAGAGAACTGGGGTGCTCACCCCCAAAAGGCTGCAGGAGAGAACTGGGGTGCTCACCCCCAAAAGGCTGCAGGAGAGGACTGGGGTGCTCACCCCAAGAAGGCTGCAGAGGGCCAGATGTAAAGAGTCGAGAAGAACCGTAAGTGGCACCTTTTGGGGACCTTTCTCGAAGATATTTCTTCAAAAGGCAACTGGATTTTTCTTTGTGTGTCCTTGAGGAACCAAAAGATGCTTTGCTTCTCATCCAAGAAGCTTCATCTGTTGAAAAACACCTTGGAGGCAACAATGGGCCGGAAAACTGAGAGTCTCCATAGACACTTTTGGGGCAGCTCTTGACTCAAAAGGGGGGGGGGGTCTGTCTGCAAAATGGCCAGCACTTGGACTGTTGGTGCCCTGTCCTTTTAAGACCAGCAGTTGTTGGCTATAACAACGGAGCAGAGAGAGAGAGAGCTGGGTGTGGTGATAGTGGAGTTATGTTGGAGTGTGAGAGAGAGGGATGGTGGCTTGAGTTAGTTTGGGAAACTAAAGGCCTGCAGAAGAAGATGCTGTAAGCATTTCCTGTGCAATGTTGGTGTCTAGTATTAATACCATGATGGGGTCCTTTGTGCTCTGTAAGCTTCGTTGTTTATTTGCAGATGTTTTATTACCCAACTAGGTAACATTATCAGTGCTAGAAGGGAGGGGGTATGGAGGGAGGAGGAAGTGGAGGAGAAGGAGGACTGTGGAGTCCTTGGTGCCCTCTGAGGTTGGTTGTTTTCTTCCAGACGTTTCATGACCCAACTGGGATATGGAGGGAGGAGGAGGGAGGAAGGGAGGGGAAGAAGAGGAGGAGGATATACAATAATGAGGCATCTTTTCCTAGTCTCTCTCCAAATTGTAGGTTATAATGTGAGGCACTTTTAGATGCTGTATATTATATTGGAGGAAGAAGCTACTGTAACTAGGTAACATTGTCAGTGTTAGTGACCAGCACTGAAGACGTTACCTAACTTGGTCATGAGACATCTGCAAGAAAACAACCAAGCTCAGAGGGCACCAAGGACCCCATAGTCCTCCTCCTCTTCCCCTCCCTCCTCCTCCTCCTCCTCCTCCTCCTCTTCACAAACACCAATCCCTTGTAGCACTGATGATGTTACCTAGCTGGGTCATGAGACATCTGCAAGAAAACAGCCAAGCTCAGAGGGCACCAAGGACCCCACAGTCTTCTTCGTCCTCCTCCTCCTCCTGAATGTGTGACTCTTTTGTTTTGTCTCCAGTTCGGGCGCCTACTTCGTCATCCCTCCGAATCCAGCAAAGCGGAAGGAGTTGCAAAGAAGTAAGTCAGTCGGGTTGGGTAGTTTGTTAACCAAACCTGGCACAGCAGTTTTGGCCTGATCATGCGAAGACGTTTGCTGTATATTTAATATTCCTCTGTTGCTAGAAAGTGAAAAAAGAAAAGAAAAGTTTCCCCTGTCCAGTCATGTCTGACTCTAAAGGAAGGTGCCCAAATCCGTTTTTTGGCCAAGGGAGGCAGCGTTGTCTGAAGACACAACACTCTTTACCAGGGGTGGCGAACAAGTTCGACAAAAAGAGCCAAAATTTTAAACTGTGAGAGTCAGAGAGCCACACCACGCGCTCCCTTTCGGTGCTAAACCCGGAAGTACGGTCTTGCCCCGCCCCTGGCGACGCGACGACGCTTGCCTGCGCTCCAGGAACGGAGACGTTTCCTCAGCGGAGCGGAGCGCCTGAAAGGGACGCAGGCTCAGCCTGCCAGGCTGCCACCACTCCACTGAAGACATTGCTGAGCAGAGAAACGTCTCCGTTCCCAGCCGAGCTGGTGGAGCGCAGGCAAGCGTCGTCGCGTCGCCAGGGGCAGGGCAAGACCGTACTTCCGGGTTTAGCGCCGAAAGGGAGCGCGCGATCCGGGTTTAGCGCCGAAAGGGACAAAATCCAAACTTGGCAAAGAGCCACAGTATACAAAATAATGATAAGAGGCAAAGAGCCGCATTCATTTTGGCCGGGAGCCGCATGCGGCTCGAGAGCCGCGTGTTCGCCACCCCTCCTCTTTACCTTCCCACCAAAGTGGTACCTGTTTATCTACTCACAATTCCATGCTTTCAAACTGTGAGGTGGGCAGGAGCTGGAGCAAGAAACGGGAGCTCCCCCGTTGCATGGCGCTTGGGCCTCGAACTTTAGTCGCCAGCTTTCCAGCTCAGTGTCTTTAACTGCTGAGCCAATGCACCCCATTGCTAGAAGGCCTCCACTGAAAAATAGACCTTGGCCAACTAGAGTAATCGGGACAAAATGTGGGTGGTCCAGGGGTATAAAATTCACTCTCTGTTTCTGGTTTCCCCATTGACTTTGCTTGTCAGAAGTTTGCAAAAGGGGATCACCTGTCCCCAGGACACTGCGACCGTCTTAAATATGAGGCTTCTGCCAATTATTTGAATTTGGAAAACGTGACCAGGGGGATGTTGCAACAGTCCTGTGAAAAACGGTTGTGTCACTTTTTTCAGGGGCGTTTGTTGGGGCCCGCCAGTGGCCAGCGGATCTGGCAGCAGATTCGGACAGTGAGGAGGTTGGGGAGGAACCTGGGCCAGTCCTGGGGCCTGGGGAAGGCTCGGACGAGGGCTCTGTGTCGGAGGCAGAGAGGGGGCCAAGGCTGTCCGACAGTTATCAGCTGCCTTCAGAGTCAGACATCAGTGAGGCAGAAGAACAGCTGGAGCCTGTTCCCAGTGTGTGCATGCACAGAGCTGCCAGGAGAAGGGAACAGCTAAGGAACTGAGGTCAACTCAGGAGTAAAGCCACAGGTGGACAATGATTGGTGCCTCCCAGAGGGAATAAAGAGGAGCGGAAGGGGAGGGGAGTTTGCAGAAGACAAGTAGTTCAATTCATTTGGGAGAAGATCTGTTCCTGACTTCTTGCCAAGGAATTGCTGCTACAGCTTGGAGTTTGGAAGATATCAGACTGACAGCTCTCCAAGCCTGATAAAGGTCTCTAGATGTGAAATCTCTTGAAAGATTGTTCGCTGGGACCAGCCAGATTTGACCCTCATTTATTTTCTATTTTTTGTCTGGAGAGGAATTCCACTAAGTAAAAGGGGTTTTATCGGGATGAGGAGTCAGCTTCGTGCTTATGGGAGGCCTAGATCAGAACACCGTTGTGACTTCAAATCGTCACTAAATGAACTGTTGTAAGTCTGTATTTATATATTTCTGGATTTCTGTTGAGTTCTGTTTTGCTTCTGTTGTGTTTCAGTTGCTAATAAAGAACTAGAAAATTGGACAAAATGGAAGGCCCAGCAAAAACCAGGTCCAATCAACTTGAAACCTCAGAAATTAGGTAAGTCGGGAGGGAATGGAAGAGAGTTTCCACTTCTTTCACGAAGGTGTCTCATGTTTATTTTTTTAATTGAATCCTGAAAATTCAGACCATATTGGTTGTTGGAGACAAACTGTGTTATTTTAAGGAAGTTTACTAGTCTTGCCCCCTCCCCCCCCTCTTCCCTTTTAACTCTGAGGTTAATGCGGTGTGCATTTTGATATATCTGTGGAATAAAATGTTTGTGGAGTTTGCAAAACGATCGACGTACTTTTAACTGGCGGAAAGCCAATCTATGGAATCCGATGAAAGCGGAACATTAAAAATGTCTTTTTGTCAATAAGGATGTCCTGAAGAATAACGGTATCATTAAAAAAAAGAAACTTTATGGAAATTCTTGACCAAATTGCAGTAGTAATTCTGGATCGATCAGTCAAGTTGTTGAAATTAAGATTGCTTTGAAACGGTCCGAAGTTGTGAAGTAAGTAAGCAGAATGCTTTTCACGGTAACTCACCAATCATAACGTTAGATTGCCCTAAATGAGAATGCAATAACAATGAAACAGCAAAACTATAAAATAGAGTGACAGAAGAAGTAACAGATACAAAACGGTTGCAACAGAATGAAGCCAAAGCTACAGCTAAAAGTTAAGGATTTTTTCCCCCTAAGTTTAAACGGGAGCAAAACAAACCTTGCAACTTGGTTGCCTTGCTGGAAATGCACATCTGCAAGAAAATACTTTTTTAAAAAGATCTGAACCTTAAAAACTTGAGCCTGGTTTCATTGTAAATGGGCTGTGGGGAACATAATTATGTTCTCTTTGACCAACACCGCAAGGACGAAAGTGTTATTCGACGGGGAATTTACACAAGTTCCCTTTGAGTTTCATGGAAATGCAGCGGTGGGATTCAATTTTTTTTTACTACCGGTTCTGTGGGCGTGGCTTGGTGGGCATGGTGTGGCTATATATATATATATATATATATATATATATATATATATATATATATATATATATATATATATATATATATATATATATATATATATATATATATATATATATATATATATATATATATATTCATTCTTATGCTGTTTCATTGGTATAGTAGTTGGGAGGGGGGAATAGAAAGGAGTAGGATTGTGGAATGTATTGTTATGGATTTTCTTAGAAGCTCAAGGTCGTCTTTTGTCTCCGCACCTCGACACCTGGCCAGAAGCAGAGGGGTGTACATGCCAGCGTGGAAGATGAAGATTGGACCATGTGATGAATTATGGGGTGTGGGGATAGATGATGAACTTTTAATTGGGTGAACCCACAGGATGTACATTAGAGTTGAAATTTCACAGCATAATGCCAAAATGTCTGTCGTATTAAATTGGAGTTTTAAGGATAACTTTGCCTTGGACAATGATTTAATTCTGCATGATATTTGGAATGCTGACACCCAGCCAATCAGCTGGGGCTCGGGAAGCAGTAAATAGATGAGGGCGGGGCCAGCCAGAGGTGGCATTTGCCGGTTCTCCGAACTACTCAAAATGTCCGCTACCGGTTCACCAAAACTGGTCAGAATTGGCTGAATACCACCTCTGGTGGAGAGGCATGGTCTGTAAGAGAAAAAACATCTGTAGCATCCATCTTTCTGAAATCTGCAATTTTGAGAGTTGCCAATAGATCTTCCGAATTGTGATGTCCTGTTGATTGGAAAATAGATTGAAGCTCCTTTCAAATCACGGATTAAGTTGTATGCCTTCCCTATTAGGCGCTTAAAGAGAGAATTTAGGTGCTTTCTCAATTTCCCCCGTCTAGTTTTATACTCAAAATGGGCAAGAAAAGGATTTTTTAAAAATGAAAATAACACAAATGCTTAACACTCTTCATGTATAAAGGTAAAGGTTCCCCTTGCACATATGTGCTACTCGTTCCTGACTCTAGGGGGCAGTGCTCATCTCCGTTTCAAAGCCAAAGAGCCAGCTCTGTCCAAAGACATCTCCGTGGTCATGTGGCCGGCATGACTCAACGCCAAAGGTGCACGGACTGCTGTTCCCTTCCCACAAAAGGTGGTTCTTATTTTTCTACTTGCATTTTTTAACGTGCTTCGAACTACTAGATTGTCAGAAGCTGGGACAAGTAATGTTTCTTAGTTTTACCTCCCGGGATTTATTTATTTTAATTGGGTTTGGGGTTTTATAGGCTTTTAACGTATTATATTTATTATTCTATTACAGTCTCACAACCTCCTTCACCTACCTATTTATTTTAATTGTTTATGTATGTATTTTACAACGTATTTTAGTGACTGTACACCGCCCCGAGTCCTTTCCGGGAGAGGGGGCGGTCTATAAGTGTGAATAGTAAATAAATAAATAAATAAATAAATAATGGGAGCTCATTCCTTTACACAGCGCTAGGGATTCGAACCGCCGAACTGCCGACCTTTTGATCGACAAGCTCAGCATCTTAGCCACTGAGCCACCGTGTCCCTCTCTTTATGTATAGGGTGTATCTACATTCTCAGTTCTGCAACATTGCAATGCACACGGAACTTGCACATTCTTTCAGTCTGGTGCAGATCTGTGGCTCAGATTTGACCCTCATTTATTTTTATTTTTTTTCTATTTTGATAAGGTTGAGTATCAATTTAACGTGTCTGTGAATATTGGCTGTTTTAAATCTTTATTTAGGGCGACCTACACATTGCTGCTGTTTTAATACTATCCTACGTTGTATTTACAGGAGGAAGAGCCACGGAGCCTGAAGTCAGGGAAAAACAGCAATTTGAGCACATCCAATCAAAATACCAGCAAAAGGTCAGTTAAAATGTAGCTGTCGGTTCTCGTTCTTTGCATGGAACAAGAAGAGAAATATGTTGTCTGACTTAACCTTTCCATACACAGGAGAGAGAAAAATCCAGATTGGAGCAAAGAGCAGACATGAAATTGCACTTCACTTTGTAAAGTTTATAAGATTACACCAGACTCCAAAACTATAAGTTTTTTTTTAAAAAAGGAACAGGAAACTAAAACATCTGGATTCCCCCCCCCCCCCCAAGCCTAATATTATATATCCATGGATTTTGTTCTTTTGCCTGGCACAACAAATAGTTTTCCTCTAGCTGTGTTTAGGTTAAAACACATTTTTCAAAGCTGCTTAAAAAAAAAAAAAGATTCCAACCATTTAAAAAAACAAAAACCAATACTGTGTATTGTTTTAGCCTTTTGTTTTATTTATGTAGTTAGTTTGTTGAACATGTACAAGATAACAGGTATAAGTATAAACATGGACATGAACAAGGAAATGAGTACATATAAATGAGGAGAGTAGGAGAGGGAGGGAAGGCACCCTGGTGCGCTTATGCACACCCTCTTTACGGACCTCTTAGGAATGGGGTGAGGTCCACGGTAGATCATTTAAGGTGGAAGCTGTGTGGGGTTTGAGGATATAACAACGGAGTCAGGTAGAGCATTCCAGGCGTTGACCACTCTGTTGCTGAAGTCGTATTTTCTGCAATCGAGTTTGGAGTGGTTTACGTTACATTTGTATCTATTGTTTGCCTGCGATTATCGCAGTTTAAGCTGAAGTAGTCGTTGACAGGTAGGATGTTGTAGCAGACAATTTTGTGTACTACGGGTAGGGCCGTTTTCCGCCCTCCGGAGCCTTCAGGAGGCTTCCCTAAAGGCTCAGGAGGGTGAAAAAACAGCCCTACGAGCAAACCGGAAGTCCGTTTCCGAACTTCCAGTTTGTTTGTTTATTTATTTATTTATTTATTTATTTATTTATTTATTTATTTATTTATTTCTTAGCGCTTATAGACCGCCCCCTCTCCCAAAAGGGACTCGGGGTGGTGTACAGTCCATATCAGAAATACATCATAAGTAACTATAAAATTTAGACAATTAAAATTATTAAGTAGATAGATACATAAATAAGAGGAGGATAAAAAGATATACAGAACTGTACTGCTAAGTAAATAATTTAAAATGTACAAAATTTAAAACCCCAATATCCTATAAAATTAAGTTTAAAAGAACAATCCCTCTAAAAAACCAGTAGGAAATATGTATGCCAGGAGGTAGACGTTATAATTATGCCAGGCCAGCCAGTCGGAACAGGTGTGTCTTCAATTTCTGTCGGAAGGAGCAGAAGTCAGTGGTGGTTCTAATGTCGGGGGGGAGGTCATTCCAGAGGGTTGGGCCCATCACAGAGAAGGCCCTACTCCTTGGTGTCGCCCATTGGCATTGCTTAGTGGACGGCACCAGGAGAAGCCCCTCCCTGTGAGAGCGAATTGGCCGCAGGGATGTGTGTGGGAGGATGCGATCCCATAGGCCTGGTTTTTCGCCCTCCAAAGGCCTCAGGGAAGCTCCTGAAGCCTCCAGAGGACTTCCGTGGGGACAGGGGAGGCTTTTTTCGGCCTCCCCAGGCTCCTAGAAAGCCTCTGGAGCCTGAGGAGGGCGAAAAAAGTGCACTAAAAGCAGGAGGGGGGAAGCGCTGGTTGCGCGCATAGCATTATGATTGTGGGCATGCCTGCGCACGACCCCCCTGAGCTCCCCCCACTTTTGGCACACTATCCAAAAATGGTTAGCCATCACTGGTATAATATCTCCTGCCTTGGGCAGGGGGTTGGACTAGAAGACCTCCAAGGTCCCTTCCAGCCCCTATTCATATTACAGTTGCTCAGTTCCTCAAACCTTTTTGTGACTTAACGAAACGTTGGAGGTAACGCCAAAGAGTGTTTTTTCTATTAGGGCAACCTGGTTTACTCAAATATGAGAAGAAGCATATTGCTTAGAAAAAACACTTAATGTCTCCCATGGTACAGTTGACATAGCAAGGAGAACCTGTAGCTTAGAGGTTAATACATCTCCCTAATATGCAAGCAGCCCGGGTCCAAATCCCAGAAAGGTATGGCTAGCTGACGAGAGCTAAATAGCTTGAAATAAATCTATACTAGTCTTCTTTTATTTCTTTATCAGTAAATATAAGAGATTCCCAGGAGAACTATGGGGGAACTAAAAGCCCAATCCTTCTCCTTGGCCATTCCTTACCACCTCATCCCCTAAAACCAACATCCATTTTGAACTGCTTGGGCGGGGGGGTTGGACTAGATGACCTACAAGGTCTCTTCCAACTCTCTTATTCGTTTTGTTCTGTTCTGAACTGAAAACATCTCAAGGTGCGTTTTCTCCCTTAACATGAGTTCGTTGTTTTAATCTCATTTTTTTTGGTATGAAACAAAGACTTCCAGAACCCCGAGAAACGAAGCTGTGTGTTAAATGCACACTCCTGAAAACCGGACAAGCCATTTGTTTGGGCCTCTTGTCTTCTCCCAGAGCTTCTTACAGATTAATGGAAGGGACCTTGCAGGTCATCTAGTCCATCCCCCCACCCAAGCAGGAGATCCTACACCATTTCTGACAGATGGCAGTCCAGTCTCTTCTTGAAAGCTTCCAGTATTTTGAGCTTCTGGAGGAAAGTCACAAACTGTTTCTACAGAATATAGGATAACAGAGTTTGAAGAGACCTTGTAGGTCATCTAGTCCAACCCCCATCCCAAGCTGGAGACCCATTTCTGACAGATGGCAGTCCAGTCTCTTCTTGAAAGCTTCCAGGGATGAAGCTCCCACATCTTGAGGAAGTATCAACAGGGTATCTTGAACCAAAAAAGTTAGAAATGTTCACATTGAAAATAAAGATTTTTCATCTTAATAGCCAAGCACATTTACAATCATCATTAACTGGCTTCTTAACTATTATTTAATCTTTATTATGACCTTATTAGTAAAAAGAAGGAAGGAAGGAACATTGTATTTAAACGTCTGTTCCATGGGTTGATTGTTCTCACTGTCAGAACATTTCTTATTTCCAAGTTGAATTCCTCAAAGCCAATGTTGCAATTGTCTTATAAGATGCGTCGTTTTTTGCAGCATTCAAAACTGGCATTTATAGCAGGTGAAGAAGGACAGGCTTTCTAGATGAGCGCATGCGGTATCACCCTCTGATTTGATTCGTGCCCAGCGCAGACTGTCGCCAAAAAAAAAAAAAAGTGGTTCGAATTTGGCTTAGTCTTCCTTCCCATTAGTGTTACGCATATGTGACTCATGCCACCATGAGGTTGTTAAACCAACTGTGGTTAACGGTTAAAACAAAACTTGAGGGCGGTGTGTGAACTTTGAGTGTGTAACGTTTGTGTCTTTTGTGTACTCTTTTCCCATGACTTGTGGGTACAGATGACTTCACGGTTGCATCAATTTAGGACTATGATTCATTTTTCACACCAAACTGCTTTTCCCCAAGATTTTGGAGAAATTGAGAAACTGCTCAATTATATTTTGGCACATTTTGGCATCGTGTCAATGGTGTATAAACCACACACCCTGTGTTGTTCTAATAATCCTCAACTTACAACAGTCATTTAGTGACTGTTCGAAGTTATGACGGCACTATAGAAAGGGACTCAAGACTGTTTTTCACACTTAATGACCGTTGCCGCACCCCTCACTTGATTTACATTTGGATGTTTGGCAGCTGACTCACATTTATGACGTCTGCAGTGTCCTGGGGTCCCTTGATTCCCCCTTTTGCAGCCTTCTGACCAGCAAGGTAAACGGGGAAGCTGTATTCACTTAACAACGCTGTTGCTAATTTAACAACTGTAATGTTTCACACAAGACAAGTCATTGTTGTTGTAGTAGTTACAATGTCATGTCCGACCCATCGTGACCCCATGGACCACGTTCCTCCAGGCCTTCCTGTCCTCTACCATCCTCTGGAGTCCATTCAAGTTCACGCCTGCTGCTTCAGTGACTCCATCCATCCCCCTCATTCTCTTTCGTCCCCTTCTTCTTTTGCCCTTCATCATTCCCAGCATGAGGCTCTTCTCCAGGGAGTCCTTCTTCCTTCTCATTAGGTGGCCAAAGTAGTTTCATCTTCAGGATCTGGCCTTCTAAAGAGCAGTCAGGGTTGATCTCCTCTAGGACTGACCGGTTGGACCTCCTTGCAGTCCAAGGGACTCACAGGAGTCTTCTCCAGCACCAGAGTTCAAAGGCCTCCATTCTTTGGCGCTCAGCCTTTCTTGCAGTCCAACTTTCGCAGACAAGTCATAAAATTGGGTATTAACAAATGTCTCACTTAGCAACATAAATTGTGGCCATAATTTAAGGTCTCTCTCTCTCTCTCTCCTCTCTCCTCTCTCCTCTCTCTCGGAGGTACCTGACATGAGGGTGATGATGTGGAATGGCTGACTTGAGCTAGGGAGTCCTCCACCTACGACAACAATTGAGTCTAAAAAATTACGTGGCTAAGTGAGAGATGGTTAAGTGGTGTTCTCTGAGGAAAAAAAGGGGAGTTGTCATCTGTTAGAGAGCCTGCCTGCTTGCAGAGGAGATGAACGGTCCCATTCTTCTGGAGCGACTTCCAAAAGTGAACTTTAAAAAAAAAACCAATGTTTTTACGGGTGCCACTTCTTCTGGTTTCAGCTAAAGAAAGATGACTACGAGAGAAACAGGAGAGAGGCTGAAGAAGCTGAGATTTTGAAAAAGAAAGCCGTCCAAAGAGACAAGGTAAGGTAGACCCCGTGAGATGGTCATCATGGAGTGCACAGAAGGTGCCATTATTAGAATGGAACAGAACAAAACAAAAGCAGAACAACAGAGTTGGAAGGGACCTTGGAGGTCTTCTAGACCAACCCCCTGCCTAGGCAGGAAAGCCTACACCATTTCAGACAGATGGTTATCCACTCTCTTCTTTAAAACCTCCAGTGCTGGAGCATTCACAACTTCTGGAGCAAAGCTGTTCCACTGATTAATTGTTCTCACCATCAGGAAACTTCTCCTTAGTTCCAGGATGCTTCTCTCCTTGATTAGTTTCCACCCATTGCTTCTTGTTCTACCCTCAAGTGCTTTGGAGAATAGTTTGACTTCCTCTTTTTTGCGGCAGCCCTTCAAATATTGGAAGATGCTATCATGTCTCCCCTGGTCCTTCTCTTCACTAGACTAGACAAGCCCAGTTCCTGCAACCGTTCTTCATATGTTTTAGCCTTCAGTCCCCTAATCATCTTTGTTGCTCTTCTCTGCACTCTTTCTAGAGTCTCCACATCTTTTTTACATCGTGGCTACCAGAACTGAATGCAGTATTCCAAGTGTGGCCTTACCAAGGCATTATAAAGTGGTATTAACACTTCTGGTGATCTTGATTCTATCCCTCTGTTGATGCAGCCTAGAACTGTGTTGGCTTTTTTGGCAGCTGCTGCACACGGCTGGCTCCTATTTAAATGGTTGTCCACTAGGACTCCAAGATCCCTCTCACAGTTACTACTGTTGAGCAAAGTACCACCTGTACTGTACCTGTGCATTTCATTTTTCTTGCCAAAAAGTAGAACCTTACTCTTTTCACCATTGAATTTCATTTTATTAGATAGCGCCCAATGTTCAAGTTTGTCAAGATCCTTCTGTATCTTAAGCCTATCTTCTGGAGTGTTGGCTATTCCTATTGAATTTGGGCAATAACACATCTTCTCAGTATAAATTATTTGGAGCAATGCTTGCAGCCTCATTCACAAGGAATGTTTAACTATGAAAGGTATAAGATTCCAAGTGGGTTTAAATATCAGAGAAAAGCTAAGCGAGAATTATGAAAGGTTTGGCTTGACTTAAAAGAAGGGACTGTGATATATATATATATTAGGATGGGCTAAGGCAAAGGAGTAGATAAAATCAGTTCAAAGACTTAAATTCTTTAAATCTAAAATTCTGTTTAGGTTTAAATGTGACTGATTGTATTTTAGTTCAATTAGTGTGTTCATCTATTTTTATTTTTAAAAATGTCTGCATGACTCAAAGGCAAATACACAGATCTATAAAAGAGGAAAAAAGAAAAACAAAGGTTCCATTACTTTTTAAATCTGGAGTTCGCCTTGTGGTGAGATAAGTGGCCAACAAATGTAATAAATAAGCAAAATGAATAAAAAATTAAGATCCCCTACATAGGTAGCAAAGTTGCTCTTTTGTGATACCGAAAGTTATAGTTCCATAACAATTTTTGGAAGGATTATGAGATCATTACATGTGAATCATCTAGCAAACAACAGTTATTCCGTAAATCATGGTTAAAACAAACGATGTTTTTCTCTTGAAAGTGTCATTTCTTTCCATCTTCTCTAGCTTCCTTACAGCTTTGGCCAAGAAAGAAATGAGAGGGAGCATCACACATTTTAAATCTAGGGAATGCAATATTAAACTAGAGTTTTAGCTTTCTCCATCCCGTCTGTGACATGCATCTTTTTAAAAACTTTCGTTCTGAAAATGAGGCTCAGAGCTCCCAAGGCAGATTGCAGAGCTCCAATGAAAAATATAATTGCATTTTGAGGGCGGGGGGGGGGGGGGGGAGTCATTTTCTTAGCCAGCCTGCTTATATTTTAGCTCCTGGCTGACCTAATGCTTTTTCTCTTCTAGGCTAATAAACTTGAAGAAAAAAGAAAACAGCAAGAATGGCAAAGGCAGCAGATGCTCAGGGAAGACCACGCAGCGTAAGTTGGGCTTCCAAGAAAGCAACACTTCCGTCTCCAAAGAGGAAGACAATAGAAAAAACAAATTTGTAAACTCAGGGTCGAAATGCGGGGCCCTTGGTGTTCCCTGAGCTGGGTGGTTTTCTTGCAGACGTTTCATGACCCAACTAGGCAACATCATCAGTGCTAGAAAGGAATGGAGTTTTTTGAGAGGAGGATGACAACGGCTGTGGGGTCCTTGCTGATCTCTGAGGTTGGTTGTTTTCTTGCAGACGTTTCATGACCCAACTAGGTAACATCATCAGTGTTAGAAGGGAGTAGTGGGTTTCAGGGAGGAGGTGGTGGTGGTGGGCTGTGGGGTCCTTGGTGCCATCTAAGCTTGGTGGTTTTTTTGCACATATTTCATTACCCAAGCCAGGTAACATCATCAAAGCTTACATGCTCACCTAACACTGATGATGTTCCCTAGTTGGGTCTTGAAATGTCTGCAAGAAAACCTCCAAGCTCAGAGAGCACCAAGGACCCCACAGTCCTCCTCCTCCTCCTCCTCCTCCTCCTCCTCCTCCTCCTCCCCCTCCTCCCTGTAAACTAAATTCACTTCTAGCACGGATGTTGTTACCTAGTTGAGTCATGAAACGTCTGCACAAAAACTACCAAGCTCAGAGGGCACCAAGGACCTCTTCCTCCTCTTTCTCTCCTTAGTCTCAAATTCTGCATTTATTCAGACCAGGTTTTTAAACTCTGCAATGCCACAAACCCTCTTTAACACAGAAAGACAAACGCAAACAGAAACGGGTTTCCTATGGAGGAAAAAAATGGCAGCCTTTTTATTATTATTAGAAGCAGGGAGTGGATGATGTGATCCCCGTCGTCTTCTTCCACAGAGATTTTTCCCAGGCTGGCTGACTTTTTTTTATTAGTCATGAACTCCCAAGAGCATGAATCACGTAGTTGGCGAAGAGTTAGTTGGGTGTTTCCCTTCCCCCCCTTTTTTTCCTAAATTCTCTTTGGAGCCTTGTAATCTTGCTCTCCAAACCATCGTGAAATTGCTCTGGTCGTTGGGAATCTCTTGCTTTTTTTTCCTCCCGCGCGCTTGACTCTCTTAGTTCGACATCAACGTCAAGTTTTTCACCAGAGAAAAGAGAAGGCTGCTTTTCTTCCCTAAAACCTCTTTCTTGACTTCAGTAATTAAGGCCATTTGGATGCCAGCAAGGGCACCGGTCTAATTGTTTCCATTAATCTAACTTCCAAACTGGCTTGGAAATATCCAGAACAGATTGAACCACACAGATGGGGAGAGGCCAGGAAGTCTTGCAAAAAAAACCCGAGACCCTCGTAGTTCATCATTTCTTTCGGAGTCTGGATTTATGGGGAACCGCTTTTCCAGATCATAAATGAAACCTCGGGGCCCCCAAATTGCCTCTGGCAAAAAAAAGAAAAAAAAAGAACACTTAATAGGTTAGCCACGAATGGGAAGGTGGGTGGGGGGAACGGCAGAAACTGCCAGCAAGGAAGAAAATGGCCCCAAAAATAACGTTAAAAAAAAAGTATTGGCAATAAAAATGGCTGATTGGAAAAGTTAATGAGAACTGAAATAAGACGGGGAGGCAAAAATTTTTTCCCATCGATCTTTTCCTATCGCTGTGCAAAAACACAATATTGGATTACCCCCCCCAGCCTTAGAGTGTCGAGCAAAGATGGAAATAACTAACAGTTTGTAGGATGAAGGTTTTTAGCATCCTATACGGTTCGTCCTCAACTTGCGGCCACAAATTTTCTGTGCCTAAGCGAGACATCGGTTAACTGAACTTCGTCCTGTTTTACGATCTATCTTGCCACGGTTGTTAAGCAAAACACTGCCATTTTTAAAATAGTAACATGGTTGTTAAGTGAAACTCAGGGGACCCAGTAGCTCAGTGGCTAAGACACTGAGCTTGTCGATCAGAAAGGTTGGCAGTTCGGCAGTTCGAATCCCTAACACTGCGTAAGGGAGTGAGCTCCCGTGACTTGTCCCAGCTTCTGCCAACCTAGCAGTTCGAAAGCATGTAAAAAATGCAAGTGGAAAAATAGGAGCCACCTTTGGTGGGAAAGGAACAGCGTTTGGCGTTATGTCATGCCAGCCACATGACCACGGAGACGTCTTCGGACAGCGCTGGATCTTCCGCTTTGAAACGGGGATGAGCACCGCCCCCTAGAGTCAGGAGCGACTAGCACAGATGTGCGAGGGGAACCTTTACCTTATAGGTAGGGCGAAGGATTTTAGCATCCTGTATAGTTCATCCTCAACTTGCAACCACAAATTTTCTGTGCCTAAGCGAGACATTGGTTAGATGAACTTTGTCCTGTTTTACAATCTTTCGTGCCACAGTTTTTAAGCGAGACACTGTAGTTTTTAAGAAAGTAACCCGGTTGTTAAGTAGATCTCTCTTTCCCATTTGACTTTGCTTGTCCTGAGGTCGCAAAGGGGGATCGCATGATTGCAGGACATTGCAACCATCATAAGTACAAATCAGTGGCCAAGTGTTTGAATTTTGATCCCGGTTACCTACTTGTGCCACTATTTGGCCATTTAACTGTCCCATAATGTTAGGCCATGATATGAAACCAATAAATTATAAGGATTGGGAGTCACAAATCAGTTATAAACCACCATGTAGTTTATTTGGCTTCTCATTCAGCAGATTGCGGTTTGCAGACAGTCCTTGATTTACAAAAGTTCATTTAGTGATTAAAGTTACAGCAGTACGGAAAAAAGGGATTTACGACCATTTTGCACTTAATGACCATAGTAGCAGTCCCATGGTGACATAATCAAAATTCAGCCATCTAGCAGCTGACTCATATTTACGACGGTTGCAGAGTCAAAAGTCAGTGGGGAAGTCTGATTCACTTAACAACCAGGTTACTAACTTAACTCACTTTCTTAACTAACTTAACAACTTCAATGATTCACTTAACAACTGTGGCAAGAAAGGTCATCTAATGGGGCAAAACTCACTTAACAAATGTCTCACCTAACAACAGGAATTTTGGCCTCCATAGTGGCCGTAAGTCAAGGATTATCTATATTCAGCAAGCCAGAGTTTTAAAACTCTGTTCCTGGCCTATGGATTGATTTCAGTTCTGCTTAGCACCTTAACAGATTAACAGAGTTGGAAGGGACCTTGTAGGTCATCTAGTCCAACCCCCCGCCCAAGCAGGAGGGCGTACACCATTTCTGACAGATGGCAGTCCAGTCTCTTCTTGAAAGCTTCCAGGGATGAAGCTCCCACAACTTCTAAAGGCAACTTCTCTTCCATTCGGTTATTGCTCTCACTGTCAGGAAATTTCTCCTTATTTCCAGGTTGAATCTCTCCTTGCTCAGTTTCCATTCATTGTTCCTTGTCTGGCCTTCAAGTGCTTTGGAGAATAGCTTGACCCCCTCTTCTCTACAGCAGCCTCTCAAATATGGAAGATGCTATCCTGTCTCCCCTGGTCCTTCTCTTCACTAGAAGAGCCATGCCCAGTTCCTGCAACTGTTCTTCATATGTTTTATCCTCCAGTCCCCTCATCATCCTGGTTGCCCTTCTCTGCACCCTTTCCAGAGTCTCAACATCTTTTTCATAGTGTTATAAAGTTAACACCAGTATCTATAATTTTTTTCTATAATTTTTCCAAAAGTTGGTTTTAGCTGAATAGAATTCAAGGAATACATCATTTGGCCTTGTGACAATCACCTTAAGAAAACCACGTTAAGTCAGAACGAACTAGTTTTAAGTCTGGCATCCCCTTGGAGTTCTGAAACCTCGATCTGGCCAACGGGAAAAAGAATGGATAAACTCAGATCTATGGAACCACAGTGATATCTACACCGCAGTGGCCGAGTTCACGTGTGATGTTAAGCCACAACTAAACACACTTATATTTGTAAATTATTGAGGATTAGTCATGCCTTTAACATGACTTCAGAGTGACTGGAAACCAGATTAGTGACTTGTTAAGCATCTGTTTTGTGTTTCAACCGCCTGCTCGATGCATCAAGCAAAAGTCTGGCTTTTTGCTAGACAAAGAAATACTAGACATGTATTTATAGTGGGCTGACAAGCTGCATAATAACTTTATAAACTATTAGGGGCCCAATGTTTGTTGCAGCCAAATTATATATTTGGTTGCAAAGACAATGTTTTCCATAACAGCAAGTACCATAGGCACTTGAGGTTTTACAATCAACCCGTGGAACAGAAGTTGCCTCCAGAAGTCGTGGGAGCTTCATCCCTGGAGGCTTTCAAGAACAGACTGGACTGCCCTCGGTCAGAAATGGTGTAGGGTCTCCTGCTTGGGCAGGGGGGTTGGACTAGATGACCTCTCCCTTCCAACTCTGTTATTCTGTTATTATTCTGTTATTCAAAAGGTTGTAGGTGCTTCTTCACAGGAAGCTTTCAAGAAGAAAGCTTCACAGGAAGCTTTCAAGAAGGACAGCCATTGGTCAGATATGGTGTAGGGTGTCCCATTTGTGCGGGGTTGGACTGGATGACCTACAAGGTCCCTTCCAACTGTTATTCTGTATGGAAGGATTTATTCTCCTTGCAGTCATCTGGTCATTAGCACTCCTTTCTGAGAGTCATTGAGGCCATTTGGACAGATAAACAGATAAGCCTCCAAGCGGCCTCAATGAGCCTCTCAAAAGGATGCAAATGACCAGCTGTCTGCAAGGAGTATAAATCATTCCATTCCTCACCATCCAGTCAGAGCTGAAGAAGCTCCTTGGATGAGAAGCGAAACGTCTTCAAAGAAAAACCAGACAGTCCAGTTGCCTCCTGGGGGGAAAAAAGCAGCTTTGGGACAACAAAGGTTTTGCTTTTTCAGTTTTGCTTGGCACCATTCATGGCATAACCTCTTTGGTTATGAAAAACGTGGAGGAGCTTCAAAAACATGTCCTTTGTCTTGTGAACTTTAGCTGTGGCCAAAGTTCTCCAGGTGCGTTTATAAACAAAGAACAAAAGATGGAAGGAACTCCTGTTCAAAGTGCCAAGCATTTTCTTGACTGCCCTTTTCCATCTACGATGCTCTTGGCTACTTCTTGTCTGTTTCATAGGGCCAGTCTCAATTCCACGGCTCAAATAGATGAAGGGACTTGACTTTTTCCCCCCAGAAAAATCCTCTGAAGTCTGTTTGTATTCATCCTGCAGAAAAACCATGGAATTCTTAAGCCAATTGGATTTAAGTCCATCCTCCACAACGTCCTGCCCAGGAGGCTGCTGTAGATCAGGTAAGGTTATTTATATCAACACAGGGGAGTAGCAGTGGTGAAATTCATTTTTTTTTACTACTCGTTCTGTGGGCGTGGCAGGGCAAGGATACGGCAAAATCCCCCTTCCCTCCCCACTCTGGGGCCAGCCAGAGGTGGTATTCGCAGGTTCTCCGGACTACGCAAAATTTCCGCTACCGGTTCTCCAGAACCTGTCAGAGCCTGGTGAATTTCACCCCTGTAGCCAAAGTGATTGTAGAAAAGAAACATCACAAGAAGGTGTTTTGTGAAGGGGAGAGGAGGGGAGGGAAGGGAGGAAGAGAAGAAGAGGGAGAGAGGGAGATAAAAGAAGGGAGATAAAGGAAGGGAGAAAAAGAGAGAGAGAGAAAGAAAGAGAAAGAAAGAGAAAAAGAAAGGAAAGAAGGAAAGAAAGAAAGAGAAAGAGAAAGAAGGAAGGAAGGAAAGAGAGAGAGGAAAAAAGAGAAAGAAAGAGAAAGAGAGAGGAAGAAAGAGAGGAAAGAAGGAAAGAAAGAAAGAAAGTAGTTCTCTTCCTTTTTCTTGCAGGTAAAAGAATCTGAGTTGGTCAGATGAAGGCTAGAAATAGGTTTAAACAAATAAAGAAACATCTACTGCTACTCCTGGATTAAGGACCAGGCGAATCTTTCCGTTCAAACGATGGATGCTGCAAAACTTTGCTTAAGTGGCTCCTATCCTTCAAACCTCCAACTCAGGTAGTCCTTGATTTACGACCACAATTGAGCCCAAAATTTCTGCTGCTAAGCAAGACATTTCTAAAGTAAGGTCGCAACCGTGTTGCTAACTTGGAAAATGCACCGATTCGCTTAACAAACGTGGCGAGAAAAATTGTAAAATGGGACAAAACTCAGACTTTTAACCAATGCCTCGCTCAGCAGCAGAAATTTTGGGCTCAATGGCAGTCGTAATTCGAGGACCACCTCTATCGTAGACAGGAAGGAGAGGAGCAACTTAAGCAAACTTTTGCAGGTAACCATGGTTTAACCACTGCCTGCAAAAGCTCACCTGGTCCTTAGACAACATCCCTCACCTGCGTTCTTCTCCTTTGCAACAGGCCAGAAGCTTCACGTCCAAGGTGAGCCGAAGATGAGGAGAAGAGAGGAGGGGAAGGAAGAACAATGGAGGAAGGTAAAGAATCAGGAACTGAAATTAAGGCCCTGTTTTCACATCTGGGAAAACTTCCATATTCATCTGGAGTAACTCGCCCCTTGATAGCCAGGAATTCCTTTTGTGATGCAGGCAGTCCTCGGGTTACGACCACAATTGAGCCCCAGATTTCCACTACTAAGCAATGAGGCAGTGGTTAAGGGAGGTTTGTCCCCATTGTATGACGTTTCTTGTTGAGGGAACCGCTAGTCAATAACACAGTTGTTGAGTGAATGTGGCTATTAAGCTATTTCAGTGGTTCTCGTCCATCTGCTTTTATAGACTCCCTAGAAAACTATATTTTAAAAAAAACATTTATTAAATTTATATACTGTCCATTTCCCCCATAGGGCAATTTTCTGATCCTCCCCCCCTCCCTCCTTCCTTCCTTTCCTTCCTTTTTCCCTCCCTCCCTCTCTCTTCCTCTCTCCCTCCTTCTCTTCTTCTCTCTCTCTCCTTCCTTCCTTCCCTTCCCCTTTCTCCCCCTCCCCCTCCCTCCTTCTCTGTTTCAGCAGGATTCATTAACTTCTTGATATACATAATAACACATGAATAAATGTACAACACCAATAGCAGATTCTTCCAACGTGGTAGAAATTACAGGCGAAACACAGGCAAGGAGAGAGTGGTTTCCAGTTTCAATTCAGAGAGCAGACTAGATTAGATCACATTAAAGAATTCTGTTCTGTTCTGTTCTGGTCTGCTCTGGTCTAATCTAATCTATTCTCTATTCTATTCTATTCTATTCGATTTGTTAGATCGGCGCGAAACAAGCAGGCGAGAGGCTAGCGTGAAGTTCAGCACTTTTTATTTCCAATCCTGGAGAATATGCTCTGCCATCTCGGCTGCTGGAGCTTCCCTTTAAGGAGCTCTGGCAAGCTAGCCAGCCAATGACAGCAACTTAAATTTCCTGAGGCTTGGCGAACCAATCCGCGGGGTCATGCAAATCCCTGCTTGTCCTTCCCTCAGGTGCTTTGGAGAATAGCTTGACTCCCTCTTCTTTGGGGCAGCCCCTGAGATACTGAGATACTGCTATCATGTCTCCCCTAGTCCTTCTTTTCATTAAACGAGACATACCCAGTTCCTGCAACTGTTCTTCGTATGTTTTAGCCTCCAGTCCATGGATGGGTTTCAGCCGGTTCGCATCGGTACGCTAGAACCCGTTCGTGAAATTTAGTGTACCTTTTGGAACCCGTTTGTCTGGTGGCATAGTACTGGAATGCTCCTTCCCGCATGCCCCCCCTTGCTCGCTCCCCCCGCCTGTCCGGTCGCCGCTCGCTTGACAGCAACTTAAATTTCCTGCGGCTTAGCGAACCAATCCGCGGGATCACGCAAATCTGTGCTACGTCCGTCTGTATGTAACACTACTCTATTCAGAGGTGGGTTGCTGCCAGTTTGGCCCGGATAGGGCGGAGCGGTAGTAGCAGCGGCAGGAGGCTCCGCCCACCCACCCAGACGTTTCTGCGTCTTCAGACAGCGCTGGCTCTTCGGCTTTGAAACGGAGATGAGCACCACCTCCTAAAGTTGGGAACCACTAGCATATATGTGCGAGAGGAACCTTTATCTTTACAATCTGAAATGTTGTTTTGAAAAGGCCTGTCTCTACAGAGAAAATACTTCAAAGCGTACTGATATGAAATACAGTTGTCCTGTGGAAAGACGGGAAAGATAAGATACGAATAAGTAAGTAAGTAAATAAATAAATATTCTTATTTCCACAGGTGCCTGGCTATTTTAAGTGAAATAAAATAATACTGGATTCTGAAAAAGGTATGTCTTTTATCAAATGGAGCTACATTTGCCTTAAAGCCATGTCAGTGTTAATTTAAAAACAAAATAGTTTTTGAAATAGTTAACAATAAATAGACATTTATTTCCAGATATCAGAAGGAGAAGGTTCATTCAGGATAGGATAGGATAGGATAGGATAGGAAAGGATAGGAGAAAGGAGGAGAGAAATATGAAATAATAAAAAGGTTAATAGTTTACATTTGAGGTGGGTAAGAAATCCAAACATTAAAAAAATATAATTAATTGGTCTTCCCTGAAAAGAAAAATCTCCTTTGAGTCAAACTTGATTTTGAGTAACTTTAAAGACACAGCCACATTTTTCTTCACAATTTTATTTTAGACAACTCTGAGGTCCTTGGTGCCCTCTGTGCTTGGTGATTTTCTTGCAGACATTTTATAACGCAACTAGGTATCCTCCCTGCTAGCACACTGTCCTGGCCCTGATTATGTTACCTAGTTGGGTCATGAAATGTCTGCGAGAAAACCACCAAGCTCAGAGAGCACCAAGGAGCCCACAGTTCAACCTTCAGCTACAAATATGCTCTTCTGGCAACTTTCCAGTCTAGTCTGCATACTTGGGATCACTTTAGAATAGAATAACAGAGTTGGAAGGGACCTTGGAGGTCTTCTAGTCCAACCTTCTGCCTAGGCAGGAAACCCTACACCACTTCAGACAGTTATCCAACCTCTTCTTAAAGACTTCCAGTGTTGGGGCATTCACAACTTCTGGAGGCAAGTTGTTCCACTGATTAATTGTTCTCACTGTCAGGAAATTTCTCCTCAGTTCTAAGTTGCTTCTCTCCTTGATTAGTTTCCACCCATTGCTTCTTGTTCTGTCCACAGGTGCCTTGGAGAATAGCTTGATTCCCTCTTCTTTGTGGCAACCCCTGAGATATTGGAAGACTGCTATCATGTCTCCCCCTAGTCCTTCTTTTCATTAAACTAAAACGCTGCTGTGTTTTGCTTTGAAACTTGCAGTTCGGGCAACCCGAAGGGGACATTCTCCCAGCGGCGTCTCAAGCAACTTTCTCTCTTGCCGCACAAGGAAGCGAAGCCAAATTTGTTTATTTAACCTTCCGCTCCAGCCTCCCCCGCCCGACTACATTAAGATCCCTGCGCTTCCCATTCCCGCTGGAAGCACGCAGGCCTTCCCTCCCCCCCCCTCCCCCAGAGAGCCCATGCCGAAAGAGAGGAGCGGGGCTGATTTGAATGCAGGTGAGGGGGCAGTTTAGTGGCCCGCCTTCTTTGCTAGTTCAGGCAGGTGGAGAAAGGTGGGAGCACCTTCACCTCGGCAATAGCCGAGGTGAAGGTGCTCCCACAAAACAGGCCACACCTACAGAATAGTTTCTGGATTTTTTTGAAATCCACCACTGCTCCAGTCCCTAATCATCTTTGTTGCTCTTCTCTGCACGCTTTCTAGAGCCCTTCTGGGTCTTCCATCCTGGTTCACCCCAATCCTAGACAATACTGCCCATTTAAATACCGTGCTAACTATGCTTGTGTCGTAGCCCTGGCGATGATTAGCCCCTAATTAATTTCAGCAAATCCTCAGCATTCTTAAATCCAAGAAAATCAGAATTTGGTCTGCAAGGCTTACAAATTAGTTTTGCTAATTTGCCAGGGTGTGTGTGTGTCAAGCTATTTTCCAAAGCACCTGAAGGCCAAACAAGGAATAGTGGATGGCAACTGAACAAGGAAAGATTCAACCTGGAAATGAGGAGGACTTTCCTGACAGTGAGAACCATCAACCCATGGAACAGAAGTTGCCTTTGGAAGTTGTAGCTGCTCCAACACTGGAAGCTTTCAAGAAGAGATTGGACTGCCATGTATCTGAAATGGTGTAGGGTCTCCTGCTTGGGCAGGGTTAGACTAGATGACCTACAAGGTCCTTTCCAACTCTCTTAATCTGCTCCAAGTGAGATTAGGTTGATGGCTTTAACGGCTTGCTAACTTTTGCAATAACCAATAAAGTTTTTGAAACTTATTCTCTCTCTCACTGCAAGGCGTCTGGTATTGAGGTCTGCTGCTTACTTTAAAAAACTGGAATTACGTCCCAAATAAGTGTACCTTTCATCTTATTTAAATGTTATTTTTGTGGGATTTCCTCATTTACTGTAGCATTAATTTTGATTTTGTTTTGCAGGATTCAAAACCCACAGAAGCTTCTCTGAAGGAAAACTAGAAATCTAGCTTTTAATTTCTCCCTTCCTGACTCGGTCCATTTCCTTACTGGGCCATGCCTCTGATTATCTCTTTCGCTTTAGAAGTATTTTAAATGCTTAGTGATGGTGTGTGTGTGTGTTTTAGTGTCCTTTCTCCCTTCCGCCTTTTCTGTCTGTCTGTTCTGTTTTTCTTAGTTTGAATCTAATCTGTACAGACAATAGTAACTTATTTTACTACTTTAACCCATAACCCTTGGTGGTTGTTTTATAATAATGTGTAGCAGGAGGAGAAAATATTTTTTCCTCCCATGTAGAGCAGCTGATTTTAATGGAAATTGGGCTCTTTCCTAAAATTGGGGAAGAGTTCTGAAATATCATCAATAAAAGTTTGAAATCATGTGTGGAATCCAGATCTCTTTCAAGAATCAAATCAACTGTACAGGAAGCAGAAACCTGAAAGCTGTAAGGAATAACACAATTACAGAATAAGAGAGTTGGAAGGGACCTTGGAGGTCTTCTAGTCCACTCTGAGGAGAATTGAGTCGACTGACAGCCAGCTAGTAGTATATCTCTGTAAACAAGAGTTGTAAAATGCCGACACTTTTCTCGATGAGGATCTGGGAAGCCTGCCCACATTCCCTCTATGCCAACGCTTCTCGACTTTGGCGGGCATGGCCAGCTGGGGAATTCTGGGAGTTGAAGTCCACACGGCTTAAAGTTGCCAAGGTCAAGAAACATTGCCATGTGCATTCAAAACAGCCATTTTCCCTGTTTCCAAGGGACCCTTCCACCATTCTGTAGTGTAGACTCAAAAGGAAGCTTCAAGATAGAGGTATAACTTCCCCTGTGGTAAGACTGGTGGCCAATAAATATTACAAATATATAAAGTTGCATGGCTCAGGCGAATCGATCCCTATTGGACCACGAGGAAGAGAGTTGGGCAGTAGGACTTCAACACCAGCATTTGAGGTTTAGGAAGGAAGAGAGGGAAGATTTGAAGGATTTTAATATACCATGCATGTCTGTATAGGTAATTACATCTCCTAAAATATGGAAAATCCTTTAGGGCAAAAATATTGAGGATGGCTGCAATGTAGGGACTATATCAGCTGGATTGCTTATTCTTTTTTAAGTGGGCTAAGATGGAGAATTCCAAGAATTCCAGGGGTGGTTCTCTTACAGATGTTTCATGACCCAACTAGGGAACATCATCAGTGTTAGAAGGGAGTTGGGTTTGTGGGGAGGAAGAGGGACGGGAGGAGAAAGAGAAGGTAAAAAAAGGAGGAGGAGGTGGACTGTGGGTCCTCGGTGCTCTCTGAGGTTGGTTGCAGACGTTTCATGACCCAACATGGGAATATCATCAGTGTTAGAAGAGAGTTGGGTTTGTGGGGAGGAAGAGGGGCTGGAGGAGAAAGAGAAAGAAAATGAGGAGGAGGAGGAGGAGGAGGAGGAGGAGAAAGAGGAGGAGGAGATCTGCAGGGTCCTCGGTATTCTCTGAGATTGGTGGTTTTCTTGCAGACATTTCTTGACCTAATTAGGAAGCATCATCAGTGTTAGAAGAGACAGGAGTTGGTGGGGGAAAGAGGAGGAAAGGAAATAGGATGTGGAGGAGAAGGAGAATCAGCTTCCTCCCTCGGTACTCATCATTACATTCTAACTACTTCAATTCTCCTATATGTTCAGTTTGTGAGAAAGCACACTGATGTGCAAGACTTGGTGGAGATTTCTGCAGTTGTGTCTATGATTTTCTTACCACCTTGTTTCGGAAGCGAGATTGAAATTGAGTCAAGCCTTAGATTTGCTGAACCACTTAAAGATCTTTTCTAGATTTGCACTGCAAGTGATCTGAGTTGGTATAATACAATCCGATAAGGAAAGCAAAGATTGTGGTGACCAAAATGTCTGTAAAATGGTCGCCAAAACTCACCCGTTTCACAGGTTGTTTTCCCTCACCTACGACGTGTCTCCTCTTCTGGAAAACCCTTAGCAACAAATGCAATTATTTTGTAAAAAGGCCTGGAAGCAGAGCAACATCTTCCTCTAAGAGAAATACTATATAAACTTCAAAATTCAATTACAAGGTGTCGCCATGTGACTTAGCATTATGTAACACGCATCCCTTAAAATACAGCCATTTTCCCCCCTCGGGATGACAGATTTAATGTTTCATGAAATTAGTACAAAGCTCCCTTTTTTTTGTCCTGTCCAAAATCCATGTCTTCACTGTATCCAGTAGCAACACAAATTAATCTCAGGTGAAGCCAAAATGAGAATTGTTTGCTTAGATTTTCCTTTTGCACCAATACAAGGTACACCCGCATATTCCGATTATTTAACAGGCCCCGTCCAAATCAAAGCTGCCATTCACTTGTGTACGCTTGGGATCATTTACAACTTCTGGAGGCAAGTTGTTCCACTGATTACTTGTTCTAACTGTCAGGAAATTTCTCCTTAGTTCTAAGTTGTTTCTCTCCTTGATTAGTTTCCACCCATTGCTTCTAGTCCTGCCTTCGGGTGCCTTGGAGAATAGTTTGACTCCCTCTTCTTTGTGGCAACCCCTGAGATATTGGAAGACTGCTATCATGTCCCCCCTTGTCCTTCTTTTTATTAAACTAAACATACCCAGTTCCTGCAACCGTTCTTCATATGTTTTAGTCTCCAGTCCCCTAATCATCTTTGTTGCTCTTCTCTGCACTCTTTCTAGAGTCTCAGCATCTTTTTTACATCGTGGCAACCTAGAACTGAATGCCATATTCCAAGTGTGGCCTTACCAAAGCATTATAAAGTGGTATTAACACTTCACATGATCTTGATTCTCTCCCTCTGTTGATGCAGCCTAGAACTGTGTTGGCTTTTTTGGCAGCTGCTGCACACGGCTGGCTCCTATTTAATTGTCCACTAGGACTCCAAGATCCCTTTCACAGTTACTACTATTGAGCAAGGTACCACCTGTACCTGTGCATTTGGTTTTTCTTGCCTAAATGTAGAACCTGACTTTTGTCACCACTGAATTTCGTTTTGTTAGCTCCCAAAGTTTAAGTCTGTCCCAATCCTTCTGTATCTTAAGCTTATCTTGTGGAGTGTTGGAAAAAGTGCAAAGAAGAGTAAGACGATTAAAGGCCTGGAGGCTAAAACATAGGAGGAATGGTTGCAGGATTTGTGTTTGGCCAGTCTAGAGAAAAGAAGGACTAGGGAGGACAAGATAGCAGTATTCCAATATTTGAGGGGTTGCCACAAAGAGGAAGGGGTCAATTTATTTTCCAAAACACCTGAAGGCAGGACAAGAAACAATGGTTGGAAAACCAATCAAGGAGCAAAGCAACCTGGAATTAAGGAGAAACTTCCTAACAAGTGAGGACAATTGACCAGTGGAACAGCTTGCCACCAGAAGTTGTGGGTGCTCCATCACTGGAGGCTTTGAAAAAGAGACTGCCACTTGTCTGAAAGTTATAGGGTCTCCTGCTTGAGCAGGGGGCTGGACTAGAAGACCTCCAAGGTCCCTTCAAGCTTTATTGTAATTGAAATAATCATCAGCTGCTATTTTGGAATCCAGAAAATGGAGAAACTACTGGTGTTTTTTTCCTGGCATGGAGTTTACAGGAGATTGGACATTCATACCAGATTCCCTGCTATGGGTTCCCCCCCCCCCCTCTGAAAGGCTCACTAGGTGCCTGTTTATCCATCAAGAATTTCGCTCTTGACTGACTTTCAGCAGGCACAAAAATCACCCCAGCAGGTGCCGTCAAGTCAATCAACACAACTTTTAAAAAACCCCAAACTCTGAATAGATTCTCTAGCAGTTAAAATTTGTCGCCTTTGATTTTTTTTTCCTTTTCCTTTTTGCAAGCTCTTATGGCTTTTTTAAAACTAGACTTTAACCAACAGGGGGAAAATGTTATAATTCTTCAGGGGCTCAGGTGACGATTAGTTTTTGTGAACAAGAAAATATATTTTTTAAATCAAAGTGTCTTTTTTTATAGTGCCATTTGTAGAACCTTAGCACTCACCCCTCTCCTAGAAGAGGGAAATATTTTAGGAAATGTTTTTAAAAAGCAGGATATTATCTTTCCCCTAAAAGAGAAATAAAACTTTACTTTACTTTTATTTAGATTTTTATACCGCCCCCTCTCCCCAAAGGGACTCGGGGCGGTGTACAGTCAAATAAAAACACATCAATAAATAGAAAATACAAACACAAAGAGGAGGCAATAAGAAACTGTACATATCTGAAGTAAAGTAGTTAAAAGCAATATTTAAATACCCTAAAAATACCCAATTAAAATATCTGCCAGGAGGTAGAATAAAACTATAAATGGGCCAGGCCGGCTAAACGGAACAGGTGAGTCTTCAGTTTTTGTCGAAAGGAACGGAAGTCGGTGGTGGTTCTGATGTCGGGGGGGAGGTCATTCCAGAGGGTTGGGCCCATCACTGAGAAGGCTCTACTCCTGGGCGCCGCCCGTTGGCACTGCTTAGTGGATGGCACCCGGAGGAGTCCTTCCCTGTGAGAGCGAATCGGTCGCAGGGAAGTGTGTGGTAGGATGCGATCCCGCAAGTACCTAGGTCCTGAGCCATGGAGCACTTTAAAGATAGTAATTAACACCTTGAAACGCACTCGAAAGACCACAGGCAGCCAGTGCAGCTCGCGCAGGAGCGGTGTTACGTGGGAGTACCTAGTACTCCCCATAATAGCCCGCGCGGCTGCGTTCTGGACTAGCTGCAGTCTTCGAGCGCGTCCCAAGGGAAGCCCCATGTAGAGGGCATTGCAGTAGTCCAGCCGAGACGTCACCAGTGCATTAGTGACCGTGCGTAGGGCATCCCGGTCCAGTAGGGGGCGCAATTGGCGCACCAGGCGAACCTGGTGGAACGCCCCCCTTGCCACGGCTGCCAAATGGTCATCCATTGACAGCCGGGCATCTAGGAGGATGCCCAAATTGCGCGCCCGTTCCACAGGGGGCAGTTGTTCGCCCCCTATGGTCAGTGATGGAATCAACTGACTGAACCGGGGTGCCGGTAGCCACAGCCACTCGGTCTTGGAGGGGTTGAGCTTGAGTCTGTTGTCCCCCATCCAGACCCCGACGGCTTCCAAACACCGGGTCATCACCTCGACAGCCTCGTCGGGGTGGTCTGGGGTGGAAATGTACAGCTGCGTATCATCAGCGTACAGATGATACTCCACCCCAAAACCACGGATGATCTCCCCCAGCGGCTTCACATATGCATTGAACAGAAGGGGCGAGAGGACCGACCCCTGAAGCACCCCACAAGTGAGTGACCTCAGGGTCGACCTCTGCCCCCCTGCCAACACACATTGCGTCCGGTCAGAGAGGTAGGAGCCGAACCACCGCAGAACGGTGCCTCCAACTCCCATCCCCCCCAGCCGGCGCAATAGGATACCATGGTCGATGGTATCAAAAGCCGCCGAGAGATCTATTAGGAGCAGGATAGAGGAACAACCCCTATCTCTGGCCCTCCAGAGATCATCGACCAACGCGACCAAGGCCGTCTCCGTGCTGTGTCTGGGCCGGAAGCCGGACTGGCGTGGGTCTAGATATTCAGATTCCTCAAGGTGTCGTGGAAACTGCTGTACCACCACATTCTCTACAACCTTCGCCAAAAAGGGAAGGTTGGAGACTGGACGATAATTAGCTAGCTCCATCGGGTCAAGGGAAGGCCTCTTGAGTAAGGGCCTCACCACCGCCTCTTTCAAGGCGGCAGGCAAGGACCCCTCGCTCAAAGAGGCGTTCACCAAGCCCAGTAGCCAGCCTCGTGTCACTTCCCAGGATGCCAGTACTAACCAGGAGGGACACGGGTCCATTAAACATGTGGTCGGTCGCAGCCGTCCACGCAACCTATCCAAATCCTCGGGGGCAACAGAATCAAACTCCTCCCAGAATGGTCTCACAAGACTCACTGTTGGCGGCTCCTCTGGTCCACTGAAGGGGGCCCATCCGCTCTGGATCTGAGCGATTTTGTCCTGCAGATATTCCCCAAACTCCTCTGCTCTGCCCTGTAAAGGGGCTTCCCGCGTCCTCTGTGATAAGAGAGAGCGGGTCACCTGAAACAGGGCGGCAGGGCGGTTATCGGCGGACGCAATAAGAGTGGCGCAATGTCTGCGTTTGGCCACTCTTAAATCTTAAGGGAGACAGAAACTCAGAGCTTCACCTCGTTGCCCCCAGCAGATGCTGCAATGGTCATAAGTGTGGGAAATAGTCATAGGGCGCTTTTTTTTGTAACTTTGGACACTCACTAAATGAATTGCTGTAAGTCACTAAATGAAACATCTTACAGGTAGTAAGGACTACCTGTAAGGTGTTTCATGGCCTTGATTCAACTCAATTGCTAGCTTTTCAACAAAGCCTGCTCAACAACAATGCAATGTTCATTGTACCTGTGCAATCCAAATAATTGTCACCAGCAGCAGGTAAAGAAAATAACTTCCAGCAAAGTGACAGCCACTTTCACCAGCGTTTTTCGCCGAGGTCTAGCAACTCTGTGCAGTTATGTGTCAACCAGGCGTGGGGAATTTCCAATATACCGTCGGAATGTCACGGTTCACCGACTCTTCCCCATCTCTCTCCAAATCTTTCCCTGGTTACTGACGGTTGAGGGATTCTGCTCATTCGGCTCCTGGGATACAGCAAGTCCCCTCGAGGTGCTGATGAGCCCCATCCACAGCGGAGCTGATGAGCAATGGATCACTCACGGAATGCAGAAGAGAGAGAATCTATCTATCTGTGTATGTGTGTCTCTGTCTCTCTTTCTCTCTGTCCCTCTCTGCCTTTCTATTGTCTGTCTCTGTCTGTCTTTCATCTATCATCTCTATCTCTCTCTTCTCTATCTCTCTATTCCCTCTCATTCTTTCTTTCTCTTTCTTTCTTTCTCTTTCTTTGTGTCTGTCTATCTAGCTGTATAGCTATCAACTCTCTGTGTGTGTCCCTCCCACTTTCTCTCTCTCTTCTCTCTCTATCCCTCCCAGTTTTTCTATCTACCTGTCTATCTGTCTGTCTGTCTATCCTCTCTTCTCTGTCTCTCTTTCTCTCTGTTTCTCACTGTTTTTGTATCTCTTTCTCTCTATCCCTCTCTGTCTTTCTATCATTTGTCTGTCTGTCTATCATCTATTATCTCTCTCTTCTCTGTCTCTATCTCTCTGTCCCTCTCAGTCTTTCTATTTCTTTCTTTCTTTCTTTCTTTCTTTCTTTCTTTCTTTCTTTCTTTCTTTCTGTCTCTCTCTATGTATCTATCTATCTATCTATCTATCTATCTATCTATCTATCTATCTATATCTATCTATCTATCTATCCTCTCTCTCTCTGTTTCTCACTGTTAGGTATCTCTTTCTCTCTGTCCCTCTCTGTCTTTCTATCATCTTTCTGTCTGTCTATCATCTATTATCTCTCTCTTCTCTGTCTCTATCTGTCTCTGTCCCTCTCAGTCTTTCTATTTCTTTCTTTCTTTCTTTCTTTCTTTCTTTCTTTCTTTCTTTCTTTCTGTCTCTCTCTATGTATCTATCTATCTATCTATCTATCTATCTATCTATCTATCTATCTATCTATCTATCCTCTCTCTCTCTGTTTCTCACTGTTTTGTATCTCTTTCTCTCTGTCCCTCTCTGTCTTTCTATCATCTTTCTGTCTGTCTGTCTATCATCTATCATTTCTCTCTCTTCTCTCTCTCTCTATCTCTCGGTCCCTCTCAGTCTTTCAATTTCTTTCTTTCTTTCTGTCTCTATCTATCTATCATCTCTCTCTCTCTATCCCTCCCAGTTTTTAAAATCTATCTATCTATCTATCTATCTATCTATCTATCTATCTATCTATCTATCTATCTATCTATCTACTCTGTCTCTCTTTCTCTCTGTTTCTGTATCTCTTTCTTTCTGTCTTTCTTTGTATCTATCTATTTGCCTGCCTGCCTGCCTGCCTGTCTATCATCTTCATCTCTCTCTCTTCTCTCTCTCTCTCTGTCCCTCTCAGTCTTTATCTATCTATCTATCTATCTATCTATCTATCTATCTATCTATCTATCTATCTATCTATCTATCTATCTATCTATCTATCATCTATCATCTATCTAGCTATCATCTATCTAGCTATCATCTACCATGGCGGATTAAATCTCACTGGTGCTCTAAGCACTGACAAATCTTGGTGCCCCATTCCTTTATACATACTGTACAAATCTTCCTTGGCCCTTTTTTTTTCAACTTTCTGGTGCCCCCTTTGGGCCTGGTGACTTAAGCATGTGCTTAGTCTGCTTAATGGTTAATACACCACTGTCTGTCTGTCTGTCTGTCTGTCTGTCTGTCTGTCTGTCTGCCTGCCTGCCTGCCTGCCTGCCTGCCTACCTACCTACCTACCTACCTACCTACCTACCTACCTACCTACCTACCTACCTACCTACCTATCTATCTATCTATCTATCTATCTATCTATCTATCTATCTACTCTCTCTGTTTCTCTCTGTTTCTGTATCTCCCTCTCTGTCTCAGTCTTTCTATGTCGGTCTGTCTGTTTTTATTTAAGGTAGTCCTCAACTGTTCATTTAGTGACCGACTGACATTATGTCACTGAAAAAAAATTACTTGTGACCAGTTTTCACGCTTACAGCTGTTGCCGTCACATGGTCAATATTCAGAGGCTTGGCAACTGGCAGGTACATATGACAGTTCTGAGGCATTCCCGGGGTCACGTGATCCCATTTTGTGACCTTCCAAGATGGCTTCTGATAAGCAAAGTCAAGGGGGGGGGAAGAGCCCGATTCACTTAATGACTGCATGTCTCACTTAATAACAAGCAGTGATTCACTTATCAGAAAGGCCATAAGAAGGTGTGAACCTTACTTAACCACTGCCTTGCTTAGCCAGGGAGATTTTGGGGCTCGATTGTGGTCGTAAGTCGAGGACAAACTGTCCTACAGGTAAAGAAGTAAAAGAATTCTGGGCTTCGAGCATTTTAACATAACTTTTAAGATTCTTAATCTCCGTGCCAGATAATTCTCTGTAATACCCTTGGATAAGATTTCAGATCTCATTATTAAGACACTAATGATGTCATGAATCTACTTGGCAGATTTTGAGTTATTCTTTTGCGACTACCGCTCTTTTAAAAACAAGGAGAATTCAAAAATTTATGAGTCTCGAGGGGCAATTCTGGTGGTAATGGCAAAAGAATAAAAGTCAGCTGAATTTGGCAGCAGGATTTTTTACAGCTAAGCTAAGACCTACATTTGAACCAGCAGATCTGCTCTAAGTACAATTAAATTTAGATGTCATTAATTATAACTTTAGTTTTGCGAAAATTCCCAGGTGTTAGAAGATCTCTGCTTAATAACTATTGGAGGTTTTTTTTTTCAAAAAAGATTCTTGGATGCTTAGAACAGGTCACCAAAATGAGACGATCTGTTTCGCAAAATTGTGCAAATTTGATGAGCTGTGATTTTCAGGTTTCAGAAACAGCCATTTCTAGAAAAATGTTTGCATGTCACTTTTTTTTTTTTACACATGACGCTCTCATAAAGAAACCTAAAAAAGTGGGAAATAGCCAAATGTTTGGAATGGCAGGGTGGAGATGAAGGTTAGTTTTGGTACCTAAAAGAGTTTAAGGTGCCAAATATAAATCTGTTTTATCCAATGCCTTAGTCTTAAGGTTCAATTGCTTAGTGAAAGAATAGAATAGAATGGAATGGAATAAAATAGGAGAGGAGAGAATAGAGGAGAGGAGGGGAGGGGAGGGGAGGAAAGAATAGAGAGGAGGGGAGGGAAGGATAGAGAATAGAGAATAGAATAGGAGAGGTGAGGAGAGGAGATATTAGAATAGAATAGAATAGAATAGAATAGGAGAGGAGAGGAGAGGAGAGGAGAGGAGAGGAGAGGAGAGGGAGAGGAGAGGAGAGGAGAGGAGGCAAGAGGAGAGGAGGAGAGAATAGAGGAGGAGAGGAGAGGAGAGAATAGAGGAGAGGAGGGGAAGGGAGGGGAGGAGAGGGGAGGGGAGGAGAGAATAGAGAATAGAGAATAGGAGATGTGAGGAGAGGAGAGAATATAGAATAGAATAGAATAGAATAGAATAGAATAGAATAGAATAGAATAGAATAGAATAGAATAGAATAACAGAGTTGGAAGGGACCGTGGAGGTCTTCTAGTCCAACCCTCTGCTTAGGCAGGAAACCCTACACCACTTCAGACAAATGGTTAACCAATCTCTTCTTTAAAACTTCCAGTGTTGGGGCATTCACAACTTCTGGAGACAGGTTGTTCCACTGATTAATTGTTCTAACTGAATATAGAACACGGAATAATAGAATAAATCAAAATAACAGACTAAATCTGTTATTCTGTTTATTTAAGATCATTTCCAAGCTGAAGCTGATAACGTCTGATTGTCCATATTTAATTGTCTGAGTTTTGCAATTAGATGTTGTACTCCTTATATCCTATTTTATCCTCCCCTTTTCTACTGTAGTTCTCATAATAATAAGAGGGCCTAGGCATTCTCATTTAACACTGCCTGACAAAGATAAATCCTCCAGCTAATCCATAATGCGTTTATGGATTCAATCCATTTGAATTCATTTCTCTATTGTTCGCTGAGGGAAATTAACAAATAAATCTTCTGCTTCCCTTTTACAATTTGAAGCACCTTTTATGGTAGGAATTGCCTGAAATATGAGCCTTTTTGTCTTACTTAATATCTCTGAATGCACTTCTGAATATAACCAAATATATTGGAATACGCTGTTAATCAGCGCAGTCGTAGTCCGTAAGCCTTCTGCCTTGTCTGCCTCTGAGTATATGGAAACAATTCGTTTTAGGTCTGATTTCGCTTCCAAAGGGTTTCCTCGCTTTAGGCTTTCCCCCAGCAACTGATCAGGGTGTGGGACTCATTCCAAAACCCAAAAGACATGTTCAGTGACTTCAGAGAGAAGATCAAAGCAGGCAAGATGGCGGCCACAGCATTGCAACGCTTCCATGTCTAATGTGGTCAGGCTTGGATCTCATGCCATGACCGCCATTTTGTCTGTCTGGCCCTTCATCACTGAATCATCTCAGATCTTCCTCATCCATCCAGTCATCTCCTTTCTCCCTTCTGGATCTTTTCCCTCCAAGGTCATTTGTGGATGACTCCCAACCGAAGGAATTCCGTCTTGCCAAGAATGGAGCAATTATTCATCACGGACACCTACTTTTCATTCCAGATCAAAGATGCCCTCTGCACGAACTCCAGAAGCCTCTTCCAGGGAGCCAAGGCCAATATTGTTCCATCTTCTTGGTTTATATGCGTTCTCACTAACCACCTTTGCTTGCTTGGGAGTCGTTCCAAGGAGAAAAAGGTTATCTAGGCAGCTTCTTAAATCTTTCATTTTCTCCTTTGCTGAACTGAGATTTACTCGATGGAGTAACTCCGACTGTGATGTGCTTGCAACGTCTCCATTCTTGCTAAGTAAATACACAGACTTCAGAATAAACACGTTGGAAGGGACCTTGGAGATCTTCTAGTCTAACCCCCCACTCAAGCAGGAGACCCTATACGGATAGTCCCTGAGCCCAATATTTCTGTTGTTGATACGGCTGTTATGTGGATTTTGCTCCATTTTATGACCTTTCTTGCCACAGTTGGTAAGTGAATCACTACATTGGTTAAATAAGTCACACAATTGTTAAGTGAATCTGGTTTTTCCCCCTTGACTTGGCTCGTCAAAAGGTTGCAAAAGAGGATGACATGACCCTGGGACACTGCAACCGTCATAAATATGAGTCAGTTGCCAAGTGTCAGAATTTGGATCACATGACCGTGGGGATGTTGCAACTGTCATAAGTGTGAAAAACAGTCATAAGTCACTTTTTTCAGGGCCGTTGTAACTTTAGTCACTAAATGAACCGTTATAAGTCCAGGGCTACATGTAACTTTTCAGACAAATGGCTGTCCAATCGCTTGTTTAAAACCTCCAAGGGTGGAGCACTCACAACTTCTGGAGGCAGGGAGTTCCACTGGTCAATTGTTCTCAATGTCAGGAAATTTCTCCTTAGTTCTAGGTTGAGTTCCCTTCTGTTGTCTTGATAGGAGACAGACCGCCCTCGTCTTACGACCGCAACGGAGCCCCAAATTTCTGTTGCTAACAAGACAATTCTGAAGTGAGCTCTGCCCCGCTGTACGACTTATCTTGCCTCCATTGTGGTCGTAAGATCAAGACCAACTGAATTTTGCATTGCAGGGACTGTTTTCCAACAATTAGTGTTTTGCCACAGGCAATGATGGCTAACCTTTTTGTCCTCGCATGCCGAAAGCGTGCAATACAATATTGCATTGTAATAATGCAATGTGCATGTGACATCCTGCCCACCCTGCACATGTGCACGCGACCCCCACACTCCCCCCTGCCCCACACACGACCCCTCTACGCCCCATTTTGGGCCTAGCAGGCCTCCTTGAAGCCTCCTGGGACCAAAAGCAGGGCTTGGGGGGGTGCCACACCACCACATGACCCCCACCTCCAAACCATGCGCATGCAACCCCCCCCTCATGCATCTCCTGCATGTGTGGCAAAGAACCAAAAATCAGCTGGTCAGTGGGAGGCACCTGCGCAGTGGCCACAGAGAGGGCTTCGTGCTCCACCTGTGGGACCCATGTCATAGGTTTGCCATCACGGGCCTAGGGCATTGCCTTTTGGCTCAGAGGACGCAATAAACCTGACGCCAATCCATGTTCCAGCCAAATATATATTTTTCCCAGCATTTAAGGATGCTATCCCGAAGCCGCAAGGTTATCCCACCCACCCACCCACGCTCCGTACCAGTTTCCGAAGCAACCCGGCCAGTTGCGCACACGCACACAGCGTGAGAAGCATGCGTGACCTCCAACGAGCAGCTGGGTGTTACAGGGGTGCCTAATCTGTGCATGAGCAGCGTACCGGTAGCGGCGGTAAGAGCAACCCACCACGGCTGTGGACCCCCCGTTGAATAAAAGCAAGGAGGGAGGGGCTGTTCCATCCCCTGCCTGTTTAACGCGGCTTATTTATAACCAGGCTTGTCAAATGTCAACCCGAACACGGCTCATTTTTCTATTTCCTTTCTGACAATTTAATTTAGAGCACTATTACGGGACATGCAAAGCCGCATCGATTTTTGCTGTTGGGATTTCCATCTGCCAGTTTTGCTAACAAGATGGGCCAGGATCCAGAGAGAAATGATTAAAATTCAGGTCCATAAGGGTGATTTTTTTAAAAAAAATGCCCACTTGCTGGCAAGGACAAATCCGGACAAGTCCTCGACCACAACGGAGTACCCCATTTCTGTTGCTAAGCGAGACAGGGGTAAGTGAGTTTTCCATTCTCCATTCATTCTCTATTCTCCAAGGCACCTGAAGGCAGGACAAGAAGCAATGGGTGGAAACTAATGAAGGGGAGAAGCAACTTAGAACTGAGGAGAAACTTTCTGACAGTTAGAACAATTAATTAGTGGGACAGAAGTTGCCTCCAGAAGTTGTGAATGTTTCAATGCTGGAGGTTTTTAAGAAGAGACTGGACAGCCGTTTGTCTGAAACAGTGTAGGGTCTCCTCCCTGAGCAAGGGGTTGGTCTAGAAGACCTCCAAGGTCCCTTCCAACTCTGCCATCCTGTTATTCTGATACGGAATTGAATTTTCAATGTGGTCCTTGCTCTACTCATTGGGGCCGAAGAATTCAATGCTTTTTCATTCCCCCTCCCTTTCATTCAATCAGGGACAGAATCAAGATCACGTGAAGGGTTAATACCACTTTATAATGCCTTGGTAAGGCCACACTTGGAATACTGCATTCAGTTCTGGTCGCCATGATGTAGAAAAGATTCTGAGACTGTAGAAAGAGTGCAGAGAAGAGCAACAAAGAGGATGGGGGGACTGGAGACTAAAACATACGATGAACGGTTGCAGGAACTGGGTATGTTTAGCTTAAGAGAAAGAAGGACTAGGGGAGACATGATAGCAGTGTTCCAATATCTCAGGGGTTGCCACAAAGAAGAGGGAGTCAAGCTATTCTCCAAAGCACCCGAGGGTAGAACATGAAGCAATGGGTGGAAAGTAGAGAAGCAACCTAGAACTAAGGAGAAATTTCCTGACAGTGAGAACAATGAATCAGTGGAACAACTTGCCTCCAGAAATTGTGAATGCTCCAATACTGGAAGTTTTTAAGAAGATGTTGGACAACCATTTGTCTGAAATGGAATAGGGTTTCCTGCCTAGGCAGGGGGCTGGACTAGAAGACCTCCAAGGTCCAACTCTGTTATTCTATTCTACTCTAACCTGGAATTAAGGAGAAACTTCCTAACTGTGAGAACAATGAACCAGTGGGACAGAAGTTGCCTTCAGAAGTTGTGGGTGCCTCATCACTGGAGGTTTTTAAGAAGGGCAGCCTTCTGTCTAGAGACTGGGCAGCCACTTGTATGGAATGGTATGGGGTCTCCTGCTTGAGCAGGGGGCTGGACTAGAAGACCTCCAAGGCCCCTTCCAGCTCGATTCTGATTCTGAGGGTGGGGAATCGCCACAAATCCTTGAAAAACCCACCACGCCTCTAATCCACTCTCTTTTCATTACAAACCCCACATAAGGCAGTTGTAAACCACAAGCCACCTCAAACGCCAGTTATCCTGGAACAGTCTGGAAGGTAGTCATCTACAATGTCTGGGAACCTTGTCCTCCCATTGAGGAGGTAGCGACTGAACGGCTGCCGAAGTTGTGATTATTTGCAGCCTGAAGATGGGTCTCCTGTAAGGAAAACGAAGCCAACCCTGAGAGAAACATGCAAAGGAGTCGTTTTTATTTCCGCTGGATTCGCAACAGCCTTGACTCTTTCAACACAGGGCCCTTGTTCTCAGCTTCCCACCAAAACATTGACTCAGAGGCTCGTCAAAGGTCACCGAGAAGACAAGAGCCCCACCAAACTTTGGTGACTTAATGCGGATGAAATGTCTCCCATGGTAGACTTGGGGCTTCCCCGGAAGATCACGTTCAAGCTATGAATGTGGCGGCCCTCTGGCAGACAGTGGAACGGGCAGGAGAGCTGGAGAGTGAGGCGGTTGGGGAGGAACCTGGGCCAGTCCTGGGGGCTGAGGAAAGCTCTGATGAGGGCAATGCGTCGGAGGCAGAGAGGGAGCTCGACAGCAGTGAGGCAGAGGAACAGCTGGAGCCTGTTCCCAGTGTGCGCATGCGCAGAGCTGCCAGAAGACAAGAACAATTAAGAAAACAGGGTCGACTTGGGAGTAAGGCTCGGAGATGATTGGCCCCTCCTATAGGAAACAAAAGAGGAACGAATGGGGAGGGGGCTTTTGCAGGAAACAATTTGTTCATTCGATCCGGAAAGTTCTGTTTGTGATTATAAAAGACTCTGTAACAAGTTTTCTTTTGCCCTGTGTTTGGAAACGAGTTATCTGGCAGCGCTCTAAACGGGATAAAGTGCACGTCAGAGTATATGGGGTATGGTGCGCCAAAAGAGGTAGTACAATTCTGGCATACGGGCCCCAAACTTGTTTCCCCGTCAGAAGCTTTTTAAAAAAAAGTTTTTTCCCCTTGCCAGTTCAGGCAAGGGGAAAAAAGGCTTTAAAAACTAAAAGAAAGAGAGAGGGAGGAAGGAAGGGAAGGGAAGGGAGAAAGAAAGAGGAAAAAAAGAAAGAAGGAAGGAAACTCACTTTTCAGCTGGGAGATTCAACCAAGGAGAAAAACAAATACTGTTGCTTTAAATCAGAACTGAGCATGCCTGGCTGTGGCAAGCTGCCATACGCCGCGTGGCCGAAAGCGGGTGGGCAGTGGTGGCGGCAGCGGCAGGCTAGCTTTCACGAAAGCCGCGAGCTGGTATACGCCACACGGCCGAAAGCCCCCCCCCCCAGCCTCACCTGGTTAAGTCTGCCAGGCGGCGTGCGTAGCTAATCGACAATCATTTCCAAAAAAAAAAAGAATTTGAAACCCACCACTGCATTAAACCCCTTGAGTTTATTTAATTTATTCAATAATTGGATTATTGAATTATTGAATTTATTATTAAATTCATGCCCAGCTTTTCTATGAAACCCACATACGAAGTTTTGATTGCCTTTCCCAGGACAACCTGAATGTTTTGCCGGGGTGTCATGGCGATTTTAATACCACAGAGAAACACAAACAACATCTGTCCACAAAACTGTCATTGTTGAGTTTGTGTGTAAAGCTACCTTCCCATAACTTCCTCCAGACCAGTTCCCATTAAACTGCACAATCAGGCACAAAAATGTGGCTTATACTAGCTTGATCGAGCTGCCTAAAGAAATGGAAGCTTATGCCCAATAATAAAGCAATGTACTTTACTGGAGAGTTTCAGAATACAACTTTGGGTCCCAGTTCCATATATATGGTTCAGCCTGTTTTTTGTTGTTCTTCAGACTAAAACATATGAAGAACGGTTGCAGGAACTGGGTCAGGGGTGGGTTTCAAAAAAGTTTGGAACCTACTCTGTGGGTGTGGCCTGCTTTGTGGTTAGTGGCTTGTGGGAGAAACCCATCACTGAACTGGGTGTATCTAGTTTAATGAAAAGAAGGACCAGGGGAGACATGATAGCAGTCTTCCAATATCTCAGGGGTTGCCACAAAGAAGAGGGAGTCAAGCTATTCTCCAAAGCACCCGAAGGCAGGAGCAACTTAGAACTAAGGAGAAACTTCCTGACGGTGAGAACAGTTGGCCAGTGGAACAGCTTGCCACCAGAAGTTGTGGGTGCTTCATCACTGGAGGTTTTTAAGAAGAGATTGGACAACCATTTGTCTGAAATGGTCTAGGGTCTCCTGCTTGAGCAGGGGGCTGGACTAGAAGACCTCCCAGGTGCCTTCCAGTTCTATTCTGATTCTAATTCTAATTTCATTAGAATGTATCTCTATATCCAGAGCACACTTGCTGGATGTGCGTTTATACAGGAAGTCCTCAATGTATCACAGTTCATTTAGTGATCATTCAAAGTTACAACAGCAGAGAGAAAAGGGACTTATGACAACTGGTAGGTACTTATGACTGCAGCAGCCTTTTGCAACCTTCCAACAAGCGAAGTCATAGGGGAAGCCAAGTTCACTTAACAACTGGGTTACTCATTTAACAACCACAGAAGATTTATTTAACAATGGTGGCAAGGAAGGTCGCAAAATGGGGAAGACTCACTTAACAATGGTCTCACTTAGCAACAGAAATTTTGGGCTCAATTGTGGTTGTTATGTGAGACTACCTGCATCACCAGATCTCCATAAAATTAAGCTACTGTCTGCACAAAGCACCCCATGTGGGTTTAAAAACCGATCTGTTCTGTAGGATGAATGGCAAAATAAAGATTATGCATTCAGAGGAGGCTGTGCTGGACTTGCAATAATGTTTCCCATGGTCATTGCTAATTCCACGGATGGTCTCTTTGGGTGCACACCAGATGTCAAGTCCTCCTGACCAACGCTCAATAAATCTCAGCTCCTCCGAGTTTACGTCTTGTCGCACGCAGCAGAGCTCAAGACAAGGAAGAACCCACAATTTCACAAAAATTTCCACAAGATGTTTCAATGCAAGGTTTAGGAGACACAATCTTGCAAGATTCCACGAGGACCCTCCGTTTCATCCGTGAGTTAAGATGGAATCTCTCTCCAAGCAAATTTTTAACAGATTTAATAGATCAACAGAGTTGGAAGGGACCTTATAGGTCATCTAGTCCAACCCCCCACTCAAGCAGGAGACCTTACACCATTTTTGACAAATGGCAGTCCAGTCTCTTCTTGAAAGCCTCCAGGGATGAAGCTCCCACAACTTCCGAAGGCAACTTCTGTTTCATGGGTTGATTGATCTCACTGTCAGGAAATTCCTCCTTATTTCCAGGTTTAATCTCCTTCTTCAGTTTCCATCCATTATTCCTTGTCTGGCCTTCAAATGCTTTGGAGAATAGCTTGACCCCTTCCTCTCTGTGGCAGCCCCTCAAATATTGGAACAACTGCTGTCTTGCCTCCCTTGGTCCTTTTCTTCACTAGACTAGCCATGCCCAGTTCCTGCAAGCGTTCTTGGTATGTTTTATCCTCCAGTCCCCTAATCATCTTGGATGCTCTTCTCTGCACTCTTTTTAGAGTCTCAACATCTTTTTTATAGTGTGGTGACCAAAACTGGATACCGTACTCTAGGTGTGGTCTTACTAGGGCTTTATAGAGTGGTGTTAGTATCTCCCCTGATCTTGATTCTATCCCTCTGTTAATGCAATTTAGGATTGCATTGTTTTTTTTTGGCTGCCGCTTCACATTGTTGGCTCCTATTTAGCTGGTTGTCCACTAAGACTCCAAGATCCTCTCTCAGTGACTGCTATTAAGCCTGGTTTCACCCAGTCTCTATATCTGTACTTTGGGTTTTTCCTTGCCTAAGTGCAAGACTTGACTTTTCTCCATACTGAATTTCATTTTGTTAGAGAGGGCCCAGGGTTCAAGTTTGTCAAGTTGGATCTCTTCTTCCCAACGTGCCCTTTGCTGTTTGCAAATGTCGGAGCGACGGAAGGCAAAGTGTCCCGGTTTTCCCCAAGCGCCGAACTGCGATTCATCCTCGCTTGCCAGGTGAGGGAGTTCTCCGTGGCTCCTTTGATTCATATTTAATGACAGGAATGCAGCTGTGTTCTCCTGCCGTCTGCCTTTGCAGGAGACCTTCTTCCTCGCTTCGACCTAGGGCTGGATTTTGAATCTTTGATGAAGGAAGCGTAATATGCCACTTGCTGCTTTGTGATGAGCCCTGGAAATGGGTTCGAAAAAGAGGTCAGGAAATCATCAGGTGGACCAAAAACCCCATAACAACCTCAGCTATGGACGGGGGGAGAGGGATGCGGGGGGAGACCGAGCTCTTCTGTTGATAGCCGGTTGCTACTTTGTCCCCCCAAAACACTAAAAGTGTCCAGGATGACTGAAGCACAGGTGGAGAGCCATCGACGGTAGACAGCGTGAGTTGGCCAGGCCATAAAAGTCAGCGGAGTGAAGAAGGTTCCCTGCCATGCCTAGACTGCAAAGTTGGCAAATAACCCCCTTAATTGCAAGAAGAGCTCCAGGATGGTCTGCCAGCAGCTGTCGTCCCCGCGGTGATGTGACACGGTTTTCAATAATTGTAGGAGCGAAAGATGAGGGCGGCCTACTTTGTCCTTGCCTTAATTATGAGACAACTGTTTCTTTCTCTCTCTGTTTCTCTGTCTCTTTCTTTCTCAGATAGATATAGCTATCTAGCTATAATCCCTTTATCATCTCTCTATCATTCTCTCTCTCTATCATTCTCTCTCTCTCATTCTCTCTCTCTCAGATAGATATAGATATCTAGCTATCTAGCTGTAATCCCTTTATCATCTCTCTCATTCTCTCTCTCTCATTCTCTCTCTCTCTCTCTGATATATCTAGATATCTAGATATCTAGCTATAATCCTTTTATCATCTCTCTATCATTCTCTCTCTATCATTCTCTCTCTATCATTCTCTCTCTATCATTCTCTCTCTATCATTCTCTCTCTATCATTCTCTCTCAGATAGATATAGATATCTAGCTATCTAGCTATAATCCCTTTATCATCTCTCTCATTCTCTCTCTCATTCTCTCTCTCTCATCCTCTCATTCTCTCTCTGATATATATATATATCTAGATATTTGTTTTCGTAGATCTAGCTATAATCCCTTTATCATCTATCATTCTCTGTGTCATTCTCTCTCTCATTCTCTTTCTCTCTCTCTCAGATAGATATAGATATCTAGCTAGCTATAATCCCTTTATCATATCTCTACCATTCTCTCTCTCATTCTCTCTCTCTCTCTCTCTCTGATATATATAAATATCTAGATATCTAGCTATAATCCCTTTATCATCTCTCTATCTTTCTATCATTCTCTCTCTCTATCATTCTCTCTCTATGTATCATTCTCTCTCTCTTATCATTAATTACTATACCAGTCAGTCAGTCAGTCAGTCAGTCAGTCAGTCAGTCTCTCTCTTTCTCCCTGTCCCCGATTCCTTTTAGATTGGCCTCTTTCTCTATAATTTACACACACACTCTTTCACACACACACACACACACACACAAGCACCCTGCCTCTGGATATAATCCAGTGTTGTTTAGAATAACAACTTTCTGCTTTCCAAAATGACAGGGGGGGAAATCCGATTTCTCTTGAAGGAGAAAACCAACCTGGACCAAACTGAGCCATTTCTTAAAACCAGGATAAGTCAGGATGGTTTAGAGCAGACAGTTATCCTATATTCTACGTTTGAAAGAAAGCCCCAATTGAAGTTGGCCTGTAATTTCATCCATCCAAGTTCACCAAACCGTAAACGTATGATCGTTTCCCAGAAAGGGGGAAAAAATGGTTTCCAGTTTTACCCCTATGTTAATTGTTTCTGTTTGGTCCACATATTTCATTACTCACAGAACGAGTAAACTAACACAAAGTTTTTCCAGAGTTTTGCAACCGAGCCAAGAACTATATAATTCAGAAATAGAATTTATGGGTGGAAGAGCCCAGGTTTCTTCAGGTATGGCTAGGAGAGACTTTGATTTGAAGAACGTACAATGCTGTTACAGATTCAGTTAAATCTGTGGTCAGCTCATCTTGAGGCCTGGTGACTTTCTAAGCGTATCCTTGAAGTTAGCAAGGCCACCAGAGGTGGTATTCAGCAGGTTCTGACCAGTTCTGGAGACCCAGTAGCGGAAATTTTGAGTAGTTCGGAGAACTGGCAAATACCGCCTCTGACTGCCCCTGCCCCCATCTATTCTCTGCCTCCCGAGTCCCAACTGATCCGGAGGAAATGGGGATTTTGCAGTATCCCTTCCCTGGAGTGGGGAGGGAATGGGGATTTTGCAGTATCCTTCCCCTTGAGCGGGGAGGGAATAAAGATTTTAAAATATCCATCCCCTGTCATGCCCACCAAGCCATGCCCACTGAGCCATGCCATGCACACCGAGCCATGCCCACAGAACCGGTAGTAAAAAAATTGAATGACACCACTGAAGGCCACAATATATGCCATTTGCTATTCTCTTCCCTCCAGGGTATTTTTCCCAACTACGTACATTAGCCTAAAATCTTGGGAATTACTATTACTGGCATCGAAAGAATTACTATTACTGACACCAAAATGCTTGTAGATATGACAGGAGACAATATTTCTAGCTCAGGGTTGAACTGTGGGGTCCTTGGTGCTCTCTGCGGTTGGTTGTTTTCTTGCAGACGTTTCATGACCCAACTAGGTAACATTATCAGTGCTTAGTGATGACATTGATCAAGCCACTGATGATGTTAACTTGTTTTTGCTTGAAAACATTTTGCTTCTCTTCAGTTCTGACTGAAAGGTGGAGGATGGAAAGATTTATATTCCTTGGAGCCATCTGGTTGTTAGCTCTCTTTTGAAATCCTTCTATTCTTTGGAAAAACGAAGAAAGTCTAGTTGGAGGAACAGGAGGGGGGAGGAGAGTAGTAGGAACAGGAGGAGGAGGAAGGAGGAGGAGGAGGAGGAGAGGAAGGAGAAGGAGAAGGAGAAGGAAGAGGAGGAGGAGGAAGAAGGAGGAGGAGGAGAGGAGGACGGAAAAGGAGAAGGAAAAGGAAGAGGAGGAGGAGGAGATAGGTAGATGACTGAGACTCTCCATGGACATTTCTGTCATAAGCCATGCAGTGTTGCCACTTCAAGGTCACATCATTTTAAACCAACTTGGAAAGACTGTTGTCTAAAAAACGCCACCTGTTTTATCAGGGACAACGCTGAGCCAAAGTGAGATGGGGAATGGTTTTAGGGGTGTGGGTTGAGCATTTAAAAAAAATACATTTTAAAAAAGACAGCAAGCCAAAATGGTGAAAATTGGTACAACTGGAAGGAAAACAAACGGAGAGAAATTTTTATCAAATTCAATATATGAAGAGATAAATTATCGGGCAGGAAAGCAGGTTCTCATTTAAATTCTGGCCCATTTTTCTTGAAGGTTCAGACATTTGGCTCACCCCGAAGACAGAAATTGTCCATCTGTGGATTCCGATTCTAAGTCAAAATCCTCCCAGAACATCATTTTTCTAATATAACTTTGAGGAGAAACTCTACTGAATTGATTGCTTTTTTTTTCTGGCTTTGTCCTATCAAGAATGGTATTTAGGAATGAACTTCAAATGTTTTGGAAACGTTTCTCTTTAGACATTAAATTGCATGCTTATCTTGCTTTAAATACAGACAGTCCTTGACTTACGACAAAAACTTAGTGAGCCTTCAAAGTTACAATGGCACTACAAAAAGTGAGATTTGTGGTCATTTTTCACATGACTGTTGCAGCATCCCCATGTGAACAAAATTCGGATGCTTGGCAACGGATTCATACTTACGACGGTTGCTGTGTCCTAGGGTCATGTGATCCCCTTTTGCAACCTTCGAACTCACAGATTAATTTAACATCCGTGTTACTAATTTAAGAACTGCAGTGATTCACTTAACATCTGTGGCAAGAAGGGTCGAAAAACAGGACAAATGTTTCACTTAGCAACAGAAATTTTGGGTTTGGTTGTGGTCGTAAGTATAGGATTACCTATACCAAAAACATTTCTTAATATAACTTTGAAGAGAAAGTCTGCAGAACCAACTGCCTTCTGCTTCTGGCCTCTCCTATGTAGGATCGTATTTATTTAAGATTTAGGAATGAACTTAAATATTTTGGAAATGTTTTTTCTTTAGAGATTAAATTGCACACTTTTCTTGCTTTAAATAAAGAGAGAGACCTTCCTTTCGGAAGTTTGGCAATTGACTCATACTTATGACCATTGCAGTGTCCCAGGGTCATGACCCTCTGACAAGCTAAGCCAATAGAGAAGCCAGGTTCACTTAACAACCGGCTTACTAACTTATCAAGTGCAGCAATTCGCTTAACGTCTGTGGCCAGAAAGTCTGTCCAATCGGGCAAAACTCACTTAACAATGGTCTCAGGCAGTTTGAGGCCCAACTGTGGTCGAAAGGCGAGGACTACCTGTACACGCAGAAAAATGCTTCATGCCTTGTGCAGAATCGGCTCCATTGCGTTCTCCATTGTGGTCATAAGTTGAGGACAACCTTTGTACATGAAGATATACTGAAGACGGAATTCTTTTCCCTTTTTTTGTATAGCAAAAGATTCATTCCAAAGTATTTGTTTTCCAGCTGTCTGGGGGCGTGTTTGGAGCATGGTGGTGGAGAGACACTAAAGATAAACGGATGTGGCATAAATAGCATTCAGAGCGCACGGAAGCGCATCGCGCATGAATGTTTGGCCTGGCCCCGCTGAGTGGAATAAAGCTTTTGGCCAAAGGCTGCGTGAACCCTGCCTGCTGAAGCAGCATGAGCTCCGGCTGGGAGAGAGAGATGCGCTTTCACGGCCCATAAAACTGGTCTCGTAATCCCCAGATTTTGCAATCCCTCCTGGCCTCTCCAAGTTTCTTTGGATCGACCTCAGCTGATACTCACCCAGAGCGTTTTGGCGCTGAAGGCTGATCGCGTATCGGCGGCACAAGGCTTCTCGCTGCCCCCGGCTGTCATAGGTGCTCAGGATGCTATAAAAATAGCGTCTTTGTCCTCCGTCCAAACCCTGCCAAGGCAAGGACCGGTCTAGTTAGGGATGGCAGACGGGGCAATCCGGAATTGATCCCCTCCTCCTCCTCCTCTGCACAATGCAGGCCACGCCTCGGACTTCTAGCCAAATTCAGCCAAATGTATTTGGCGCAGAGGCCTTGGGAAAAAGTGACTTATGGGCTCCTTGGTGCTCTCTGAGCTTGCTTGTTTTCTTGCGGACGTTTCATGACCCAGCTAGGGAACATCGTCAGGACTAGTGATGCCTTTGTGTCAACCCTGAGCTACAAATATTCTCCTTTAAAGTGGCCTTTAACCCACGCCCCAGGCTTTTAGAGTGAATGCAGCAGCTCATCAAACCCACATATGATCAGCGTGGTCTTTCTTTCTTTCTTCCTTCCTCCCCCTCCCTTTCTTCCTTTTTCTTTTCTTTCCTTTCCTTTCTTTTCCTTCCTTCCTTTCTTTTCTTTCTTTCTTTCTTTTTTCCTTTCCTTTCTTTCCTTTCCCTCCTTTCCTTCCTTCCTTTCCTTCTTTCCTTCCTTTTTCCCTTCTTTACTTTCTTTTCTTTCATTCCCTTTCCTTTCTTCCTTCCTTTCTTTTTCTCTTCCTTTCCTTTCTTTTCCCTTTCCTTCCCCCTTTCCTTTCCTTTTCTTTCTTTTTCTTCATTCCTTTCCTTTTCCTTCCTTCCCCCTTTCCTTCTTTCTCCTTTCTTTCTTTCTTTCTTTTGTTCTTTCTTTCCTTTCATTCCTTCCTTTCCTTTCCCTTCCCCCTTTCCTTTCCTTCTTTCCTTTCCTTTCTCTTCTTTTCTTTCTTTCCTTCCCTCCCTCCTTCCCTTCCTTCCTTCCTTTCCTATTTCTATTTCTATTTGCCTTGATTTCCATGTCTATTTGTTTCTATTATTTCTATGTACACATTTCTTTTCAGTTAATCCCTCGATGTGACTGACTGGATGAAGGTTGTTTTGCTCCAGGCGTGACTCCTATCCAATATTCCCACAGCACCCTGACCCATCTATGCCCTAAGCAAATTGTGAAAACAGGCGGATGAAGGAATTGTCTGCCAATTAGGTTGGAGCTCTCTTCAGGGATGTGCCTGTTTCAACGGTTAAGGGAACTCTGTGGATCAAGGCAGACTGCACCCCCTCTCCTGAGCACTGAGAAATTGACTTCCTAAGGGCCACAAGAGTGGAGGACTTGACTTCAGGCTCCTGTAAATTGAGCTAACCAACTCCATTACCTTCATCAAGAAAGAGTCCCATTCACTTGAAGGAACTTGTACACTTTGCAGTTTAGGATAATGGTGTTTGCTAGGATTTTGATTCTCACGTTCTCCCATCTCGACTGTTTCCAGCTACGAGCAGGAAAGGAGCTGTTGATGGGGGAAAAAACCCAAAAATGTATAAATTTGGCTCCTGGCTTTATTTTAAAAAATCAAGATTGATCTCTCTCTCTCTCTCTCTCTCTCTCTCTCTCTCTCTCTCTCTCTCTCTCTCTCTCTCTCTCTCTCTCTCTCTCTCTCTCTTTCTTTTTCTCTTTTTCTCTGTCTCTCCCCTCTCTCTCTTTCTCTCTCTCTCCCCGCCCTCTCTCTGTCCCTCCCCCCATTCTCCATTCTCTCATCTCCCATCTCCACCTCCCATCATCTCTATCTCTGTGCAAAAATGGGACTTTATGTAGGGCTCAAGATGATGTCTTCCTGGAGTATAAATTCACCTTTGTGGACAGCATTGCTTTACTTTAACAGTTTCCACCCGTTGCTTCTTGTTCTGTCTTCAGGTGTTTTGGCCAAGCTATTCTTGGTCTCTTTATGACCTTAACGTACATAAACTATAGGTAGAAGCTACAGTTCTCCAAAAGCACCACTGTGATGGTGCCTCCAGATGTTGTGGGGGCTTCATCAGTGGAGGTTCTTAAGAAGCGATCAGACAACCATTTGTCTGAAATGGAATAGAGTCTCCTGCTCGGGCAGGGGGTTGGACTAGAAGACCTCAAAGGTCCCTTCCAACTCTGTTATTCTGAGAACAGGGCTACCTAAATTTTGATTTGCCCTCAAAGTTCAAAAGATAACCTTAATTCCCATCACTGTTTAATCTCTCTTACAGGATGGCTGTGAGAATAAAACAAGTACTCCAGAAGGAAACTTGGAAAAAAAGAATAAATTATAGTTATATTCCATAGATTGAAGCACCTCAAATGTGTGTGTGTGTGTGTGTGTGTGTGTGTGTGTGTGTGTGTGTTTGGTGTTCTCTCTCTCTCTCTCTCTCTCTCTCTCACACACACACACACACACACACACACAGCACCAAATACATAAATACATTTATTTTTAACAATGCTTTCTCTCTGCAATTCAAACCCTTTGTCTTTTGACAGCTGAGGCTAAAATATACATGAGCTGAAGCAAGCAGCAAAGGAGGCATTGACTTGCAAATATCTAGTCAATTTCTTCTACCCAGCTGGGTTTGAAAGATTCAATACGAAATAGAATCCGTTCATTATTGACTTACCCCCTGATTTTGCAAAAAATACTTCTTCTTTGCCAGAGAGATATTAATATTAGATCCACTCACTTGCAAGAACCTTCATGATATTGTCTGTTTGGTTGACTAATAACCTAGCAACACACACACACACACACACACCAGAAACGAACAGAGAGAAAAAATGGAGAGAGAGAGAGAGAGAGAGAGAGAGAGAGAGAGAGAGAGAGAGAGAGAGAGAGAGAGAGAGAGAGAGAGAGAGAGAACACTCTGAATTTGGCTGAATTTGGCTTAATGCCTGAAGCAATTCTTGACTAGCTGTCAACTTGGAGACTGTTTATTCATTTTGTCCCTACTGGCGTAAATCTGACCATTAAAACCTTTGCTTTTCTCCTAGGAACTGCCTTAAAAGTGGAGTTGCATGGCGGATGTGATAAATCTGTATTTATCAGAAGAGGAATAAATGGCCATTGTTTAAGTCCTCAGCTCAATATGTCACATATTGGAAAAGCTTGGGGTTTTTTCTTCGTTCTTCTTCTTTTTTAATTCATTCTCTCCAGTTCTTTTTCTTGGAAGACTCTGGAGTCAAACTGAGGTAATTGGCAAACTTTAATTAGGCTGAGCACCACTGGGTCTATTTAGGGTTAAATGGAGCCTCCTTTGGGTTAGCTAACTGAGTCAATTAATCCCTTTGGGGAGCTGCTCCCAAACTCTCCTCCCATTGAATATTTTGGGAGAATTGGGGTATCAAATGATCAATAGTCATGGGCAAGCAGGGAGCTACATGGCTGAGGTGATTTGTAGACATCATGCTAGAGTTAATCCAACATTTTTTCTATTGCAACAAATAAGCAAGGGAGAGAATATGAGAGAGAGATGATAAGGGGATTATAGCTAGAGGAGAGAGAGAGAGGGAGGGAGGGAGGGAGACCAGCAAACGGATGGATGGATGGATAGGATAGGATAGGATAATATATTGACAAACAGACACAGACAAGAAATGATAAAGAGATGGCAGATAGATAGATGAGAGAGAGAGAAAGAGAGAGAGATGATAGATAGATAGATAGATAGACAGAAAGAAAGAAAGAAAGAAAGAAAGAAAGAAAAAAGAAAGAGAAGGACAGAGAGAAATAGATACAGAGACAGATAAAACAGTGAGACAGAGAGAGAGAGAAAGAGAGAGAGATGATAGCTATCTATCTATCTATCTAGATAGATAGATAGATAGATAGATAGATAGATAGATAGATAGATAGAAAGAAAGAAAGAAAGAAAGAAAGAAAGAAAGAAAGAAAGACAGACAGACAGACAGACAGACAGACAGAGAAGGACATAGAGAAAGAGATACAGAGACAGATAAAACACAGTGAGACAGAGACAGAGAGGGGGGGGGGAGAGAATGTCTCTCTATCTGAGCGATCCATTTCTTATCAGCTCCGCTGTCGATTGGGCTCATCAGCATGACAATGGGACTTGCTGTGTCCCAAGAGCCGAATATAGATAGGTAGAGATGCTAGACAGGCAATAGATGATAAAGAGATGAGAGCTAGATGAGAGAGAGTGAGAGACAGAGATAGAGAGGATGATAGATTGACAGACACAGATGATAGCTGATAAAGGGATGAGAGAGAGAGAGAGAGAGAGAGAGAGAGAGAGAGAGAGAGAGAGAGAGAATGAGAATAAAGGGATGATACTTAGGGAAGATGATGGACAGATAGCTGCCATCTAATAGATTCAAGATGACCATATGGAGCATTGTGAAGTGGGCTGTTTGTAAGCAAAATTCACCTTTGACCCAAACCCTCATTTTCCTGCCTACACAGCTACAGTCCCATCTCAAAACTGAGAAAAAACTGAAACAAAACAAACTAGCAAACAGATTTGAATGACAGACATCCCTCAGTTTGGATCCCCAGTCCAAGCCCCATCAATGACTCTTTCTGGATTAAAATGCAGACCAAACGTGACTCCTTTGATTACAAAGATCAGATGGCATATTTTACTTGAAAATATCCTCTCCAGCTGTGACCAGAACTGGGTTACCCAAATTCAAATCGGCGCTAGAGGACAGCAAAGAGCTAAGGCTGCCTCCAAAATCTTTGCTCAGCTTAAATCTCTGCAGAAGGTTCTGGTTGCCCTCCATAATTATTCTCAAATTTGAGACATAACAAAGCCACTTCTCTGACTCCTAGCAATATTCTGAAATTTTGAAGACATGTTCCCCTCTGTAGGAATTCAGAGGGCTGGCCTTGTTATTTCTCAAACATCTGCTGGTCTGTTTGTCTACTGGATAATTCTAAATCTAGAATGAGACCTAATTTGGCCAGTGGAGAGAAATCAGGTGAAAAAGCAGCTAGAACTGGAGGCTAAAACATATGAAGAACAGTTGCAGGAATTGGGCGTGGCTAGTTTAATGAAAAGAAGGACTAGGGGAGACATGATAGCAGTCTTCCGATATCTCAGGGGTTGCCACAAAGAAGAGGGAGTCAAGCTATTCTCCAAAGCACCTGAAGGCAGAACAAGAAGCAATGGGTGGAAACTAATCAAGGAGAGAAGCAACTTAGAACTGAGGAGAAATTTCCTGACAGTCAGAACAATTAATCAGTGGAACAACCTGCTGCCAGAAGTTGTAATTGCTTCAACACTGGAAGTTTTCAAGAAGAGATTGAATAGCCATTTGTCTGGAATGCTATAGGGCAGTGATGGCAAACCTTTTTTGGCACCAAGTGCCCAAATCAGAACGCGCATGCAAACACACCTGAAGACCAGCTGTCCGGTGTGCGTATGCCTCTTCTTTGGCTGCTTTTGGCCATTTTTCAGGCTATTTTCAGGGCATTTTTCAGTCTGTCTTTCGGCCGTTTTCAGCCATTTTCTAGTGCTTTGGCGTCTGCCAAGATCATGCCCACTGGAAACCAGAAGAGCAGCTGGTGACAGCACATGTGCCCACAGAGAGGGCTCTGCAGGCCACCTCTGGCACGTGTGCCATGGGTTCGCCATCACAGCCATAGGGTTTCCTGCCTGAGCAGGGGGTTGGATTAGAAGACCTCCAATGTCCCTTCCAGCTCATTCTGTTAATTCCGTTCTGTTACGTCAAAAGATCCAGGCAGGAGGAGAAGAAAAATACAGAAGAATTCCACCTCTGGGAGAAGGCTGGGCAAGGACTCAACCTGCTGCCAGAAGGCTTCATTCTAAGCCCTCCCTTGAGGTCACAAAACAAAGCAGCTAGGAAGGGGTTGGAAGACATGGTTATCTCCTTGCCAATAAGGGTTCTGCTCCCCTTATCTCTTCTCCTACAGCATCTAGTAGGAGAGAATGTTGACATTCTCTGAAGGGCTTGTGGGAAGGAGGGCAAAGAAATTGCTGTTAAAACTAACACGGCTTTCATAGATGGCTTAAATAGTAGGAAGTTAAGTCTTGGCAGGGTTTAATTGCCAACAACAGGACGTGCCAAGAATCATGCCGAAATTGATAACAACATTGGACTAGAAGACCTCCAAGGTGTCTTCTGTTCTGACTGAGGCTTCCCAACAGCCTGAAGCAAACTCCTTGTCCCGACAAAAGACCCTTTTATTAATTTCCTGTGAATTCTGCTCATTCACCTCCAGCAAAGTCTGTCGAGGAAGGATTTACACTCACAGACCTTATCTGGCTTGGAGAGCTGACAGGACGATTATCTGCAAAACTTGGCAAGGAGTCTCGGAGAGTCACGAACCAATTAAACGAACAAATTGTCTCCTGCAAACTCCATTCCCCTTTTGCTCCTCTTTTATTTCCTCTGGGAGGGGCCATACACCGTCCACCTGTGGCCTTACTCCCAAGTCGACCCTTGTTCTTTAGCTGTTCCCTTCGTCTGGCAACTCTGTGCATGCGCACACTGGGAACAGGCTCCAGCTGTTCTTCTGCCTCACTGATGTCTGACTCTGAAGGCAGCTGATAAATGTCATACAGCCCTGGTCCCCTCTCTGCCTCCGACACAGAGCCCTCATCCGAACCTTCCCCAGACTCCAGGACTGGCCCAGGTTCCTCCCCAACCTCCTCACTCTCCGAATCTGCTGCTATCTCCACTGGTTGCTGGTGGGCCACAATACTTTCCAACTGTTATTCCGTTATTATTGTCCTGTCCTCCATATTCTTTGCAAGTAGAAAATCTCCTTTAGATATTATGGCAATTCTCTGAAGCTACTGACTGCCTTCTTGGCCAGTTGACTTTCAACTCTTTCATCTGTATTGGTCCCATTGGTTATGAGGGATGATCTACAAAGAAGTCCTATGCCCTTGTTTCCCATATTCCTTCACGATTCATTGACTTCATTTGTATCTTTGGGTTGAGTTTTGGAGTCTTCTTGTTCAGACTTTGATGTTGAGATTTTGGAAAAAGTGCAAAGAAGAGCAACTAGGATGGTTAAAGGCCTAGAGACATATGCAGGACTTGGGTTCGGCTAGTCTAGAGAAAAGAAGGACTAGGGGGGATATGGTAGCAGTATTCCAGTATTGGAGGGGCTGCCATATTTTCCAAAGCACCAGAAGGCAAGGGGATCAAGGAGAGAAGCAACCTGGAATTAAGGAGAAACTTCCTCACCATGAGGACAATTCACCAGTGGAACAGACGTTGCCTTCAGAAGTTGTGGATGCTTCGTCACTGGAGGTTTTTAAGAAGAGATTGGACAATCACTTGTCTGAAATGATATAGGGTCTCGTCTTTGAGCAGGGGTTTGGACTAGAAGACCTCCAAGGTCCCTTCCAGCTCCATTCTGATTGATTGACTTCAAAAAAATTCTTTTTGTAAAAGTACCATTTTTTTACACCTGCCAACTATAGAATCAAAGCGGATACTTACTTAGGTCAACCTAATGATGCACTTTCTGGTCCATTGATCTTACTTCCCCATGTCTACACACCCACCCACAATACCACACTCACAAACCTTAGATTAAAGGCTCTTCAAACTTGGGTTTTCCCCGCTAAAGTGAGATCTCTCCTTCTCGATTTGGAGATTCTTTCTTTGGGGTGAATCCTTCCGTCGTAAGAGTGCAACCTTCCAATTATTTTACAATGTTTCTGAGAATTAGCAGAGCAAAAGTCCAGCTGATTATGGAATAAGGAGGAGGAAAATAAAAACCTCTTTTATCCATGATAAATATATGGTGCCAATCCAAATTCATCACCTCAATGGTATGTTTAAAAAGTGCAAATACACTCTAAGGTTGTTTAGTGGTCCCCAAGAGTATTTACCGACTTAAATATTAGAATCGGGTTTAACAAAAGGCCGCACAAAAGTGAAGCTTGTGTGTGTTAAATTGAGCTTGAATGGAGTCTTAAACATCCTGAAAGGTTTGTTATTTTGGGAAGCAAGAGTAAATATCAACAGTCCCTTGTCATATATAAATATTGAGTCATATTTACTGAAAAAAACCACTTTGTAGGAATAGAAACCAGCCAGGTTCCAAAGCTAACCCTTCGCTCTGAAATGCTACTTTTCTCTACGTAAGATGTTTTAATGGAAGAGCCTGATCTCACATAAGGTTCTGTACACATTCTCATATGACACAGCCCTGTGATAATTTCCTGTAATTCTGGTTGCAGAAAATAAAATAAGTAAAAAACCAAAATCTCTACTATTACCAGATGTCAGCTTGTGATACTAAGAAACAATAGCAAACGAGAATTATCATCTTCATTTAACGACCCCATAATCCCTTGCGGGGTGGAGCCTGAGCAACTGAATGGAGCTAGCAAAGTGTTTAATGGCCGGATGCCCTTCCTGTTGCCAATGCAGAGTTTTGTTCAGCAGATATATTGTCATTGTGCCCAGAGAGAGAAATATCTGCCACTACCTAGGATCAAACTCACAGCCTACTGGTTGTGAGGCAAGAGCTCCACCTCTAGGCCACCACACTACTCCAGCAAATGAGAATTATCAATAGATATAAATAAAAATAGACATTAATAGTTTCACTGATATTAATGATGCTTTCCTCCATATCAATGCCACCATCTTTAATGAACTAAGATCCTTTTTATAATGGCAGAAGTTATTCAGTAATCCGATGAATTGTTGAGACTTTAGAAACAGTGCAGAGAAGAGCAACAGAGGTTATCAGGGGACTGGAGCCCAAAACATATGAAGAACAGTTGCTGGAACTGGGTATGTCTAGTTTAATGGAAAGAAGAACTAGAAGTGAAATGATAGAAAGAAGGACCAGGGGAGACATGATAGCATCTTCCAATATCTCAGGGGTTGCCACAAAAAAGAGGGAGACAAACTGTTCTCCAAGGCACCTGAGGGCAGGACAAGAAGCAATGGGTGGAAACTAATCAAGGAGAGAAGCAACCTAGAACTGAGGAGAAATTTCCTGACAGTGAGAACCATTAATCAGTGGAACAGAAGTTGCCTCCAGAAGTTGTGAATGCCCCAACACTGGAAGTCTTTAAGAAGATGTTGGATAGCCATTTGTCTGGAACAGTATAGGGTTTCCTGCCTAGGCAGGGGGTTGGACTAGAAGACCTCCAAGGTCCCTTCCAACTCTGCTATTGTATTGTATTGATATTTTGAGGGGCTGCCAGAAAGAAGAGGGAGTCAAGCTATTCTTCAAAGCACCAGAGGGCAGGACAAGATGTGACAAGTGGAAGATGATTAAAGAGAGATCCAGCCTAGACATAAGGAGAAATTAGCCAGTGGAACAACTTGCCACCAGAAGTGGTGGGTGCTCCAACACTGGAGGTTTTCAACGAGACATTGGACAGCCACTTGTCTGAAATGGAAGAGGGTCTCCTGCTTGAGCAGGTGTTGGACTAGAAGACCTCCAAGGTCCCTTCTAACTCTCTTATTCTTTTAAAATGTCCGCCTGTTCATAAACACGAGAGTCTGTCTTTCCTCCAAATGTAGGTTTAGTCTTTAGAGTAACTGGAGCAGATTTTTGTCCACTTCATGAAAGGAAGCCCAATAGACCAGCATCTTCATTTTATTCTGCAGTTCCTGGTCATTGAACTGTCTCTCTTGTCAACTCAATGAACTCAATGAACGCTGTCCTTTCATGGCACCAACTGAGATGGCTACATCTCATCCTGCTTTCTGTATTGGTAGCTGTTGACTGCAAAAAAAACCTCAGGTGTGTGCTTCTAAAGCATTTAGGGGTCACTGGCAAAGTCAACAATGCAGCCAAATACAGGAATCCACCTTTCTTTGCTTAAGGAGTAGAAAGTACATAAGCACTGGGTCGTTTTTCATGAGTTTCCTTCCCTACAGGGCTTATAATAGGTCTCTTATTGCCCTCCAACAGCCAACATCTAGGAAGGAGAACGAAAGATCTACGAAACAGGTACTTCTATGGAACAGGTGTCTCTTAATACGGGCGCTTGTTTAATTGGATGCTTTTGTCATGGCTTTTAATTCCTCCTTGCTGGGTTTTTTTTAAAGCTTCTTCTCTACATCACTACTATCATCACAAATCTCCATGTAGAAGTCTAGGTATATACACAGGGACAGTCTGACTTGCCTTCAGAAGCTGTGAATGCTCTGGCAATGGAGGTTTTTAAGAAGAGATTAGTCGACTGTTGGTCTGAAATGGGGTGTCTGAAATGTAGTGTTTCTGCCCGAGCAGGGAGTTGAAGACCTCCAAGGTCCCTTCCAACTCGGTTTATTCTGTTCCGTTCCATTCCATTCCATTCTGTAGCATATTTTCTATTCTATTCCATTCCATTCCATTCGATAGTATATTTTCTATTCTATTCTGTTTTATTCTATCCCATTCTACTTAATTAATATAACTTATAATGATGTGCAAACACCATTACTTTGCTTTTTCCTATGTCAGAAGTAGAAAACCTCTGAAGCCCATTTCTCAAAGAGAATTCCTTGCTAGTTTTCAGAATTCCTCACCTTACACAATTGTATACCTCTCTGTTGTGTTAATTCATTCTGTCTTTTTTAATCTCCTCCACAACCAAAACATCCCAAGCACTTTTCATGAGGAATGAAATTCTGATTTTGAGTGGATTTACGATTATTTTCACAGAAAACGTTTAGAATATACTTTTAAACACCGATACTATCTCTAAAAAAAATACATTCCCTAAACTCATAATGGAATTCTCTTTTTTATTTCAAAACTTGAACCTGGCCACTATTTTGATAGTTTGTTAAAGAGAAGAAGCCACCTGAGCATACCAAGGTATTGAAGAACAGAGATGATGTGTGTATACCACTCTATAAAGCCTTAGTAAGTCCACACCTAGAATAATACATCCAGTTTTGGTCACCACACAATAAAAAAAGAGATTGAGACTCTAGAAAGAATGCAGAGAAGAGCAACCAAGAGGATTAGGGGAATGAAGACTAAAACCTATGAAGAACGGTTGCAGAAACTGGGCATGGCTAGTCTAGTGGAGAGAAGGACCAGGGGAGACATGACAGCAGTCTTCCAATATTTGAGGAGCTGCCAAAGAGAGGAGGGGGTCAAGCTATTTTCCAAGGCACCCGAAGGCCAGACAAGGAATAATGGAGGGAAACTGAACAAGGAAAGATTCAACCCAGAAATAAGGAGGAATTTCCTGACAGTGAGAACAATCAACCCATGGAACAGAGGTTGCCTTCGGAAGTTGTGGGAGCTTCATCACTGGAGACGTTCAAGAAGAGACTGGACTGCCATTTGTCAGAAATGGTGTAAGGTCTCCTGCTTGAGTGGGGGGTTGGGCTAGATGACCTACAAGGTCCCTTCCAACTCTGTTAATCTGCTAATATCTACTCTGACTTCAGAACACCGAACATACCAACAGTCTAACTTAGATTACTGCAGAATGTTTTTTTTTGGTCCCTGAAGAGCCTGTGACTGATTGACAGGCATAAGGACATCCAGATACTTTCCGCTTATTTCCAGACAGCTGCACAAATTGTTAATTATCTCCTCGGCCCAATTCGAAGTCCTGGGTGAGGCCTTTGAAAAACTCTTAAATGACGTGGGAGGTAGACACTTTTTCCCGGGTGAGCCTTTGCGGCACATACTGGGTTTCCACAAGCACATGCAAATGCGTTCCGTAATTACAATTTATAATTGTGCAATCCCAGAACGAATGGCAGGACATTAACGGGAAGGCTGGTAGGTCCATGACTGATTATGTATGCCACAGGTGTGCCATCCCTCTGGTGCAGATGTTCTCCCCCCCAAAAAACAGTTTCCTTTCTAGTTATCGGTCAAAGTAATTGGGTCAATGCTAGATAAGTGAAAATTGTGCAGCAACAGAACTAGCAACTTAGACTTATATATTGCTTTGCAGTGTTTTGCAGCCCTCTCTAAGTGGTTTACAGAGTCAGCGCCTTGACCCCCAACAATCTGGGTCCTCATTTTACCGACCTCAGAAGGATGGAAAGCTGAGTCGACCTTGAGATGGTCAGGATTGAACTGCTGGCAGAGGGCAGAGTCTGCCTGCAATGCTGCATTCCAGCCACTGTGCAGACAGGCAGAAAGGAAGGAAAAAGGAAGAGCAACAGCACTTAGATTTATATTCCACTTCATAGGGATTATAGGGATTATAATTGTCCTCATTTGACCCACCTTGGAAGGATGGAAGGCTGAGTCAACCTTGAGCTGGTCAGCATCGAACTCCTGACTATGGGCTGACTCAGCATGCAATACTGTCTTCTAACCATGGAATGAAAGAAGGAAGGAAGGAAGGAAGGAAGGAAGGAAGGAAGGAAGGAAGGAAGGAAGGAAGGAAGGAAGGAAGGAAGGGGAAGGGAAGGGAAGGGAAGGGAAGGGAAGGGAAGGGAAGGGAGGGAAGGAAGAGGGAAAGGGAAGGGAAGGTAATCAATCTTGAGCTGTTTTCTGCCATCTGTAATTTTCTGTTAATCTGTAAAAAGATTAGTGTGTTTTCCCTCCTAAGAACAGGTGAGCCAACATAAGTTCAGTGTTGAATTCCATCATATGTTCTCGCTTTGTGTTAGGTGAACTTTGTCCCTCAACATGGAAATGAAGCTGGAGATTCTTCTGTGGTTCTTGCTGCTTCTCCCGCTTTCTGAAGGTGAGTGTTGTGGGTTTTGTGATCTTTGTGGAATCGCACCCACTGAGCCAGACCCTTGAATTGCAACCTCCATAATCCCTGGCCGGCATGGCCGATTTTATGCAGGATTTATGGAGATTTACATGCGATAATAAATCCAGAGCAAGAAGAACATATGGCAGTTGTAGTTATAGTATGTCTTGTTTGAGAAAAGGTAAATTAATGGCATGATTAGCCATACCAGACTTCTGCAGGATTTTTATTCTTAAAGGGGCATGCATACCTTCCAATTTTTTTTGGGGGGGGGGGGTCAAAACTACCTCTTGCTAGGAAATGAGGGGCAAACTGCCAATGGGGGAAAGAGAGAGAGAGAAAGGAAGAAAGAGAAAGAGATATAAAAAGAAAGAGAGAGAGAGAGAAACAAAGAGAAAAAGAGAGAAGAGAAAGAGAAAAACAAAGAAAGTAAAAAGAAAGAAGTGAGAGAGAGAGAAAAAGAGAAAGAGAAAAAGAAAGAGAAACAGAGAGAAACAAAGAAAAAGAGAGAAGAGAAAAAGAGAAACAAAGAGAGTAAAAAAGAAAGAAGTGTGTGAGAGAGAGGAGGAAATAAAGAGAAAAAGAAAGAGAAACAAAGAGAGAGAGAGAGAGAAGAGAAAGAAAGAAAAAGAGTGAGAAAAAAGAGAAGGAGAAACAAAGAGAAAAAGAAAGAAGTGTGAGAGAGAGAGAGAAAGAAAAAGACAGAGAGAAACAGAGAGAGAAAGAGAGAAACAAAGAGTAAAAAAGAACGAAGTGAGAGAGAGACAAAGAGAGAGTTAAAGAGAGGGAGAAAGAGAAACAAAGAGAGAGGGAGAGAGAACTGGTGGGGGCTGCTTCTCTTTTGATTATTGACTCGGTTGTGTCTTCAAAGGTACTAGAGGTCATCCCATCCACCCCTTCGGTCACGGCTCCTTCTTCCGAAATGTTGGCGTTCGAAAGAATCTTCCTCCCGCGAAGCATAAACTTCGCCTTTTTCCTGACTCTGTTCTGGAAAACCAAAACCCATTTTGCCAAGGAGGTTGTCAAGATGGCTGGATCAGTTACATGGACCACTGCTACATCTATGTTCAGGAGCAACGATCCTGGCCAGAAGCCGAGGTATTGACATTTCCCCAACTGTCCTTCTCAGGGGTGGCTTTCCTTCCCCAATCACCCTCTCTCCTTTGTAGGACTTCAAGGGAGATTAATAGGGCTTTATCTTTCCATTGAAACGAATAGTTTATTTATTTATTTACTAGCCGATAACCCAGATATTTATTTATAGGGGGGAAATGTCCGGCCCAAACGTAATTTCTAATGTTGGATTCCCCCCCACCTTTACGAGAGGGAGCCCCCTTATAGAGTACTGTGAAGCCGTTACCATGGCAACTCCACTGTGCTGTACAGTAGAAGCCATTTTACAGCAGAACAGTAGAAGCCATTTTAAGGCAGCATCTCAAACAAGGCCTCCCATTTGAGGGCACCTGAGTCACATCCGACGCCAAGCATAAAATCCATCCGGAGAGATCTCCGCAAGGCCTCCTGTCCTTCTTCATCTGGGCAAGACTTGGTCAGGCCTATCAGATCTGCTTTCGTGTCTGCGATCAAATTGGAAATGAGGTTCTTCTTGTCTCCTCTTTTCTGATGACCAGAAATAGCCGTTTAAAGAGGCAGAAAAGCTTCTGGATGGTGTAAGTGGAAAGGCGTCCATGTGTGAATATGCTTTGCTTCTGGTTTATTCTCCTTTCAGCCTGGGTGGATATTCACATTAGGTCCACATATGGACCGTTTTCTTTTAAAAAAATCATTATTCATTGCTTTTCTTCTGCCCAGGGTGAAGCCGCCCTCCGTTCCTAGCTTCCAGATAAAATGGCTTAGACAAAAAGCCCGTTATAATTGGATTTCTGTTTTTATTTTTTGCAGCCGTGATGAGGGCAGAAGAAGATGGGGGGGGGGGGGGTTTGAGGCTTTAGTCCCTTGTCTTTGAGGAAGCAAAAGCAGGCGGCAAAATTGGACCTTTTGGGAACGAGAGGGAGCTTTGATGGACTCAAATCTTGCATCAAACGCAGGTCACTGGGGAGTAAGGACCCAAGCACCGTTACAAAGTGGAGTTTCCATGGGGGAAATATTGCCACCAGCAATGCAGAGCACATTGTTTTTCTCTGTGTGTAAAAATTTAGGGTTTTGACTGACTGGAGCAGAAGCATTGAGAGGGTTCTCTAGCACCATTTGACACTTCAGGCACCATATTGCTTCAGGGAATGTTTAATTTTTGTCTCCCTTATATTCTTATTATTCTGTTTTGCTTGACTTTTTTCCTTCCTTCCCTTTCATTCATTTATTCTTCCTTCCTTGCTCCCCTTCCTTCCTTCCCTTTCATTTGTCCTTCCTTCCTATCTTCCTCCTTTCTTTCACTTTCATTCGTTCATTCATTCTTCCTTTCTCCTCTCCCTTCCTTCCTTCCCTTTCATTTGTCCTTCCTTTCTTTCTTCCTTCCTATCTTCCTTCCTTCACTTTCATTCATTCATTCTTCCTTCCTTTGTTCCTCTTCCTTCCTTTCCTTTCATTTGTCTTTCCTTCCTTCCTATCTCTGTTTCCCCTTTCCTTCTCTCACTGATTCTTTTCTTTTTCTCTCCCTCCTTCCTACTCCTTCCCTCCTTCTTTTCTGCTCCCTTTCTCCCTTCCATGTTTTCCATTTATTTCTCCTTTCCTTTCATTCCCTCCTTCTCTCCTAGCTCCCTCCCTCTTTCTGCTTTCTTCATTCCATTCACACACACACCCTCCATCCTGAACCAGACCTTCAATTCACTCTCGTCCTGGTTATCTCCCTCTCTCCGATCATTTCTTTCCAGAGGACTTGCCAAAGCTTAGTCCCAGGTGGACACCTGACCAGCATCTCAAGTGCTGAAGGCAAGGACTTTCTGGTGAAGCTGGCCACTTACCTAACACAAAAACCCACCCTGTTCTGGATAGGAGGAAGCCGCCAAAAGGTAGGTCCAACCCTAAAAACCTCTGGCTGCCTTGAGGGGTGGGGTCTGGGCACCTGAATGGAGCTAAGTGTTTACTGGCCAGATGCCCTTCCTGTCGCCAATGCGGAATTTTGTTTATTTATTTTATTTATTTATTTTATTTTATTTATTTATTTATTTTATTTATTTATTTTATTTTATTATTTTATTTTATTTTATTTTATTTTATTATTTTATTTTATTATTTTATTTTATTTTATTTTATTATTATTTTATTTTATTTTATTTTATTTTATTTTTTTATTTTATTTTATTATTTTATTTTATTTATTTATTTTATTTATTTTATTTATTATTTTATTTATTTTATTTATTTTATTTATTTTATTTATTTTATTTATTTTATTTATTTTATTTATTTTATTTATTTTATTTATTTTTATTATTTATTTTATTTAATTTATTTTATTTACCAACATGTACAAGGCAACAGGTATTAGTATAGACATGGACATTTTCACATGAGATTGGTACCAATAGATGGATATAAATAAGTATAACATGGCCACGAACAAATAAAATGAGCACATATCAATGGGGACAGTAGGATATATATTCTCATTGTGCCCAGAGAGAGAGAAACACCTGCGTCTACCTAGGATCGAACTCACAGCCTCCCAATTGTGAGGCGAGAGCGCCACCTTTAGGCTACCACATATATCAGCGATGGCAAACCTATGGGAGACGTGCCAGAGTTGGCACACAGAGCCCTCTCTGATCTTTGCAGGTGCCAGAGCGCCAGAAAATGGCCTGAAAACAGTAAAAAAAAAAACCCACCCGAAAAACAGGCTGTTTTCCGGGCCGTTTCAAGGCTGTTTTGGAGCCATTTTCTGAGCAGTTTTGGGGCAGTTTTTTGAGGCGTTTTTGGCCTTGAAAAACAGCCCCAAAACAGCCTGAAAATGGCCTGAAAAATGACCCCAAACCACACCATTTCTAGTGTCCTTTTCATGCTGTTTTTGGACTGTTTTTCAGGCCAAATAGGGTCTGAAAAACGACCTGAAAACAGCCCCCAAAATGGCCAAAAAACAGGCAGGTGCACATCGGCCAGCTGGTCTTTGGGTTTTCGGCACTGGCGCGCACACATGCACACGTGTTCCATTTTGGGCACTCGGTGCTGAAAAGGTTTGCCGTCCCTGGCATATATCATACTGTATATGACTCTGTATTAAAATGCTGCCTAGATGTTTTTCCGATTCAATTCAGTTCCACGTTTAGCTGCATGGATCTTCCAAAAGGGATGAAGCACCCTTACTGCTTCCATTCTATCGATAAGTAGCCTTTTCTTCTTCAATGCTGGAGGTTTTTAAGAAGAGACTGGACAGCCGTTTGTCTGAAACAGTGTAGGGTCTCCTCCCTGAGCAAGGGGTTGGACTAGAACAGTGGTGGGCAACCTTTTTTTTCAACTGAGCCAAATCTCGCCAAAACCACGATTGAAATTTATTTGGAGAGCCGCATTTTTAAAACCGAAAATACATAGGATGGTACACTGTTTTTAGTTTCAATAAGTTTTTATTGAGAATATTCTGCATGCAAGTATCCACATAGGTCGGGATGATACAAATAACACAACTAATAAAACAAAAACTTTAGAACGATATTATTTATCGATAACGTTAAATTCCGTAAAATTTGCCTTACAATGTAGAGAAAATTACATCCTGACATTGACTGACAAAGTCACAACCACTAATGTGAACATTGGCCTTGCATTTCCTTGGATAGTTTGAGTAAGTCAGGTTTGTATGTTGTTGTTTTTAATTTCATCTCTCTCTCCCACTTTCTTTCTTTTTTTCTTTTTCTCTCTCTCTCTCTCTCTCTGGCTCTTTGTCTCTCTCTCCCTCCCTCCCCAATCTCTGTCACTCTGTGTGTGTGTGTCTGTCTGTCTGTCTCTCACTCACTCTCTCTGTGTGTGTGTCTGTCTCTGTCTCTCCCTCTGTCTCTCTCCCCTCCCTTCCTCTCTCTCTGTCACTCTGTGTATGTGGGTGTGTCTGTCTCTCACTCATTCACTTAATCACTCACTCTCTGTGTGTCTGTCTGTCTATCTTTCTCTCCCTCCCTCCCCCCTCTGTCTCTCTCTGTCTGTGTGGACTACTACCGCTTGGACTACTGTAACGCTCTCTACATGGGGCTTCCCTTGAAATGCACCCGGAGGCTACAGTTGGTCCAGAACGCAGCCGCGCGGGTAATTATGGGGAGTACTAGGTACTCCCATGTGACACCGTTCCTGCGCGAGCTGCACTGGCTTCCTGTGGTCTATCGGGTGCGTTTCAAGGTTTTGATAATAATCTTTAAAGCGCTCCATGGCTCAGGACCTAGTTACTTGCGGGATCGTATTCTGCCCCATACATCCCTGCGACCAATCCGCTCGCACAGAGAGGGCCTCCTCCAGGTGCCGTCCACTAGACAGTGTCGGGGGGCGGCGCCTAGGAGTAGAGCCTTCTCTGTGGCGGGCCCAGCCCTGTGGAATGACCTCCCTCCGGATATTAGGAATACCTCTGACCTCCGCTCCTTTCGTATTAAGCTTAAGACCCACCTATTCCAAGCAGCTGGCCTGGCTTAACTTTGATTTAACCATATCGCTCCTGACGGGTTTTTATTGGGTATTTTAATTATATTTAATTATCTAGGGGTTTTTAAATACTGTATTTTAATTGTTTTATTTGTCAGCCGACCTCCTCCTTGTGTATGTCTCGGTATATGTCTCTGTTATATGTTTGTTTTGTCCACATATTTATTTCATATGTTTCGTTGTACGCCGCCCCAAGTCCTTCGGGAGAGGGTGCGGCTAAGAAATAAATATTTATTATTATTATTATTATTGTGTGTGTGTGTGTGTCTGTCTGTCAGTCTCTCTCTGATTCCCTCCCTCACTCCCTCTCTCTGTTCGTCTCTCTGTCTGTCTTTCTCACTCACTCACACACACACACACACACACACACACACACTGTGGTCACCTTGTTGAGTGTTCCAATCACATTTGAAACACTCAACAACTGGCCTGCATTTATGGTATTTTGCAGCATTCTGCAGTCATAGGACCAAAATTGGTTGTCACTCGCCCGGGCTTTTGCAGAAGCTTCCCTCCGAAGCCCGAGAGGAGGGAGGGGAGCGGGCACCCGGCACACAGAAGAGCCGCATTGAAGGGTGTAAAGAGCCGTATGTGGCTCCCGAGCCGCGGGTTGCCCACCACTGGACTAGAAGACCTCCAAGGTCCCTTCCAACTCTGCCATCCTGTTATTCTGATATGGAATTGAATTTCCAATGTGGTCCTTGCTCTACTCATTGGGGCCGAAGAATTCAATGCTTTTTCATCCCCCCTCCCTTTCATTCAATCAGGGACAGAATCAAGATCACGTGAAGGGTTAATACCACTTTATAAGGCCTTGGTAAGGCCACACTTGGAATACTGCATTCAGTTTTGGTCACCACAATGTAGGAAAGATGTGGAGACTCCAGAAAGAGTGCAGAGAAGAGCAACAAAGAGGATTAGGGCACTGGAGACTAAAACGTATGAAGAACGGTTGCAGGATCTGGGTGTATTTAGCTTAAGGGAAAGAAGAACTAGGGGAGACATGATAGCAGTCTTCCAATATCTCAGGGGTTGCCACAAAGAAGAGGGAGTCAAGCTATTCTCCAAAGCATCTGAAGGCAGAACATGAAGCAATGGGTGGAAAGTAGAGAAGCAACCTAGAACTAAGGAGAAATTTCCTGACAGTGAGAACAATGAATCAGTGGAACAACTTGCCTCCAGAAATTGTGAATGCTCCAATACTGGAAGTTTTTAAGAAGCTGTTGGACAACCATTTGTCTGAAGTGGTGTAGGGTTTCCTGCCTAAAGAGGGGGTTGGACTAGAAGACCCCCAAGTTCCCTTTCAACTCTGTTATTCCATTCTATTCCATTCAAATTTTTATTTTATGCTTCTCCAGGGTGGATCTCTTCAATGGACCGATGGCACCAGGACAAATTTCATTCAGCATCCTGTAAGATCACTTCTTGATTTCGCGGGTGGCAAAATTAAACAGATCCTAAACTGGAAAGTCCGAGTCTGCTTGCAAATCAGCTTAAGAGGTATTCTCCAACAAATATTTGAGACCCGTAACTATAGAATCTTTTGATCTTTTCACAAGCTATAGGTGGTTTAAGTTAACAGTTCGTTTAGTGACCATTCAGAGTTACAACAGCACTGAAAAATGTGACTTATGACCATTTTCACACTTACGACTGTTACAATATCCTTGTGACCACGTGATCAGATTTCATAGGCTTGGCATGTAGAGTAGAGTAGAGTAGAATAGAATATTGGAATGAAGAATAGATTAGAATATAGTAGAGTAGAGTGGAGTGGAGTGGAGGGGAGGGGAGGGGAGGGGGGAGGGGGGAGGGGAGGGGAGTAGAAGAGTTGGAAGGGACCTTGGAGGTCTTCTAGTCCAACACCCTGCCTAGGCAGGAAACCTACACCACTCCAGACAAATAGTTACCCAACCTCTTCTTAAAAACTTCCAGTGTTGGAGCTTTCACAGCTTCTGGAGGCAAGCTGTTCCACTGATGAATTGTCCTTACTGTTAGGGAATTTCTCCTTAGTTCCAGGTTGCTTCCCTCCTTGGTTAGTTTCTATCCATTGCTTCTTGTCCTGCTCTCAGGTGCTTTGAAGAGTAGGTCAACTCCCTCTTCTCTAGGACAGCCCCTCAAGCAATGGAATGACAGACCTGGAAGGTACCTTGGAGGTCATCTAGTCCAGCCTCCTGCTCAAACAGGAGAACCTCTACCATTTCAGACAAATGGCTCTCCAATCTCTTCTTGAAAACCTCCAGTAATGGAGGACCCACAACTTCTGGAGGCAATTTGTCCCAGTTCTAGCTTTTAATTTACTCTTTCATTGACCTTTCCATGTTTTTTGACTTCCAGGCCTTGGACGATGGGATGCCACCAACTGCCAAAATAGGCTACCTTTTATCTGCAGCTACAAACCAGATTTGACCCCTCCATAATTTGCACCAGAAAACAATCCTTACTTCCTAACAGCCACGCAACTGAGTCAGCCCTGAAGAGGAGATAATTCATAAGTAAATTTTTTTCCCCTTTTAAGAACATACAACACAGAATACTCTGCTTTGAATTCCAATGCAAAATAATCATTTATCAGCTTGAATTATGATTGACAGCAGTCATTATTTTATAGGGCCATAATAAACCGCATTGCTTAACGAAATCTGGCTTGATTTGAGTCTTTAACGAGATCAATGGGCTACTTAGACCTTCCGCGATAGCAGCGAGAAAGCTTTCGTTTAAAAGTAATTACAACTCACTCATTAAACATCACTTACTTCCGCATTTAATGGCGCACTCATACTTTTAAGATGGGGGGAAACACGCTGCCTTACAAATGTCAGATAAATCCACGAAGAGGTAATTGAATGAAGGTTGTAAAAGAAAAGGGAAGGGAAGGAAATTGTAAGAAAGGAAAGGAAAAGGTATTGTTGCAATTTAATCGTAGGTTCGGGAACACACAAGCTAAAATACAAATAAAATTGGCAAGAAAAGTTTAGGGTCTATCGCTGTATATACACAAAGGACACAAATGTTTGACAAATGAAGGCAGATGTGCTATTCATCTATACCAGGGGTGTCCAAACTTGGGAACTTTAAGACTTGTGGACTTCAACTCCCAGAATTCCCCAGCCAGCATGGCTGGCTGGGGAATTCTGGGAGTTGAAGTCCACAAGTCTTAAAGTTCCCAAGTTTGGACACCCCTGATTTTATACATAGAATGCTGTTTTGCATTATACATCATAATGCATATTACAGGTAGTCCCTGAACACTGAAAAAAGTGACATAACCGTTTTTCACACTTACGACCATTGCAGCATTCGCATGGTCATGTGATCAAATTTCAAAAGCTTGGCAACTGGTTCATATTTACGATGATTGGAGTGTCCCTGGGCAGTGGAAGGAAGGAAAGGAGGAGAGAAGGAAGGAAGGAAGGAAGGAAGGAAGGAAGGAAGGAAGGAAGGAAGGAAGGAAGGAAGGAAGGAAGGAAGGAAGGAAGGGGGAGGGGGGAGGGAAAGAAAAAGAAAGAGAGAAAGAAAGAAAAAAGAAAAAGAAAGAAAAGAAAGAAAGAAAAGAAAGAAAGAAAGGAAAGAAAGAAAGAAAAGAAGGAAAGAAAGAAAGAAAGAAAAGAAAGAAAGAAAGAAAGAAAAAAAAGGAAGGAAAGAAAGGAAGGAAAGAAAGAAAGAAAGAAAAGAAAGAAAAGAAAGAAAAGAAAGAAAAGAAAGAAAAGAAAGAAAAGAAAGAAAAGAAAGAAAAGAAAGAAAAGAAAGAAAAGAAAGAAAAGAAAGAAAAGAAAGAAAGAAAGATTCAAAGAAAACCCATCATTACAGTCTAATAAACAAAAAAAAACGAAATCCAGGGCTAAAAAAGTAATTTTAGACATGCCACGTGATAAGAGTCCCCCACTTTAACTAGTTGTACAGGGAATCCTTGATTTATGACAACTGAGCCCAAAATCCCTGTTGCTCAAACAGTCATTTGTCAAGTGCCCCATTTTACGACTTTTCTTGCCGCATTTGTTAAGTGAATCCCTGCCGTTGTTAAATTGCTCTGCGACCGACATAAATGTGAGTCAAGGACCAGGCATCTGAATTTGCTGCAGTGGTTGTAAGTGTGAAAAACGGTCATAAGTTGGGTTTTTTTCAATGCCGTTGTAACTTCAAACAGTCACTAAATGAACTGTTGTAAGTCAAGGACCACCGGTTTTGGAATCCTAAGGTGTAAGACAATGAAACAAGAGGAGAAGTTTGGGGAAATCCTATCCCCTGTCCTTTTCCATTATCTTTATTCTACAAAAAGTTGGAAGTGACAAAATGCCTGTAAAACCTCACCACCTTGGAGCTGCCTTTTCATGGTTTTGCAATAAAGTGGAAAAGTCTACCTTAAGACAGATGCAACTTAGGAGGACTCAACACTATCACACTGCTGGGTGAACAAGATGATGGCATGATCATGAGGCCATGAGAGAAGGCAACAGGTTGTCCTACGGTAAGGATTGGTTGAGGAGACAGATGAAAAGATGGAGCTTGTCACTCAACGCTCTTGTAGAAAAGGGGACCTATTGAACTATTAGCAGTAACTGTGAGAGAGCAACTGTAACTGGGAGAGGGATCTTGAAGTCTTAGTGGACAACCAGCTAAATAGGAGCCAGCCGTGTGTAGCAGCAGCCAAAAAAGCCAATGCAATCCTAAAATGCATGAACAGAGGGATAGAATCAAGATCAAGGGAGGTACTAACACCATTCTATAAAGCCTTAGTAAGGCCACTCCTAGAGTACTGCATCCAGTTATGGTCACCACACTATAAAAAGACTCTAGAAAGAGAGCAGAGAAGAGCAACCATGATGATTAGGGGACTGGAGGCTAAAACATAAGATGAATGCTTGCAGGAACTGGGCATGGCTAGTCTAGTGAAGAGAAGAACCAGGGGAGACATGATAGCAGTCTTCCAATATCTGAGGGGCTGCCACAGAGAGGAGGGGGGTCAAGCTATTCTCCAAAGTTTCTGAAGGCCAAGGAACAATGGATGGAAACTGAACAAGGAGAGATTCAACCTAGTAATAAGGAGTTTTCTGACAGTGAGAACAATCAACCGATGGAAGAGAAGCTGCCTTCGGAAGTTGTGGGAGCTTCATCCCTGGAAGCGGCTGGACTGCTATCTGTCAGAAATGGCGCAGGGTCTCCAGCTTGGGCAGGGGGGTTGGACTAGATGACCTACAAGGTCCCTTTCAACTTTGTTAATCTGTAATCTATTAGAAAGACTTCGCATTTCTTCAGGCCCAGAAATGAATAATATTAGGCTAAATCAGGGCCTAAAATGGGTATCAAGAAAGGCCTCATAGCCAGTGAGATACGGAGACATTGAATTTGTCTCCAAATGGTAAAAGGTCTCCATTTGTTGACAACTTAGCCAAAAATTGGCAGTTAAAACCACAGGATCATGCCTGGTTTAAATTCAGTCACAGGGTGATGTTTAGGAACTGCCAATGCTTAGCAACTGGATTTCTAATGTTGTTTCATCAGAATTTAAATGTCAAGCCACATCACCGTTTTTTAAGTTTAAAGCATTTTAATAGATGATATACTAAAGGCAAGGCGAGAGTGAAACTGTCTCTTGAATCTTCGGTTTAAGCTCTGTACACTCCTTTCTGAAAAGGATCGTTTCTAATTATTGCTTGGTTATTCAAATTCTGTTGCCTCAGCAACAGCTTTTTGGGAGAACAGATGCGGGAGATGTGCTAATTTATTCTGATTTTCTCAAATGTTGTTTAGTGCCGAGCCGAATGTTGATGTTCCTCCTTTGGTTGAAGGAAGCGTCACTCACTCCTGAGGTTTCCACGTTTTTAAACATTCTTTTAAGTTAAGGAGTCCATTGATGTATTTGGAGCACCTTAGCCAATCTCGGCTGCTCGCAAAACTAAGCAGGAATAGAGTTGAGTTGCAGCCGAAGGAGACTTTATCTAATGTTATTATATATTGTGAATTCTGGCTTTGTTTTGGGAATGTTCAAAATAGCCCCGAACTAGGCTAACCATGGAAAATGCCAAGGGACAGAAAGCAAATATTCTTTTTCCAGAAGGCAGGAAGAGGAAGAAGGGGAAGAAAGAAAGGAGGAGGAGGAGGAGGAAGGGAAGAAGAAGAAGAAGAAGAAGAAGAAGAAGAAGAAGAAGAAGAAGAAGAAGAAGAAGAAGAAGAAGAAGAAGAAGAAGAAGAAGAAGAAGAAGAAGAAGAAGAAGAAGAAGAAGAAGAAGAAAGGAGCAGAAGGAGGAGGAAGAAAGGAGGAGGAGGAGGAGGGAGGGAGGAAAGAAAGAAAGAAGAGGAGGAGACATTTACAAAATATTTCTAGCAACATGAAATATGTAAAAAAACTGATTTAGATTAAAGAAAGAAGAGAAATGTGTCCTAATGAAGGCCTTTTCAGAATGATTCCCAATTAGGAACTTGTCCAATTAAATTCAGTTTGAGAAAGCTGCTTTAGTTAGATTTCATGCACTAATCTTGATCCTTGGAGATGGAGCAAGAAAACAATGAAAAGGGAGGTTAGCAAACTATAATCAAAGTTATATCAAAGCAATTCCATAGCCCAATGGCACAGAGGGGCAGGGAACCTGTATTGATTATGCCCAGTCTCTGGAAATAGATTTTTCCCCTAACATACTTAGAAGATATAATGGTAAAATTGGAATTGAATGCTTATGAGTGAAGCCATCACTCTCCTCCGATGTCTGCGATTTTTTTAAAAGAAAAAATCAATGTACATTTTTAAGCCATTAGGCTAGACAATTCTTTCTTCAAAACACCCACAATAAGATAATACCATCTTCCTGGGGTAGAAGAAAATCATTTCTATTCAGATCCTAGATCATGAAATAAGACTTTTTCCAAATCCTGCAACTGTTCTTCATATGTTTTCGTCTCCAGGCCTCTAATCATCATAGTGGCACTTTTTCCAAAGTCTCAAGCTCTTCTTTGTAATGTGGTGGCCAAAACTGGATGCAGCCCCTCAAATCCTGGAATAATGCTATCATGTCCCCCCTGGTCCTTCTCTTCTCTAGACTAGCCGTACCCAGTTCTTGTTGCTTTGCCCATGAAGGTAAAGACTTTTCCTCTGTGTTCAGAAAAGATGGTCTTTTATAGATTAACAGAGTTGGAAGGGACCTTGTAGGAGACCCTACACCATTTCTGACAGATGGCAGTCCAGTCTCTTCTTGAAAGCCTCCAGTGATGAAGCTCCCACAACATCTGAAGGCAACTTCTCTTCCATGACAACATCTTTTCTGAAATCAGTCTTAGATGGCGCTACATCAACACTTAAATTCCTCCCAACAGATCTACATTTAATAAATAAATCTCACAGTTGGCTTCATGGATATGAGAAGAAATATCCACAAGAAGAATCTTTTTCTTCTGCATTCCAATTAAACCCCAAAACTAAATTAACTTCCATGGTCAAATGAACTGATTCAGAGATAGGGGGAAAAAGTAATTAAACCTCTTTTTTTTTGGTAAGTCATAAAAATTATTTAGTTACAAATACATAATAGATGTACCAGCGTGAACTCAATTCCCACTTCAGCCGAGAGAGAGAGAGAGAGAGAGATAAAGAGAGAGGGGAGGGAGGGAGAGAGAGGGAGAGAGAGGGAGAGAGAGAGAGAGAGAGAAACAGACAGACATCAATGTATAAAAACCAAGTGAGTTTGCAATATTCTCACAGAGACTGAGAGACGAGGGTGCAGGGCTAATGAATCCTTTGGGGAAAATTGGAAATCGCTTGTCTGGGGTTGTAATTGTTTAAAGAGGCAGCTTGGCGTAGACACACAAGTTGTTTCATTGGTTTTAATTATTATTTTTATTAATTTCATTCTCACCCTGCTGTAAAGCAGGTTATAAATACTATGTGGCATGCAGACAGGCTTCGAGGCATCCATGGAGAAGAAGTTCTACTTCCTACTGGCTACCAGTTTCATTTCTGAAAGTACGGAGATAATCTTTTCATAGTATGTATTGACATTCCCGTGAGCAAGAAAGGATATCACACACCTAGCTTATATCTTGTTAAATGTCTCTGGAGATTCTCAGTCATCCAGGTCACAATTGTCCCAAAGGTGCTCTTTCAGGAGGCAACTGGACTTTTTTCTTTTGAAGATGTTTCACTTCTCATCCAAGATGCTTCTTCAGCTCTGACTGGATGGTGGGGAATGGAAGGAGTTATATTCCTTGCAGACAGCTGGCCATTTGCATCCTTTTAGAGAGTCGTTGAGGCCACTTGGAGGTTTCTCTCTGTCCTCAGGGTCAGCTGAATAGCGCAAATGAGTGTGGAACCTTCTTGGAACTGATGAAAGGACCGTGTTGTAGACTGGAGATAGGTGATGTCGTATCCCACCCCCTTTGTTGAGAGAGGCATGTTCAATTTGGACATAGGTGGCCTCTTTGACCCCTCTTCTTGGATGAGAATCGAAATGTCTTCAAAGAAAAACCAGATAGTCCAGTTGCCTCTTGAAAAAGCAACTGGGGCAACCATGACCTGGATGATTTTGAATCTCCATAGACTTCCATTTCTGTGATTCTGTTTTTTCTTCTGGAAAAAGCTTGATGAAGCAATCTAGCTCCCACTTCTAAAAGAGGAATGAGGTGAATTGGCTTAATTATTTTGCTTTGTTTCCTTCCTGAGAATTCCTCCAGCAGTTCCAAGAACCGGAGCAGGCTTCCTCAGATGCTCAAAAGTCCCTTGTAGGAATCAGCTACTAGAAGCAACAGGAGTCTTCTCCTCCGTACGCACAGCAGATGGACAGGAGCTTCTTCCCATCCAGCATTGGTCAAGAGGTCACTGTAAGGAAAATCAAGCATGGCACTTCTGTGGTCAGAAACCTAATCCAGCCAAATCCAAATATTGGCCTACTACTTAGCAAAGACGCTGAAGTTCTTGAGAACTTTCTGAATCAGGTTTCCTGGTAAGCAAACTTAGATAAACACGATGGAGCTCAAGCGTATCCCATAAAACGTCTGTTCCATTTTTTTTCCATTCTGAAGACAAGCACCACTTCACTTTCCCATTCATTTCTTTCAGCCTTAAAACCACCATTATGGAGATGATTTGGACTTTGAAAAGAACCTCAAAGAGATGTTGAATTAGCAGAAAAGTGTGGCACTGGCTGCAATTCCTCAACCCACTGTATGGATTGGCAGCCACCTATCTTGGGATATGTTATGCCACTAATGCTGTCTTCTCTCTCTCTCTCTCTCTCTCTCTCTCTCTCTCTCTCTCTCTCTCTCTCTCTCTCTCTCTCTCTCTCTCTCTCTCTCTCTCTCTCTCTCTCTCTCTGAGGTTTTCATTTCTGGGAAATAAAAACAAGGGGAAAATTGGTGGATGAGTAAGCAAATAGAGCCAGTTTTTGATAGACCCTGTTGTTGCAATGAGAGGCAAATCTTAATGATGAGCGACTCATCAATTGAAACTTTAATTTCCTTCTAAAGTTGCCAATTTTCAACAATTCCTTCCTTCTGGTTTCTGGTTCAAATGGCCACTGTGGAAAATGGATTTGTTTAACTACCACAGGGTTCGATTAATGACCACAAGGTTCACTTAACGACCATAAATTTCACTTAAACAGGTCTCTCTTTCTTTCACTCATCTCTTTCTTTGTCCCTCTCTCTCTTTGTCATCTCTCTCTCTCTCTCCCTCTGTCTCTCATCTCTCTTTTTTCCCCTCCCTCTCTCTCTGTTCTCATCTCTCTCTCTCTCTCTCTCTCTCTCTCTCTCTCTCTCTCTCTCTCTCTCTCTCTCTCTCAGGCTTTCACCTCTGAGAAATAAAAACAAGGAGGAAATCAATGGATGAGTAAGCAAATGGATCCAGTTTTTTGATAGACCCAGTTGTTGCCATGAGAGACAAATCTTCATGATAAGCAACTCATCAACTGAAACTTTAATTTCCTCCTAAAGTTGCATACGGTGCTACTCATTTATCCTCTTCCCCTCCTTTATCTGGAAGACAGATTTCACCATAACCGCATTAATTCAACGGAGGATATTATTAATTATCACCAATGCGTCATCTTGAGAACTTAATCCTTCTTGGTAACAAGGCTGCAAAATCATTACATAGGTGTTTAATTTCCCAGCCCTTGCATTGCGTTCAGAACAAATGTTTAACTAACTAAATACATTATTTTCAAATTACGAACCTTTCGTGGCGTTTGTGAACAAAAAATACCTCGGTGTTCCCCCAACCTAAGAATAATGAGGGTTTTTTTAAAAATTATTTAATGAAAATAGGGTGAGCCCAGTGTGAAATGCAGCAAAGTGAATTATGTCACTGCAGGAGAACATTAATGACAAGCGAGGCAAGCCATTTTAGAACTAATTTTTAATTTATCAAAACTTAATTTAAAATAGATGACGGAAATTATATGAGAAGGGCTTGCTCCATTACAATGTGAAATGCTGAAATGTGGCAGATTAGGAAGCTTTGCATCAGAGCTGAAAATATATCTAATGAATTTTGTTAATAAACTAAGTGAGACAGCTTAAAATCAGCTCTTGGATCAAATTTATCTTCTAATTCTCCCCCCCCCCCCCCCCCCCCGCATTAAGACCATCTTCCTCATACTGATCGGATGATTGTGTAGGAGTTATACTTGGAACAGGTCAATTTTATCTTTGTTTAATAAAATATTTAATACATTTTTCCCCCTTAGAGGTAGTCCTCGACTTACAACAGTTCACTTAGTGACCATTCAAAGTTACAACAGCTGTGAAAAAAGTGACGTAGGAGCATTTTGTGACACTTATGACTATTGCAGACTCTTCGTGAATTTTGATCAGGTGACCAAGGGGTGCAACGAGGCTTGTAAGGGTGAAAAATGGTCATGTCACTTTTTTCAGTGCTGTTGTAACTTTGAACTATATGAATAGAATAGAATAGAATAGAATAGAATAGAATAGAATAGAATGTAATGGAATGGAATGGAATGGAATGGAATGGAATGGAATGGAATAAGGAGTAGAATGTAATGGAATGTAATGGAATAAGGAATGGAATAAGGAATAGAATAGAATGAAATGGAATGGAATAAGGAATAGAATGGAAAGGAATAGAATGAAATGGAATAAGGAATAGAATAGAATGGAAAGGAATGGAATAAGGAATGCAATGGAATAAGGAATAGAATGGAATGGAATGGAATGGAATGGAATAAGGAATAGAATAGAATGGAAAGGAATGGAATAAGGAATGCAATGGAATAAGGAATAGAATGGAATGGAATGGAATGGAATGGAATGGAATAAGGAATGCAATGGAATAAGGAATAGAATAGAATGGAATGGAATGGAATAAGGAATAGAATAGAATGGAATGGAATAAGGAATGCAATGGAATAAGGAATAGAATAGAATGGAATGGAATAAGGAATAGAATAGAATGGAATGGAATGGAATGGAATGGAATGGAATGGAATAAGGAATAGAATAGAATGGAATGGAATAAGGAATGCAATGGAATAAGGAATAGAATAGAATAGAATGGAATGGAATGGAATAAGGAATAGAATAGAATGGAATGGAATAAGGAATGGAATGGAATAAGGAATAGAATAGAATGGAATGGAATAAGGAATAGAATAGAATGGAATGGAATGGAATGGAATGGAATAAGGAGTAGAATAGAATGGAATGGAATGGAATGGAATAAGGAATAGAATAGAATGGAATGGAATAAGGAATGCAATGGAATAAGGAATAGAATAGAATGGAATGGAATGGAATGGAATAAGGAATAGAATAGAATGGAATGGAATGGAATAAGGAATAGAATGGAATGGAATAGAATGAAATGGAATAAGGAGTAGAATAGAATGGAAAGGAACGGAATAAGGAATGCAATGGAATAAGGAATAGAATAGAATGGAATGGAATAAGGAATAGAATGGAATGGAATGGAATAAGGAATAGAATAGAATGGAATGGAATGGAATAAGGAATGCAATGGAATAAGGAATGCAATGGAATGCAATGGAATAAGGAATGGAATGGAATAAGGAATAGAATAGGATAGAATGGAATGGAATGGAATATAGAATTAAATAAGGAATAGGATAGGATAGGACAGGACAGAAAATATGAAATGGAATAAAATAGAAAATATGGGATGGGATGGGATAGAGCAGAATAGAATAGAACAGAAGTGGAAGGGACGTGGGAGAGTCCAGCCCCTGATCAAGCAGGAGAACCTGTACCATTTCAGATAAGTGACTGTCCAGTCTCTTCTTAAAAACCTCCAGTGATGGAGCTCTCATGATTTCTGAAGGCAACTTCTGCTCCACTGGTTAATTGTCTTCATGGTTAGGAAGTTTCTCCTTAATTCCAGGTTGCTTCTCTCCATGATTAGTTTCCAACCTTTGTTTCTTGTCCTGCCTTCTGATGCTTTGAAGAATAATTTGACCCCTTCTTCTTTGGGGCAGCCCCTCAAATACTGGAAGACTGCTCTCATGTCACCCCTAGTCCTTCTTTTCTTTAGGCTGGCCAGACCCAAATTCTGCAGCCGTTCTTCATACGTTTTAGTCTCCAGACCTTTGATCCTCTTAGCTGCTCTTCTCTGAACTTTGGTAAGTGAAGGATACCTATATCATGCCTCTAGACTGGGAAAATACTGGTGCAAATTCCCTATTCTCCCCAGAGTTCAGGTATCTTTGATCTCATCTTGAAAAATATTAGATTGAGGAAGGAGATAAACAGCTCTTTGCTCTGGGCAAAATTGCCATCCCCTAAATCAATAACATGATTGAAAACCGATATCGCCATAAAAGATTTCATGGCTACAATTTTGGTTGCCGGGACCTCCATAACAACCATGCTCCGTTAAGGTGATTTCTGTACAAATAGCGGATTCTACTTCAGTACCCCTGTTTTTTTCCCAAAAAACATTTAGAGGGTCTACTATTTAATGATTGTAAAAGCTGAAACTTTATAATAGCTTCATAGACAGAGGAAGCTTTAAGGAGACATGTCTTGTGGCTCTCAGAGTCATTTTTACTGCCCTTACAAATGGTTATTATGGATGTAATATAACAGCATCAATTTTTTTTTTTTGATCTCGGCCTCTGATTCCCACTAGATTAAAATTAGCCAAGTAATTAAGGCAAATGCGATAATTTAATGGAAAGCTAAATGGCGATCTTTAAGCACCGCCAGAATCAAGAAATAATACTCAGCCTGTTAAGAGGCGATTATTAATATTATTACTACTATTGAAAAGCAATTTGGAGAGATTAGAAAGTACATTGTTAAAGGAAGGGATAAGGAAGAAGACACTTCTTATAACATTTCTTTGGTAAAACAGATATTAAAGCATTTTCTTTGTAGGTGTTGTGGCCCGCCAGTGGCCAGCAGAGCTGGCAGCAGATTCGGACAGTGAGGAGGTTGGGGAGGAACATGGGCCAGCCCTGGAGTCTGGGAAAGGCCCTGATAAGGGCTCTGTGTCAGAGGCAGAGAGGGGACCAAGGTCGTCCGACAGTTATCAGCTGCCTTCGGAGTCAGACATCAGTGGGGCAGAAGAACAGCTGGAGCCTGTTCCTGATGTGCGCATGCACAGAGTTGCCAGACGAAGGAAACAGCTAAAGAACAAGGGTCGACTTGGGAGTAAGGCCACAGGTGGATGCTGAATTGCCCCTCCCATAGGGAATAAAAAGGAGCAAAGGGGGAGTGGAGTTTGCAGGAGGCAATTAGTTCATCCCTGCATTCTTGCCAAGTATTGTGGAGTCTGAAAGATCTCGGCCTGGCCCCTCTCCAAGCCTTATAAAGATCGGTAATTGTGAACAATCTTGAAAGACTGTGGGCTTGGACTTTGCTGGAGAGGAATTCACTGTACATTAAATAAAAGAGATTTATCAGGATGAGGACTCGGCTTCGTTCTGCTGGGGAAACCTAGGTCATAACAGTAGATTATACTGGAATACATCCAATATCAGAAGGAGTCTGATCACTAGTTTTGGTCTAGGATAACCCATTGTGTGGCTCAGTGTTTTTCTCAAATGGGTCAATTAGACGATGTGTGGACTTCAACTCCTAGAATTCCCCATGTTGCCTGAGGAATTCTGGGAGTTGAAGTCTATCCATCTTGAAGGTTTCACCATCATAGTGTTTAAAGTTGAACTAAGCTTGTGGATACTAATCCACTCTCCACCAGGAAAACGTGTTTAGTTATGTGAGTTAAGTCACTCTCTCTCGGCTCTTGCAGTAGGAAAATAGAAGAGAGTAACTACGAGCTCCTTCAGCTCCTAATTAAAGGAGAGGTATAAGTCAAATAAAAATTCCAGGCTGCCAAAATCAAAGCAGTCACCAGATGGCGTAGAGATTGAGGATTGTATTTTTAATACCTCTTGGCTGCCATCCGGTGGTCATCGAAGTTTTTGCAGATGAGGCACATCGAACCTAATTACAGGTCATTTCCATAGCTACTATTAGCACAGTAAGAATGCCACCGATCGTAGTTTTAAGTATTCTTACTTCAGTATAAGGAGAATTTTATTCCTGTGGTTCAGAACACAGGTTCGAAGAAAATATCCAAAGATATATAGAAATATAGGAATGTGTTTTGTACTATTTTAATATATTAATCAGTGCACTGTTAGAACCAAGCTGCAAAAGCTATTTAATTTGTAAAAATAGGCATTATTGCAGAATCCAGGAGATTTTTGATACAGAATCAGAATTACTTTTACGTATTTTTGTTCGCTTGTGCTTGTTTTTATTTAAAAGTCAGGGTTTACACAAGAGCAGCTGCATTTGAAGGACGTGGGCTAGATGGGCAACGTTTAATCTTGGTTAATGTTTCATGGGTTAGCTTGAAGTGCAAACCAAGCCCTTGGGGTTGTCTGTGTCTGAATGTGATATTGTTTTTATGAATTCAGATAATATATTAATTCAATCATCGGATCCACTCCAGTATGTATCGAATGCCTTCCTTCAACCAAAAAATATCCCTTTTCTAATAAACAACCATATCACTTTCATCTACACAGCCCTAGAAGAGCCAAACAAAACGTAATAATGGCAAAATGAAAATGCTTGGTATAAAATGAAAATGCTTGGCAGCTTTAGGATGCCAGGATAAATAACCGAGTACAAAAGAAGACTTACCCAGGTTCCCCTTCCGTCAAATATAATCTCACTGCCATTCCGCTTTGATTTACAAAATGGGGCTGCACATTTATACGGTACTGTACTTTTATCATTTGCAGACTGGAGACACACTCCAATGTTTAGTGTTTTCAATCTTGGAGCAAAGCCAGAATGGCAACAGTTGGAGAATAAAGCTGGATTACTATTTCTCTGATCTATCATAAGTGGAATTGGAATTGCTGCTCAAAGAAAAGAATTTTTTTTATTAGCAGGTGTTCTTCTCCTCCTCCTCCTTCCCCTTCCCCTTCTCCTCCTCCTCTTCCTTCTCCTTCTTCTTCGTCTTCTTCTTCTCCTTCTTTCTCCTCCTCCTCCTCCTTCTTCTCCTTTCTTTTCTTCTTCTTCCTCCTCTTCTTCTTTTTCTCCCCTTCTTCTTTCTCCTCTTCTTTCTCCTTCTTCTCTTCTTCTTCTTTCTTCTCCTTCCTTTTCTTCTTCTTCCTCCCTCTCATCTTCCTCTTCCTCCTCCTCCTCCTTCTCCTCCTCCTCCTCCTCCTCCTCCTCCTCCTTCTTTGTCTTCTTCACCACCCCTCTTCTTCTTTCTTCTCCTCCTCCTCCTCCTTCTTCTTTCTTCTCCTTCTCCTCCTTCTTCTCCTTTCTTTTCTTCTTCTTCCTCCTCTTCTTCTTTCTCCTTCTCCTTCTCTTCTTCTTGCTTCTCCTTCCTTTTTTTCTTCCTCCTATTCATCTTCCTCTTCCTCCTTCTCTTCTCCTCCTCATCCTTCCTCCTCTTCTCCTTCTTCCTGCTCTTTCTCTTCCTCCTCCTCTTCTTCTTCTCTTTCTTATTCATCTTCATTTTCCTTCCCCGCTATCATCTCCTCCTCCTCCTCCTCCTCCTCCTCCTCCTCCTCCTCCTCCTCCTCCTCCTCCTCCTCCTCCTCCTCCTCCTCCTCTTTGTAGCATTCTCAAAATTAACATTTTGAGGCCTTTTGGGCAAACCAGGGGATGCTTATCTTGGCTGCTCCATCTTGGTTCATGAGAAGGAAGGGGGCTCCAAGGCTTAGAAGGGAGCAAACATCAAACATCTGAGCTGCTGCCCAGCTCTTCCACCCACAGAGACTGGAGAGGTGGGGGATTTTTCCTTTCTTTCTTTTCTCTGCAAATCCTGGGTAGATCTGGTCCCTTTTCAAACCCACTCTTTCTTCTTTTACCGTCTTCCATTCTACCAAAATTGATCCTGGGCTGCTTTGTTTTCCGATCATTATAGTACAGATAGACAGACAAACCGGAATTCTTATGAACCTGCCTATCTGATGGCCTTCCAACATTTTGTTGAGTTGGAAAGAATATTGTGAGATTCTCTGGGACAAATAACGTCTCCTGAAACCACTATTCCTTCTCCGTTCTTCTAACAGAGATGGTCAAAAAGATGCTTTCATTTTTACCTCCTCCTACTCCACCTGCATTTTAGTTTGTTTTTTTTCCTCCTCCGGGCTCATGTGTTAATTTATGACAGGCTTAATTTCAGATGAACAATTTTTTACCTCCTGTTTTATCGAGAGAGGTGGACTAACGTTTCCCTCTTTCTCCTTCTCTCTTCTCCAACAAGGAAGGTCACACCTTCAGGTAATTAAGTCCACCTAACACCAGCCGAACAAATGCACCGAGAAGTGTGAGATGCTCACACCGTATGTTTTGTAAGTCCTTATTTCCAGCAGAACTGTCTGTTCATAATTGATTTGACCTGAACTGACTGGGGAATTGAGGCTGGCTTCGGAGCCAAACATTTTCATCGCTGCAGCTTTCTGGTTACAGCATCTGAAAATGCAGGCAAGAGACATGAATTCCTTACATGGTCGGTGCCATTGCTCCTATTCCAAATCAAGCTTTTGTGATAGTAATTTGCATGTTATCATTCTTGCTCCAGTTCTCCTGGATTATTTATTTATTACCCTGTTTCCCCGAAAATAAGGCCTCCCCGGATAATAAGCCCAATTAGGCTTTTTTTTTACCCCAATGGTTTTTTTATTCTCTTACATACCATTTTAAGTATACATTTACATAAGTGTTATTCTTCTTTACATTTGTCATTCTCATACATTTCTTATTTCATTTAATAGGTTATAATATACAATTTGGATTGCTTTATTTACCATCCCTTTCACCTGTTGTAACACCACCTTATTTTCCCTTACTTTTCTTCCTCCCTCCCTTCTCTCCTTCCTTCCTTCCTCCTCTCCTTCCCCTTCCTCCTTCCCTTCCCTTTCTCCTACTCCTACTCTTCCTCTTCCCCTTCCTACCCTCTCTCCTTCTCTTTCTCTCCCTTCCATCCTCCTCTCCTTACCCCTTTTTCTTTCCCTCCTCTTCCTCTCATTCTCTCCTCCTCTCTCCCATTCTTTTTCTAATGTTGTAGGTGTCTCTTTCAAATCTCAGTTTATGTTCCTTTGGGATAATTTGGTGTCATTTCTTATTCCCTTACCTTCGCTAATCTATTCTATGTTTCTCCCCCTCCCCCTCTGCTTAATAACTCACTCTTGAATATATATTTATATATTTAATATTTTCCAATCGGGCTTTTGAGCGCATGCACTAAAATAAGCCCTCCCCCCAAAATAAGCCCTCCCTTAAAATATTGCAACACAGCAGCAGCCATGAGGTGACCACGCTCGCCGCCTCCTGCACCTCAAAAATAATAAGACCTCCCCGAAAATAAGGCCAAGCACTTATTTCGGGGGTCAGAAGAAAATAAGACCCTGGGTTATTTTGGGGGAAACACGGTAAATGTGCATGCCACCCATTCTTCTATCCTGAATGGAACAACTGCAGATAGGATCTTAACCTGGATTCCTCAAAAGGGGGACTTCATTCCAGAAGGCAGGAACTGCTACAGAGAAGGTAGAGATTCTGGGGTCCTAAAAGATTGTTCAGTTGAAGGAACTAAGAGCCAACACTGAAGGATGGAATTGGCCAGGTGGATCTTATGGACAATTTGCAGTCCCTGAAGTAACTAGTTCCTATGCTATGAAAGGTTTTATAGATAATGGCCACCACTTGAATCTCCTCTGGAATCAGAAGAATAGAACAGAATGGAATAACAGAGTTGGAAGGGACTTTGGAGGTCTTCTAGTCAAACCCCCTGCTCAAGCAGGAAATTCTATATTGTTTCAGACAAATGGTTGTCCAATCTCTTCTTAAAATTCTCCAGTGTTGGAGCACCCACAACTTCTAGAGGCAAGTTTTTCCCTTGCGTAATTGTTCTCACTCTTAGGAAATTCCTCCCTCGTTCTAGGTTGCTTCTCTCCTTGGTTAGTTTCCATCCATTGCTTCTTGTCCTGTCCTCGGGGGCTTTGGAGAAGAGGTTGAGCCCGTCTTCAACCAAACAAACAAACTAGCAATCAGTGGAGCTTGTGAAGCAGAGGTGTTAGATGGGCATATTGAGGCATTCTGGACCAATTGAGGCTTTAGTGATAACCATGCCACTGTCAATATCAACCACCTGTGCAATTTATCATCCGATGATCAAATCTACCTCTCCTCCAACCCCTGGAGTTTAGCAAATATTTGGCACTACGCTGAAGCCAGATTTAAGGCAGGTATGCAAAATTGTTGCATAAATATAAATTGGATTGAACAGCTGTATTTGGCGCAACAAATTCAGACAATGTTCTGGGCACTAAAAGTGTAGCTCATAGGGAAATATTGCTAAATAAATTAGCAGCTTTCGGAGAGGGGAGGGGGAGGGAAGGGAAGGGAAAGGAAAGAAGGAAAGGAAAGGAAAGGAAAGGAAAGGAAAGGAAAGGAAAGGAAAGGAAAGGAAAAGAAAGGGAAAGGGAAGGGAAGGGAAGGAAAGGAAAGGAAAAGCATAATCTTCTAGCTTCTACTCTGTTGATCTCATTAAATATATGAGATAGCAATGACAGCTGAAGGATCTGGACAAATTCATCCTGATTGGGGCAGTAATGTTGAGGATACTGAAATGACCAGGTAGGGAGAAATTTGTAAACCAAAACCAGCATGCTGTATTGTATTCAGAAGCCTATTGATAGCCAGTGGTCATTAGCATCATTCTGTTACATTCATTTTGACTGAAGAGAAAATGGGATGAAAGAAAGAGAGAGACAAAGAGAGGGGGGGAGTAGAAAGAGAGAGAGAGAGAGAGACAGACAGACAGACAGACAGGAAGAGATGGAGACAGAGAGAGCAAAAGAGGGAGAGACAGAGAAAGAGAGAGTCAGAGAAAGAGAGAGATGGAGAGACAGAGAAAGGCACAAAGAGAGGCAGAGACAGATGGAGAGAGAGAAACAGAGAGAGAGACAGAGAAAGAGAATGAGAGAGAATCGGAGAAAGAGAGAGATGGAGAGACAGAGACAGAGAAAGACACCAAGAGAGACAGAAAGTCAGCGAATCAGAGAGAGACAGAAATGGAGAGAGAGACAGAGAGACACAGAAAGAGAGATACGGATATGGAGAGGGAGAGAGAGAGAGAGAGAGAGAGAGAGAGAGAGAGAGAGAGAGAGAGAGAGAGAGAGAGAGAGAGAGAGAGAAGGGGAAACTCTGTGCTTTTTCAATCTTGAACATAACTGGAGTTTCATAAGGGGAGGAGCAGCGCTGCATGGACAGAGTCTGCAACGTAGAGTGCAAAGAAACAGCGCCATCTCTTGGAGAATCTTGAAACTCCACATCAGCTGCCTAGCCTGCTCCTCGTGCCAGAAAGACAAAAGGGAAGAGTTTGCTCCTCAATTTGCCTGTCAGCAGGATGACACCCTTCTTCAGTTTGACGTGTCTCGTGTCAAACGTGGAGAGGGACCACGAGCAGCACCCAATGAACCAGGGAGGTGGAATGGGGAAGGGGTGGAGATAACCCAGGGGTGAAATGCTACCAGTTCAAGTCTGTTTGCCCAAACCAGTGGTAAAAAAAAATGCTTTTAAAAATAAAATAAAAAATTCTGACAATCACACGGCAAAGCTGGATTGTCACAGCTGATCGTTGAAACTTTTTCTTACTATTTTAAAGCATTTTTACTACCTATTCGCCTGAACTGGTAGTAAAAAAAATGCTTTAAAAAGTTTTTTAAAAGATTCCAACGATCACCTGGCACAAATGATTGTCACAGGTGATTGTAACCTTTTTTTTACTTTTTTAAAGCATTTTTTTTACTATCGGTTCAGGCAAATAGGTAGTAAAAATGCTTTAAAATGTTTTTTAAAAGTTCCAACGATCAGCTGTGTGACTATCAACTGTGCTGGGTGATTTATATCTACTAGAAAGCAGGAAATCCTAGATAGAATAGATCAGACCAGACCAGACCAGACCAGACCAGACCAGACCAGACCAGAAGAGAAGAGAAGAGAAGAGAAGAGAAGAGAAGAGAAGAGAAGAGAAGAGAAGAGAGAAGAGAAGAGAATAGCACGAAGAGAAGAGAAGAGAGAATAGCATAGCATAGCATAGCATAGAAGACAAGAGAAGAGAGAAGAGAAGAGAGAAGAGAAGAGAGAAGAGAGAAGAGAGAAGAGAAGAGAGAATAGCATAGCATAGAAGAGAAGAGAAGAGAAGAGAGAAGAGAGAAGAGAGAAGAGAAGAGAGAATAGCATAGCATAGCATAGAAGAGAAAAGAAGAGAAGAGAGAAAAGAATAGAATAACAATAAGAAAAATAGAATAGAATAGATATGGGAATGAAGAGTTGAGTAGAGTAGAGTAGAGTAGAGTAAAGCAGCACAGCATAACACAGCATCTATACACACACACACACAATTGAAATGAAATGAGATAAACTGAAGGGAGAAGGCTGGCTGCTACTACTTCACGTCAGAAGGAGTGTTACCACAGCATAAACTAAAAAGAGGTTCGAAAGGAGCCACGTGCTTCCAAAAAAAACCCTCCAAAGGTCACCAGCGGCTGAATGAAGCCCTCCCTGCCCACTGTATCATTATGCTGTCTCCCTCTGGGGCCATTTCTATACAAGAGCTAATGGCGGATTCTTCGGCGTGGTGCCAGCGATCGTTGGGATGAGTTGTGGTCTGTGGTGAGGCATCCTTGGAAAACCACAGAGGCTTCGCATTGCACAGAAATGCTCTTTAGCAGAGCAGGATTGCATAGCCTGCCCTCTGATTTTGGAGGGGGGGGGAGAAGCCTCCGTTCTGATTGCCACGATGTAAACATTTGCTGTTGATGTGGAGACTCTAGAAAGAGTGCAGAGAAGAGCAACTAAGATGATTAAGAGCCTGGAGACTAAACCATATGAAGAACGGCTGCAGGAATTGGCTTTGGCTAGTCTAAAGAAAAGAAGGACAAGGAGGGACAGGATAGCAGTCTTCCAGTATTTGAGGGGCTGCCCCAAAGAAGAAAGCATCAACCTACTCTCCAAAGCATTTGAAGGCAGGACAAGAAGCAATGGATGGAAACTAATCAAGGAGAGAAGCAACTTAGAACTAAGGAGGAATTTCCTGATAGTGAGAAAAATTAACCAGTGGAACAACTTGCCTCCAGAAGTTGTGGGTGCTCCATCACTGGAGGTTTTTTAAGAAGAGATTGGACAACTGTTTGTCTGAAGTGGTGTAGGGTCTCCTGCTTGAGGAGGGGGTTGGACTAGAAGACCTCTAAGGTCTCTTCCAACTCTGTTAATCTGTTCAGTTATTTTCCAAGCCTGACTTACAAAATCTGAACTGGACCCGTAGCTTGCTGGGAGGACTCCCCAAATGCTGCACTTGGAAAGGGATGCTGTGGCTACTCAACGTTTGCAAAGTCCGGATGGAAGCATCTCAAAACAAATCCGTGTCCATCTTCTACTGGAATGCATCGGTGGGAGGAAACTACCTCATCCTTGGCTCCATCACCAAGCTGCTTTGGTTTTAAGGAGATACGCACCCTAATACAGGGGTCTCCAACCTTCACAGCGTTAAAACCTATGGATTTCAACTCCCAGAATTCTTCGGCCAATGATGTCCAACCTGCAGAATGGCTGGCTGAAGAATTCTGGGAGTTGAAGTCCATATGTCTGAAAGTGGCCAAAGTCGTGTGTGTTTTGACCCCCACCTTAGCAGAAGCAAGAAACAGAGTCCTTGTCATGAAACCCCCTCCCCTTTATCTACCGCTTGTGAATTAATGGCATTCATCCACCGAAAAGTCCAGGCAAGAGTCCTTCAAGGAGTTAACTGCAGGACAAACCTTATCAGTTCCTTGTGATAATTGCAAGGCCAAAAGGCTGCAAATTAAGTTCTGGCAAGCAGTCTTTGAGGCACGAAACACAATGAGCAAAATCTTCAGAAATACAAACTGTTGTCTCCTATGACCACCACTCCCCTTTCCTTCTATTTATTCCCCAGCCAGGGAGGGGCCATTCAGCAACCACATGTGCTTTGCTTCCCAAGTTGACTCCTTGTCCTCTGTGGTTCACCTCTCCTAACTGCTCTGTGCATACGTGCATCTGAACAGGCCCCAGCTGTTCTTCCTCCTCACTTATCTCAGCCTCTGAAAACAGTTGCCTCTTTGGAAATGTCAGATGGCCCTGGCTCTATCTCTGCATCTGACATAGAGCATCTATCGGAGTCTTCCCCAGACTCCAGAACTGGCCCAAGTTCCTCCTCAACCTCTTCATTGTCTGAGTCTGGCCGGCTACAACAGGAGACTCCTGCCCTAATACCACGGTTGTCAGCCTTGGCAGCTTGAAGATTGTGGACTTCAACTCCCAGAATTCCCCAGCTAGGAAGGTGTGCACCTTTGATTCGTCATCTTTTCTCTGCTTTCAAATTATTCTGCATTTCACCCGTTGACGGTGCCTTATGTTAGAATTTGAAAGCATTACGCGGAACTAAAAGGATCAGCCGCATTGCTCCAAAATAAATTCACCTAGAGTAAAGACCTTGTCATCTTCAGCAGCCGTTTCAAAGGTTAAGACTCAAAAGGGTGGAAATTAGGAACATTTCACTAGTACAAGCCTGGTTCTGATACCCTTTCGGTTGTATGTCATGGAGCAGGAATGTGAGTTCAATGTTCAAGACATGCGTGAAGATCAAACTAGGCCAAATGTAATAATTCTATCTTGCCCCAAACCTGACATATTCTAATAACAGCATCTAAAATGTGCGTATCGGTTTGTAAATGTCACGGAATTCAATGGGGCTTATTCCTTGGGAAATGGAAGAACTTTGCGGCCTGCAAGGGGAAAAAGATACATAGGAAATGACTGTCAAAAGCCAGGATTGCCAGGAAAAGCTAAGATTCTAGAAAAGAATGCAGAGGAGAGCAACAAAGGTAATTAAGGGGCCGGAAGCTAAAACATATGAAGAAAGGTGGCAGGTTGCGTCCAATTTAATGGGGAAAAAAGGACTAGGGATGACATGGTAGCAGTCTTCCAATATCTCAGGGGCTGCCACAAAGAAAGAGGAAGTCAATGTATTCTCCGAAGCACCTACGAAGCAAGAGAAGAAACCATGGATGGAAACTAATCAAGGAGAGAAGCAACCTGGAATTGAGGGAGAGCAATTAACCAGGGGTTTAATTAACATTTAAACCCCTGTTCGGGTAGAAAGCCCTGTACCCGTGATGGCGAACTTATGGCATGCCTGCCAGAGGTGGCACGCAATGCCCTCCCAGTGAACACAAAAGCCATTGCCCCAGTTCAGCCCTGCCGCGCATGCACGCGTACCTCCCACCGGCCAGCTGGTCTTCAGGTCTCTGCAATGCATGAGCGGGGGGGGGGGGCGTGCATGCGCAGGAGAAGGGGAGCATCGGAGAGGTGCATGCACAGGCGGTGTGCAGAGGGCACGCACATGCAGAGGGGGAGCGTGGGGGCGTGCACGCATGTGGTTGGGGCAGGGTGGATGTGGGGGGTGCAGGCGCATACAAGACGGCTGCACGGGCATTGCATTTTGGAGATTTGGGGGGGGTGCACGCTTTGGGCACTCAGTCCGGAAAAGGTGAACCGTCACTGCCCTAAACCATTTCAGACCAATCTCTTCTTTAAAACTCCCAGTGATGGAGCATTCACAACTTCTGGTAGCAAGCAGTTCCACTGATTCCTTGTTCTCACTGTTAGGAAAAGTCTCCTTAGTTCTAAGTTGCTTCTCTCCGTGATTAGTTTCTATCCATTGCTTCTTGTTGTGCATTCAGGTTCTGCTTTGGAGAATAGTGTGACTCCCTCTTCTTTGTAGCAACTCCTCAAATATTGGAATCCAGCTTGAATAAAACTTCCCATGAAGGATTAAGAACCCATGGCAGAATTTCCTGCAATCTACACCAAGGCACTTCACGGAAGCTGTGAATTTAACCACTCAGCTCCTTGGTGATATTTATCAGATGGGCATGGTTTGGTTGCCAACTTGCGTTGGGATAATCTAAAAAATCCAAATACTTTGTAGAACTATATAATCAGTTTGGAAATGTGAAGAGCAAATCCTACCCATCAGCAATTTTAAAGGCTGTTGCATCCTTGGGCGTTGACCCCTCATTGTGAAATTGACCAGACTCTTTCAGGGAACTGACCCCCATTTGTAAATCATGCCATAACTTATATTTTGCCTTCATTAAAGCCTGCAGAATCTCCCCGAGGAAGACCCTCTCCAGCCCTGTAATTTTAAAATATCAGATCGTGCTGTATGTTTTATGTATAAAACAGAAAAGATCGCTAATGGGATTTTAATTTCAGGAGCCTCAGGAGGATTGCTGTAAATGCCCATCTTTGTACTGAAATAGTGTGAAGCAAAGTGCATCCATTCTTAAGTTGGGGGGGGGGGAGAAACAGCGTTGAAGTCCTGGAGAAAACCCTGAACTGTGGAACAGTGAAGCAATAATAATAATAATAATAATAATAATTAGCAATAATAGATCCATGTTGGGATTTTTCTCAGAGCAAAAGGTCAGATGTTTAAAATTGCATAACAAGAGGTGGGTATTTATAACATTCAGGAAAGAAGGAAGGAGGAAGGGAGGGAGGGAGGGAAGGAGGGAGGGAGCAAAGAAAAATAAGAGCAAGGAAAAGGAGAAGAAGGAAGAAAGGGAGGACAGAAGAAAGATAAAAGGGAGGAAGTGTGGGAGGGAAGGAGGGAAGGAGGGAGGGAAGGAAGGAAAGAAATAGATGTAAACAAGAGGAGAAACAAAGTAAACAAGAAGGAAGAGAGGGTGGGTGGGTGGGTAGGTGGATGGATGGATGGATGGATGGGTGGATGGGTGGATGGATGGATGGATGGGTGGGTGGGTGGGTGGGTGGGTGGGTGGGTGCAGGGAGGGAGGGAGGAAGGGAGGGAGGAAGGAAGGAAGGATGGATGGATGGATGGATGAATATGACAGATAGTAGGTAATGATGAGATGAGAGACAGAATCTGCAAACTCTAGAATTTGAAACTTCTAGAGACCTTTACCTTTTGCAACTATAAACTTCTCATTCAATCTTCCTCCATTAAAGTCCTATTTGCAATAACAGACTGGAAACCTCAAGACTGCTCAGCGCATGTAATCATGAAAAGAAATTGTTACAAAAACACACATCAAACGTCTTATTAGAAAAAAGCAACCAGATAAGAAAGAGGCACCAAGACATCACAAAGAGATCCACCCACGGCGTTCATTTCCAGGAACTAAGGAAGGAACTTCCTGAATGTGATTGTTCAGAGTTAGAGCTAAACTTTGATTAAAATCTAGCTCAGTTCCGAAAACACCTCCAAATGGAACAAAATATCTTTCCATCTGCAAATCTAGGCTTGCAGAAAACTATGCAGGCTGCCAAGTGAAGCTCTCAGATATTTTTCAAGGGCAGACACATGTAGTACTTTGGGTTCTTCTTATAAATATATATATATATATTAAAATATAAACTATAAAGATGTTTATCTGCATATCCAAACCATGAATATCATATCTCAACTTTCTATACCTACCAATTCCTATATTATTCAATCCAAAAAAGTGCTTATGATTTACAGCAGTTCATTTAGTGGCCCCTTGAAGTTACAATGGCATAAAGTGACTTATGTCCATTTTCCACACTTACGACCATTGCAGCATCCCCATGGGTCAGACATGAAATCCTCTTACCTTCACTACCGTTTCGGCTCATGGTATTTGGGAGGGGAAAAGTGCAGGCGGAGATATCTCAAGAAGGGAGTTTTGTTCTCACCCTTTTCGGCGCAGGCTGATGGTTTCTGTTGGGGTTTGGTCAAGGCCAACTGTCTCTGCATACCAGCTGAATGAGGCCATTGAAGATGCGCCCCACATGACACCCTTGGGAAGTGGAGATTGGACATTGGGTTGGGGTAACTGGGGGAAGGGTTTGGGTAAACATTCGATATGTACACGTTCATGCTTTTTTTGCTTCAGATCTTGCTTCACTTTCCCTGTTTTCATTTCACGTCCAGTAAAAGTACCTTTTTCTCTAATTAAATGGAGTTGGGGGTTTCTTCCTTGGATATTGAGTGAGGCAGGCCGGACACAGGGCTTCTGCATCTTCAGAGCGTCCGTGATGATGTCTGGGCAGGTGGGCAGAGCCTCCCACCGCCACCACTACTGGTTGGTCCAAACTGGGGCGAACCGCCAGAATAACACCTGTGCCGTGGTCACGTGATCCAAATTTGAACTCTTGGCAACTGGCATGTACTTATAACCAGAGGTGGTAGTCTGCTGTTTCGCCCCGGTTTGAGCGAACTGGTAGCGGTGGTGGTGGGAGGCTCCGCCCACCTGCCCCAATTAAACAAGGACGCTCTGCGCATGCACAGAAGGTTCTGTGCATTTGCAGAAGCGCCACGCACGAGGGAAACCCGCCCACCCGCTCCCAGTTCTGAACCGGTAGCAGCGTCACCTGATCCCTTTTTGCGATCTTCTGAGGAGCAAAGTTAACGTGAAAGCCAAATTCACTTAACAACTGAGTTACTGACTTAAGACCTGCAGGGATTCACTTAATGGTTGTGGCAAGAAAGGTCGTAAAATGGGGCAAAACCCACTTAACCAGCATCTCACTCAGCAACAGAAATTTTGGGCTCAGCTGTGGTTGTAAGTCACTGAAATATAGATTTTTTTTAAAAAAAAAGTCCTAATTATGATGCGTGTCTTTTTGATATGTTTTTTTCCACCACTTGGTTTCCAAAAGATGAAATTCACACTTTGTAGATGAGTTCCAAAAAGTGGCAAATGGAATTTCATTTCCAGATATTTCAATATATTTTGTTTGAATCTCATTGTTGGTATTTAACACCAGATAAGTTGGCAAGAAAGTATAAAGGTATTTCACATGAATGTTGGAAATGTAAAATTAAAGAAGGGACATTTTATTACTTATGGTGGACATGTGACAAAGCAAAGAAATATCAGAGTAGGATTCATATCTTAATACAGAAGATTCTCAAAGTAAATATAAAAAGAAAACCAGAAATTTTTCTTTTGGGTTTTAATAGAAAAAGACTTGGGGGTGGGGGGGTGGGAATCAGAACTTTAATGCTATAGATATATTGACAGGAGCAAGATTATTTTATGCACAAAAACGGAAGGCATTTGATTTGCACAAAGGATGAAGGGCTTCAGAAGATGATGGAGTTAGCAGAGATGGGTTAAATTTATGGCTTTGATTAAAGACAAAAACACAACTACTTTAGTTTCTACTTGGAAACCACTTCTGGACTTTGTGCTCGAGGTAAGGGAAGGAATTTTGATTTTGGGTTTTACCGATAAGATAGGTTTGTTGTTATAGAAATTGTTATTTTATATTATGTAAAGGTAAAAAAAAGGGATGCAGTGGCTCAGTGGCTAAGACACGGACTTGTTAATCAGAAAGGTCGGCAGTTCAGTGGTTCGAATCCCTAGTGCCACATAATGGAGTGAGCTCCCGTTTCTTGTCCCAACTTCTGCCAACCTAGCAGTTCGAAAGCACGTAAAAAATGCAAGTAGAAAAATAGGAACCACCTTTGGTGGGAAGGTAACAGCGTTCCGTGCACTTTCAGTGTTTAGTCATGCTGGCCACATGACCACGGAGACGTCTTCGGACAGCGCTGGCTCTTCGGCTTTGAAACGGAGATGAACACTGCCCCCTGGAGTCAGGAACGACTAGCACATATGTGCAAGGGGAACCTTTACCTTTAAAGGTAAAAAGCTGAGGTGTGATGTTATTATCTTATTCTACTGCACCAAAGAGAGTTAGAAGTCAAAGAAAGTTTTCTTTCTTTTTCTCCTTTTTCCCACACTTTCCCCTTCCCTTTTTTTCCCCTACTATTTTCTTTTGCATCTTATAGTATTAATAGATAAATGAACTAAATCATATTTGGGTTGAATCTCAACCGGTGAGTGAGTAGAAAACAGAAGGACTAAAAGGCTGTTTCAGATTTCTCCAATTTGCTCTTTCATTCTGCGGTTGGCCCCCCCAGTTCATCCATCCAATTATTTTATTATCTGCTCCACCTACACAGTGATTTTAGTAGTAGCACGGTTCAAAACCGCCTTGGCAGAGAAAGGAAGTGGGAAGAAGAACAGCAAACCACAAACTCCTGCTTCTTAGAAATGTATTTATTGTTTTTAAAACGTTATAACAATCCAAAGCAGGGCTTATTGTACAGTATAAAATCATCGTAACATGTGCCATTATGCATTTTACATTTATTGTAAAAAAAACAACAACCAAGAAGATGGCTTTCAGAACAAACGAAAACCCCAATACAATTCAGAGCATTTACAGATTTGTAGCATGTATAGTACGGTAAAATGTCTGTTGAATAATTGCATAAATACTTTTAACCAATCTGTTGGGTTAGTTGTTTATTTTTCCATCACCCAGGCAGTCCTCAGCTTACAACCGCTTGTTCAGCAACCCAGGCTCTGCATTACAACTACAACAAGGAGAGCCAGAATTGTGGGGATGTCTTCTTAACAACACAGTAATTTACGACCGTAATTCCAGGCTTGATCTTAGTCATAAGTTGAGGAGTAAAGTTATTACCATAATTTCCTTTCAAAGGCACTCTTTAGAATTCTGGTTTTTACTGATTTTACTCCTATTCTTTTCCTGTGAAAGTCTTGGCCGAAATTCCTGGAGTTAAAAGTCAAATGTGCAAGGTACCGAAAACTATCCACAATTGTCAGATTGTGATGTGCGATCCTAGACTTTTCTATAATACTGATCAGGTCGACCAAAAGTGATTAAATTAATACAACGCCAAGAAACAGATCACATTCGCTGGTAGCAAACGGTCACTTTAGCTGCAGTTTTTCCCTAATGGGCTTTTCAAAAGTGCACCAGTAAAATTCATTTCTATACAAACATTTCCAATACTATATACATTATATACACATGTACATGCTCAGTTTTAAATATTTTGTATCAAATACTTTAGGACAAACATAAATTACAAGGTTCTTCACATAAAATCTTACATCTAAAATATAACCTTGATCTTACAGAATATAAAAATATCCATTTTGCCTTTTTGAGGGGGAGAGACAGGTCTTTGCAAGGGCTGACATGACAAGACAATGCTGAGAACGGATTAACTGGTTGTGGGTTTTGCTTTCCAAAGCTTAATGCAGTGGGTTTTTTTTTCTTGTGGACAATTGACCTCCAGAGAATGAAGGGCCAGCTCTTAATGAACAATTTCACAAATCATACCAAACCTAAAAACATTGGTCAACTAATAACTGAAATGCTAAATGTCTATGGAGATTCTCAGTCACCCAGATCATGGTTGTCCCAAAGGTGCTTTTTAAAATGGCAACTGGACTGCTTTTTCAAGGAGGAGAAAGAGAAAGGGTAGAGGGGGAGAACAAGAAGAAGAAGAGGAGGAGGACAAAGAGGAGGAGGAGGAGAAGAGGAGGAGGAGGAGGAAGAAGAAAGAAGTGGAGGAAGAGGAGGAGGAGGGGGAGGGAGGGAGGGAGGGAGGAGGAGGAGAAGGAAGAGGAAAAAGTGGAGGAGGAGGTGGAGGAGGAGGAGGTGGAGGAGGAAGAGGAAGAAGTGGAGGAAGAGGAGGAGGAGAGGAAGAAGAAGAAGAAGAAGAAGAAGAAGAAGAAGAAGAAGAAGAAGAAGAAGAAGAAGAAGAAGAAGAAGAAGAAGAAGAAGAAGAAGAAGAAGAAGAAGAAGAAGAAGAAGAAGAAGAAGAAGAAGAAGAAGAAGAAGATGCTGCTTCTTGGATGAGAAGCAAAACACTTGATGCCTGAGAATCTCTATAGACATTTGTCTGACTAAACTAAATTTGTTCAACCGAGTTCCTATGGACAGCGACGGAATGAACATTCCACCAAAGAAACATCACAGATCTAAGCCACATTTTTATCTGTCAATCAATTCTCATAGTCCCCATCCTTTCATGCAGCAAACAGACCCACCCTGGTTCTTTGGCCGCTGACAACATATCGCAAAAAAGGGGGAAAGCCCCTTTTATACTGTGGTCAGTAGAATTATGTCCCAGATCACAGACTACAGGCGACAAATTCAGTGCCAGAAATCTACAAGAAAAGATTCTATATGGTCCCAGAGGAAGGGATAAATAAGAGAAACAGAAGAAGGCAAAAATATGAGACACTTAAGATGCAATTCCGCCGGCACAAAATGGGAAGATATAATTTGATCATTCAGGAAGGGAAGGTTCCATATTACAAATTCTAAAAAACCCTCCTTAAATTGAGTTATACTTGTTTTTCCCCTCTTGATGTTTTAATTTCAAAATGAAAGGCAGCATCAGTGCATAAGTTGCTTTACTGAGTAACGTATAAAACAAAATTTGTAAGGCCCACTTCTGAGAGCTCCCTCAAAACCAGGCCAAAAATTTACAGGTAGTCCTTGATTTGCAGCAGTTCACTTAGCAACCATTCAAAATTACAATGGCACTGAAAAAAATGACTTAAGGCCATGTTTCACACTTATGTCCGTCGCTGCATCCCCAGGGTCATGTGATCAAAATTCAGGGGCTTGGCCACTGGCATGTACTTATGACGGTTTTGCTGTTCCTGGGGACACACGATTCCCCCTTTGGTGAACTTCTAACAAGCAAAGCCAGATTCACTTAACAACTGTGTTGCTAATTTAACAACCGTAATGATTCGTTTAACAACCATGGCAAGAAAAGTCGTAAAATGGGGCAAAACTCGCTTAACAAATTTATCACCTAGCAACACAAATTGTGGTTGTACGTTGAGGACTCTCCGTACTGTGCAAAATTACACCAGGGTTCGATCCACATGAAACAATGCAATTCCAAGCGAGTTTCTTTGGAAATACTCACCCAAACCAATCAAAAAATGTTTTAGCTTTTCAAGAAGTTAGTTTCTGTTAAAATCAGAATGGGCCCTTATTTTATTTTTCCAGATTTTCAGAGTGTTTTTATAAGCAATGGTTTAAATGCCATTCCAGATGGACTGCCAGTTCATAGGATTGTAGAGCTATTTGTCCCCAGGACAAATTACCCAGAAAACCTTTACATGAGCATTTTTAGCTGGACCTTCCTAACTTTAGGAGCCAGTTTTTGAAAACGAGCAGTCGGTAAAACTGCCCAGGAAATTGAATTTATACAGTTAGCCCTCGACTTATAACAACTTACCGTATTTTTCAGACTATAAGGTGCACCGGTGTATAAGACACACCAAGATTTCGAAGAGGTAAATAAGAAAAAAAAGTTTTTGTCCTCCAGGAGCCCTTTGCAGGCTTCAGCAGGACTGGGAGTGAGGAGGCAAAAATGCCCACATTTTTCGCTAATTTTTCGCAAAAATGGGATGTGGGCCGGGGCTTCAGAAGGCCAAAAATGGGTGTATTTGGTATATAAGATGCACCGAAATTTTCACACTCTTTTAGGGGGGGAAGGTGCATCTTATATTCCAAAAAATACAGTATTTAATGACTGCTCGAAGTTAAAATGGCAACAACAAAAGGGACTTAGACCCTATTTTCACACTTATGGCCATCATGGCCACACGATCCAAATTCAAACGCTTGGCAACTGACTCATATTTATGACGGTTGCAGTGTCCCGGGGCTCCTGGGATCCCCTTTTGCACCCTTCCGACCAGCAAAAGTCCACGGGGGAACTGGATTCACTTAACAACCACGTTACTAATTGAACCCCTGCTATGATTCACTTAACAAAAGTGGGGAGAGAAGTCGAAAAACGGGGCAAAGCTCACTTAACAACTGTCTCTCTCTTAGCAACAGAAGTTTTGGGCTCAACGGCGGTCATAAGTCGAGGGCTACCGGTAAACAGCTGTACCCCCCCCCCCATGAGCCAGACCTCCCCCCATCCCCCAATTCATCTCAACCCAGCTGAATAAATACCACATTTTTCCCAACTGAAAAACGAAAGAAAATCAATATTCAATCGATATCTCTTATTTTAAAGGCGCCAAAATAAGTCCCTTCCGGGGAGTGGTCCAGCAAGGAGGGATAGGAGACCTGGATGTTCACCACCTCTCCCGACTTCAGTTTGAAGAACCCGCCGACGTTGACCGAGAAAAAATGAAACTCGGATTCTCCCGACCAATTCTTGGTACTCCCGCCTTTCATCAGGACGACCGAGTTCCGCCGCTTGGCGTCCGTCTTCACCACATACACCATCAGCTGCAGCGCCTGGCCAGTCAGGTTGCCCAACGTTTCGTGGTGCCTGAAGCACACGTTGGCATATAGGTAGTAAAAGCCGTCGTGATTGGCTATCAGCCTTCCATCGCTGAAAGTCATGTTCAGCACATTAGCCCAGCCTTTGTCATGGTGCCAACAGGTAAGGTTCACTTTCCCGGTGCCTAAAGAAGAAAAGATGTTTCAAAAAACGAATAAAATATACTATTTTTATTAGAAATAATCCTCACTTAGTGACTGATTGTTAGATAGATCAATTGGATTAGAACTGGAAGGGAGTTTGGAGGTCCTTGTCAGTGGTGGGAGTCAACGTTTTTTACTGCTGGTTCCGTGGGCGTGGCATGGATTGGTGGGTGTGGCTTGGTGGGCGTGGCAGGCGAAGGTTACTGCAAAATCCCCATTCCCTCCTGATCAACTGGAACTCAGGAGGCAGAGAATAGATGGGGGCGGGGCCAGCCAGAGGTGGTATTTGCCGGTTCTCCAAACTACTCAAAATTTCCGTTACCGGTTCTCCAGAACCGGTCAGAACCTGCTGAATACCCACCTCTGGCCCTAGTCCAACCCCTGATCAACCAGGAGTCCCTATGCCATTCCAAACAAATGGTTATCCAATCTCTTTAGAATAGATTAGAGCTGGGACCTTGGAGGTCTTCTAGTCCAGCCCACTGCTCAAGCAGGAGACCCTATACCATTTCAGACAAATGGTTGTCCAATCTCTTCTTAAAAACCTCCAGTGCTGGAGCAAGTTGTTCCACTGACTAATTGTTCTCACTGTTAGGAAGTTTCTCCTCAACTCCAGTTTGCTTCTCTCCTTGATTAGTTCCCATCCATTGCTTCTTGTCCTCTGGTGCTTGGAAAATAAGCTGACCCCTTCCTCTTCTTTGTGGCAGCCCCTCAAATACTGGAACAGTGCTATCATGTCTCCTCTGGCCCTTCTTTTCTCCAGACCAGCCATACCCAATTCCTGCAACCGTTCTTCATATGTTTTATCCTCCAGGCCTTTAATCATCTTAGTTGCTCTTCTCTGCACTTTCTCCAAAGTCTGAACATCTTTTTTGTAATGTGGTGACCAAAACTGGATGCAGCGTTCCAGGTGTGGTCTGATAATTTTATTATGGTCACATGCTTGCAAGATTGGTGTCATCCTTGCATTTGCTCCATCCATAAAGGTTGACCTTTATCCTAAGGTTACATCAACAGAGTCTTGCAAATCTGAAAGCTCTACTCTCCTGAAAACTAGGGAAGGTCCTTTATGATAAAATTTTGTCACCCTGCCCCCCCCCTTTCATGCTCAAGTTTTGTTGATCAGACTGCTGTCTGGCCTACAGCTTTTCCTCCTGACACAAGCTAAGCCATAATTCATCCAAACCACAGTGTTTCCAGCCATTTCAAACCATGCTTTCTTATGACAATTCCCAAGGAATTGCAAATGAAATCCAACTTTAACACCAAATCGGTTAGGCTCCTATCATGTTAATTATCATGTTTTTCTAATTTCATTTTTGTAAATTTTTCATGATGTACTGGACTACCTCAGTTTACCGACCCTTCACATTTGTAGTTTAACCAACCATATTTCACTTTTTGTGCCTGATTTTCTGTATAGCGTCGCTTGCTCCTTACATTGTTTTAAAATATTTACACTATAATATTTTAAAGTCTGGTGCGTATAATAATAATAATTAATAATAATAATTTATTAGATTTCTAGACTGCCCCCTCTCCCCGGAGGGACTCGGGGCGGTGTACAGGAATAAATTTTTTAAAAAAACCATACAAACAGTTGTATAAATAGCTAAAAATCAGATTAAACAACCCCTGTATGAATTTATAAAAGTTAAAAACAGACCATAAAACCAATAATAAAATTTAGAAATAAAACTGAGGTGGGAAAGGTGGAATTAGGCCAAGCCGGCTAGCTGGAATAGGTGGGTTTTAAGTTTCTGACGGAAGGAGCGGAGATCCGTAGTCATTCTACTGTCGGGGGGAAGGTCATTCCAGAGGGTCGGGCCCATCACAGAAAAGGCCCTTCCCCTAGGCGTCACCCGCTGGCACAGCCTAGTGGACGGCACCCGGAAGAGTCCCTCTCTGTGTGAGCGAATCGGCCGAAGGGATGTATGGGGCAGTGCAAAGTGCAATTCTTTAAAAATGTAATAATATTGTAATTTAAAATATGTACGGAGTTGCCCGTTTCAGGCATGACTGGCAGTAACTCAGCATGCCTGCTTTGAACTCCAAATTGTAACATGGTGAATGTTTGAAAATGAACTTACCGGATGGAATATTGTGGCTGTCAATTATAAGATGAGCAAATGGTGCTTTCTCGGGTTTGCTTTTCTTGGGTGAATCAGACCAAGAAGCACCCATTGTGGCTGTTGGGGGTGAAAAAAAATCATGTTAAAATCAGAAACTGAAATCTTCCTTAAGCTAAAGGTTCTTGACAAGAAAGTGACACTTACATTTCTCCAACCTTGACTGGTCTTTCCCGGCGCTCAGACGCTGGACCTCCTAAAATAAAATAAAATAAAGAATTTAATAAAGTGGAGTAGGATTGTGGTGAAGACTGTTGCATTCCGGGGGAGAAAAGATCTGCTTTCCAGATATTTAGCGCTACGATTGTAGAAGAATTGGCAGAATCTGGAGGGGGAGTCAAAAGAGGGGTTAGCCTAGAATGCCTACATAGCAACAAAGCAAAGTTAGTCCAACTCCCTAGAATTCCATGGACTCTTATCTAACTAACTCCCAGCAGGTGCTAGTTTCTAAGGTTTGTAAGGTTTCCGTGTATAGGCATGAGTAGCAATAAATCAGTTTAATTGAAGCTCAACAGAATAGAGCTGGAAGGGATCTTGGAGGTCTTCTAATCCAGCCCCCTGCTCAAGTACCATTTCAGACAAGTGACTGTCCAGTGTCTTTTTAAAAACTTAAAGTGATGGAGCCCTCACGACTTCTGAAGGCAAGCTACCCCATTGATTAATTGTCCGCATGGTTAGGAAGTTTCTTCTTAGTTCCAGGTTGCTTATCAAATAGTTTCCATCCATCGTTTCTTGTCCTGCCCTCTGGTGCTTTGGAAAATAAAGTTGACCCCATCCTCTTTTTGGCAACCTCTCAAATACTGGAAGAGTGCTATCATGTCACCCTTAGTCCTTCTTTTCTCTAGACTGGCCAAACCCAAATCCTGCAACCGTTCTTCATATGTTTTCGTCTCCAGACCTTTAAGCGTCTTAGTTGCTCTTCTTTTGCACCTAGCAGCAAAACACATTCTGTCTTGAAATGTGAAATCCTAAGGTTTTCTTTATCTTCCAACAGGACTTCTGCAGTTATGAGCAGCTATGAGGATCAATATGCTTTTGAGGAAAATGGTGGCAGAATCACTTCCCTCAACATGCAGCACAGCCAGAAATCTATATGACTTTTCCTACCCTGAGTTGAGAAATTATCTCCTATGGGACCCAAAACTACAGCATACAGCACCAAATTTTGCAATAGCAGTAGAAATAGCATTTGTATACCGCTTCAGAGTGGTTTTACAGCCCTCTCTAAGGGATTTACAGAGTCAGCCTCTTGCCCCCAACAATCTGGGTCTTCATCTTATCAACATCAGAAGGACGGAAGGCTGAGTCAACCTTGAGCAGGCCAGGATCGAACTGCTGGCAGTTGGCAGAGTCAGCCTGCAATACCACATTCTAACCACTGCGCCACCATGGCTCTTTAGCAGAGATCTACGCATTATATTCACAAACGTCCACTGAAATTACAACTATGTAATTTCTGTGCATTTTTCACTTCTGGTTTCAAAACATTATAAACCCACAATTGGGGTGAAAGTATAATATTGGATGGGATTTACAGATCCAAAGAGGTGATATCACCTTCATCGTGTTCTCCATCACTTCCGAAGCAGGGAATATAGAATATAGAATGACAGAGTTGGAAGGGACCTTGGAGGTCTTCTAGTCCAACCCCCTGCTTAGGCAGGAAACCCTATACCAGTGATGGCTAACATTTTTGCCATCGCATGCCAAAAGGGGGGGTTGTTATTCACGCACATGCCCACAGCCATAGTTCTAAGTGCCCTCCCGTCCCCACGCATGCGTGTGCGACTCTTGCGCATGCGCGTATGACTCCCCGCCCTTCCCCTGCTTTTGGCAAGCGATGGCACGGTGGACCTGTTTTTCACCCTCTCAAGAGTCTTTGTAGGAGCCTGGGGAGCGCAAAAATGGCTTCCCCCACCCAGAGATCCTCCGGAGGTCAGAAATGGTCCATTTGCCAACTTCCGGTCAGACCAGAAGGCCCGTTTTTTGCTCTTCCCAGACTCCAGAGCCTTTTTAGGAGCTTGGGGAGGGCGAAAATGGCCTTCCCCACCCCCCTACCCCCAGAGACGCACCAGAGGCTGAAAACAGCCTGTTTCCCGACTTCTGTGGGCCCACAAGGCCCGAAAATCAGCTGGCTGGCGTGCGCATGCTCGCGTGCCCACCAATATGGCTCCATGTGTCACCTGTGGTACGCATGCCATAGGTTCACCATCAGGGCAAACCTATGGCACGCATCTAAATCTAGGAGAGATCCCTCAGTATCTAGAATCTAATTCATGAGGGGAATTTCCTAGAAGACAACTTGTTAGAGAGCTAGGTCTGCCCTCCGAGCCACGAAGAAAGCCGTGACAATTTGGGGAGCGAGATGAAAGGCGCCATTTCGAGCGATCTTCCAAATAAACGTGGGTGTGAAGTTTTTCATCCCTCACGATCTAGGCCTAACCCAGAGAGAATGCTGGGAACCAGTGATGAGGTGAATACTAAGAAGAAGATCAAAAATCATTATCTGGCAGGAAATCGAATGTTTTCTAGCTCTGTCAACCAGGGAGGAAACGGAAAAGAAAGCATTTTTAACCCTTTCACCAGCAAGCCAACGAAAAGTGGCCCTGCGAGTCTCACCGGAGCTACAGAAACAAATGCCAGCATTTCAGCTCATGATGAAAAAACTCAACCAGGGAATAATAATAATGGACTTCCATCATATATGAAGCAGGAACAGGGCTGAATTCCGGCAGGCTCAACTACCAGTTTGCTCGTGGGTGGGCTGCGGGGGCAGGCGCATGTCCAGTGCAATAAAAGTTGTTCTGCGCATGCACAGAAGCAAAAAACAAGATGGCAGCGCCTACGGAGAACCGGTTCGGGGGGACGTGGCAGGCCTGGGTCGCTGCTGGTTCCATCAACCCATGTATTTCATGCGTTTCCTCATTGTTCTAGTATCATTTGTCTTCAGTTTTAAGATGCATTCAGATTTTACTTTGGGACTTAAGGTTTCTTTAAGGCAGATCCAGAGGTCAGGTGGGACAGCTCTTTTCCATATGTCTTTGGAGACCAAAACCTCTGAAGAATGGTTGCAGGAAAACAAGAACAACAAGAAGAGGAGGAGGAGATAGAGGAGGAGGAGGAGGAGGAGGAGGAGGAGGAGGAGGAGGAGGAGGAGGAGGAGGAGGAGGAGGAGGAGGAGGAGGAGGAGGAGGAGGAGGAGGAAGAAGAAGAAGAAGAAGAAGAAGAAGAAGAAGAAGAAGAAGAAGAAGAAGAAGAAGAAGAAGAAGAAGAAGAAGAGAAAAAGAACAAGAACAACGAGTAGGAGGTAGAGATAGACAAGGAGGAAGAGGAGGAGAAGAAGAAGGGAGAGGGAGGGAGGGAGGAAAGAAGGAAGGAAGGAAAGAAGAAAAAGAAAAGAAAGAAAGAGAAAGAAAGGTCACAAATGGCCCTTGGTGTCACATACCTCCTTCACAACCTCCCTTAAGTCATCAATGAAGCCCACGAGACCAGACATTGATGGCCAGAGTCTATAAATAGTCCCAGAGCTCCAACGTCAAGCATCCTTAAGCCGTCAACGCAAGAGTCTCCTGAGGAGAGGCCCTCTGGAGGTTCCACCAGTAAAGTGTCCCGTTGCCAAGCGCAGAGACAAGTCTCAGCCTGACCAAGCTCCCCTCAGCTGTCAGCTCCTGGGACGGCTGCCAAGAGGAATGGAAACAGGTTCCCTCGACTGACCGGCTGATGTATCCCACAGGATCTCCTGCCAAAGGGATGGCCACCTTCCCTGGGATGAATGTGGTTTGTGAAAGGCCTTCTAAGGTCTTGCACAAAAAAATGTCGCCAAGCCAGCAGGAAAGAAAAACACCATTGTGTTGACATTGCCCGAATCGATTTGATAAGCTGGGGATTTCACTCCCATTGGCCAAGAACCGAGAAGGAAACACTGTCGGTCGGGTTTGAGTGGAAATAAGACTCCTTGACGTGAGCGGAGAACTGAAGGGTCTACCTGTGTGGTTTCTTTGTAATTGGACAAGGCCAGGTGGCTCCACAAATCCATTTAAGAACTGGCAACTAGTTTGAACTTTGATCTTCTTCAGAGGACTCCAGAACATCTTCAATTAATGGCCTTCAAGTTCTACTGCTCCATTTAATTTATTTTTTTCCTTTCTTAGCCTCCTTGTCACCGAGACTGCTTCTCCCAAATTGTTTTCCTATTAGCGGAAATTCCCTAATCACACTGTAATGCTCCTCATTTCCATGCTATTTTTCTGCATTCTGTTAAGGGGATTGTCTGTCTATCAACTACAGGTGTCAACATTGCTGAAAATAAAACCAACTGCCCATCTCACAGAACACAACAAACCAACAGAGTTGGAAGGGACCTTGGAGGTCTTCTCGTCTAATCTCCTGCTCAAGCTGGAGACCCTATACTAGTGGCTGTCCAGTCTCTTCTTAAGAGCTAATATCAATCTATAAATACAAGTACCACTCTATAAAGCCTTAGTAAGACTACACCTAGAATCCTGCATCCAGTTTTCGTCACCACATTATGAAAAAGAGATTGAGACCTTAGAAAGAGTGCAGAGAAGACAACCAAGATGATGAGGGGACTGGAGGATAAAACATATGATGAATTGTTGCAGGAACTTGGCATGGCTAGTCTAGTGAAGAGAAGGACCAGGGGAGACATAATAGCAGTCTTCCAATATTTGAGGGGCTGCCAAAGAGAGGAGGGGGTCAAGCTATTTTCAAAGGCACTGAAAGCCAGACAAGGAACAGTGGATGGAAACTGAACAAGGAGAGATTCAACCTGGAAATCGGAGGAATTTTCTGACAGTGAGAACAATCAACCAATGAAATAGTGATTAGTTTCCACCCATTGCTTCTTGTCCTGCCTCCAGGTACTTTGGAAAATAAATTGACTCCCCCTTCTTTGTGGCAGCCCCTCAAGTTTTGGAAGACTGCTGTCATGTCCTCCCTAGCCAGCAATAAAAAAAAAGGAAATGAACCAACAGATTCCTACACAAGGGTCTGCTACCCTTCAAAGGTGCCCTCAGATCGGATCATAATTCGATTGAAATAGAGCTGAACAAGGAGCCTTGCCTAAGAGAGCAAATTGCCTTAAAGACCGTTGAGTCGGTGTATTGCCTGCCCCATATTTAAACAGATTGAAACAGTAACAGAGTTGGAAGGGACCTTGGAGGTCATCTATTCCAACCCCCTGCTCATGCAGGAGACCTGTACTAGCGATTCGAACTGCCAAACTGCCGACCTTTCTGATTGACAAGCTCAGTCACGGATGGTTCCTTGTGAATTTAATGCCCCATGGCTGATTTTTCAGGATCTACTGTGATCCAGAGTGGCCAATGTTGAAAAAGGACTAAACAAAGTTGCTTAAATAGTCCCCGGCTCACAACAGTTCATTTAGTGACTGTTCAAAATTATGATGGCACTGAAAAAAGCGTCTTATGGCCATTTTTCCACACTTATGACCATCGCAGCATCCCCGTGGCCAAGTGATCAGAATTCAGATGCTTGGCAACTGACTCATATTTATGCCGGTCGCACCATCCCGGGGTCACACCATCCCCTTCTGTGTCCTTCTCACAAGCCAAGCCAATGAGGAAGCTACAGATTCACTTAACAACCATGTGACAAATTTAAGAACTGTGAAGATTCCCTGAACAATTGTGGCAAGAAATGTCATAAAATGGAGCAAAATTTCCTGACAATGAGAATAATCAACTGATGGAAGAGAAGTTGCCTTCAGAAGTTGTGGGAGCTTCATCCCTGGAGGCTTTCAAGAAGAGACTGGACTGCCATCAGTCAGAAATGGTGTAGGCTCTCCTGGTTCGGTGGGTGGTTGGACTAGATGACCTCCAAGGTCCCTTCCAACTCTGTTAATCTGTAATCTGTGGTAGTGGTGCTTTCATGGATACTAAGAAAGGCCTTCTCTTAAGGACAGTACTAATACTAACAGAGCTGGAAGGGACCTTGGAGGTCTTCTAGCCCCTATTACTTCCTCCTTGTTTTGAAGGAAGAACATGGTTTATTATTCTCCATTGATCAGTTGAGTTCAGAAGACCACACTCAAGATGTGTTCCAATGGGAGGCTTCTGTATGATGCAGAAGGGGTCTAAGGTAACTCTGAAACTTCCACCAGTTTCCAACCCGGAGTAGACTGACCTTTTGCATTACTCTCTGAAATGCCTGCTTCATCCTTCGACACGATTCAGACAATAGTCTTGTCTCCTGGTTGGCCAAAGTGGCTTCTGGCAGATCCGCATTCCCTTGAAGTCTCAGGAAGGACCGTAAACAGGTGGTATCGTCTTCAGAAATTCGGTGTGGGTCCATCTGGAACAAATTGTTAAAAAAGAGATCAATCATACCCTGTTTCCCTGAAAATAAGACCACCCCGGATAATAAGCCCAATTGGGCTTTTGAGCGCATGCACTAAAATAAGCCCTCCCCCCAAAATAAGCCCTCCCTGAAAATATTGCAACACAGGGGCAGCCATGGGGTGACCACGCTCGCCCCCTCCTGCACCTCAAAAATAATAAGACCTCCCTGAATATAAGGCCAAGCACTTATTGGGGGGGGGGGGAATAAGACCCTGTCTTATTTTTGGGAAAACACGGTACTTGTTGAACCCCAAAGATGTAGAACAACACTAGCCCAATTTTTTCTTTCAGAGTTATATTAATCATGAATAGATGTACAAGAAGCAGAACCTAGGGTGGAGTTAAAAGAGAACTCAGCTTAGTATCTCTACGTAGCCACAAACAGTCTAAGTCTAGCCCCCAGCTTAATACAATACAATACAATACAAAAGCAGAGTTGGAAGGGACCTTGGAGGTCTTCTAGTCCAACCCCCTGCCTAGGCAGGAAACCCTATAGAACTATTGCCCTTATATCAGGGGTGTCCAAACTTGGCAACTTTAAGACTTGTGGACTTCAACTCCCAGAATTCCCCAGCCAGCTCTGCTGGCTGGGGAATTCTGGGAGTTGAAGTCCACAAGTCTTAAAGTTGCCAGGTTTGGACACCCCTGCCTTATATAAACCAACCAGGTGTTAACCATTAGTAGAGAAGATTCCTGTCCATAGGCTCAGGGTTGAAATGCTACCAGTTCGGACCAGTTCATCCAAACCAGTAGTAAAAAAAAATGCTCCTGGTTCAGACAAACTGGTTTTTCTGACGATCAGCTGTGACACGCGATTTAGATCAGCCAGGATTTCCTGCTGAAAATCCACATGGCACAGTGGATTTCCCCCCCCCCCTCGCTTACCTTTGCAGGTGTGCTCTGTAGCAGGCTCCTCCCACCCGCCCGGACGTCATCACATCCATTTTTGATGCTCTGCACATGCGCAGAAGGTCCTGCGCATGTGTGGAGGGAATGCACTGACGCGCGCAAGCATGCACTCGTATTGCTACCGAACCGGTAGCAAAGCTAAGTTGATTTCACCCCTGCATGGACTGTTTAGCAATCAGTCATAGTTGGACCTACCCATGTGATCTGGGCTTTCCTGCTCAATCATAGGTCTATCGGTAGCAATTAAGCGTATTAGATCCAAATTTGTCTCTTTCAAACCATCTAAAGAAAGGCAAACCCTGGAACTGATTTGGACCAGAACCATATTTCTAACAGATCAATGGTTCCAGATAACTAGGACTAGAAAAACCATGAGACCATCGTACATGAAATTATCGAATTCTCTAGGGAGACAAGATTTAACTACACCAGTACTATTTATATGTGAGGAAAATACCACATGTAAGAGCAAAGTCTGTGAGGAATTATAAGTTTGATTTTGCTGGTCGAGCTCTCGTAAGATTTGGGTCAGAAGTAAGGATGGTGCAAAGCTTTGGCTTGACTGACTGGTTGTATGTATACCTTGGACGAGGCTCTCGGATGGAGGGGAGGAAAGGGGGAGGGAGAGGGAGAGAGAGGAAGGAAGGAGGGAGAGAGAAGAGGAGAGGAGGGGAGAGAAGAGAAGAGAAGAGAAGAGAAGAGAAGAGAAGAGAAGAGAAGAGAAGAGAAGAAGGAACTAGATGCATGAAAGGAAGGATGGAAGAGATAACAGGAGAAAAGAAGGTTACATGAAAGAAAGGAAGAAGGTAGGAAAGAACAGGAGTGAAGAAGAATGAAGGTGGTGCATGAAAGGGAGGGAGGGGATAAAGAACAGAGAACAGGAGAAGGAAGATGGATGGATGGATGGATGGATGGATGGATGGGAAAAAGGAAGATGGGGAGAAGGAAGGAAGGAAGATCATCTCCATTTTTGAGCTTATGTGATAGGGGAATGAGACCGAGAATGAGAAAGAAAAAGGTATCAGTGGTGAAGAGGCAGAATAACAGAACAACCAAGTTGGAAGGGACCTTGGAGGTCTTCTAGTCCAACCCCCTGCTCTAGGAGGAAACCCTATAAGATTTCAGTCAAGCGGCTTCCAGTCTCTTCTTAAAACCTCCAGTGTTGGAGCATTCACAACTTCTGGAGACAACTTCTGTTCCACTGATTGATTGGTTCTCACTGTCAGGAAATTTCTCCTTAGTTCCAGGTTGCTTCTCTCCTTGATTAGTTCCCATCCGTTGCTTCTTGACTTGTCTTCTGTTGCTTTGGAGAACAGGTTGCCCCCCTCCTCTTTGTGGCAGCCCCTCAAATATTGGAAGACTGGTATCCTGTCCCCCCTAGTCCTTCTTTTCATAGTCTCTGCTGATCAGGAGATTGTTCTCCAATGACATACGCTTCTTTTCTCCAGAACATAAGTGATCACAATCACATTTTCAATCCAAGACTTTTATTATGTGGCTGCTTCTTGCAGAGTTAAAGTTCTCAGATAAGTGGCTTATGTGATGCCTATTTAAGCCATATTATGGGCTGTTGTGCTATAGAAGAAACCCGGGAGATGATTTTGGAAACCTAGATAGATTAAATTGTATAAACTCTCTCTCTCTAAAATTGCAGAAAACCCAAAGGAAAGATGCTGGGAAGACGCTGGGAAGATTATCCAAGATTTTGAAAGAGAAAGCACAGAATGTGGCTGGGTGTTTTTTTTTTAAATCCAGCAAGGAATATATGGCTTGTTCATATGCAGTTAACACACAGCTTTCCAAGAAGTGAGACAGCTGCGGTAAGAAGAAAAAACCAAGGCCACAAAATGTCTTGGCTTTCATCTAGACGCTTTATCGGTGAACTTGAATCCAGCGGAAAGTTCAAAATCCCAAATGGAAGAAGAGCTTCATTTGACAGATGCGATGGGATGGATATGTGGAAGAGTCCAGTCTCTTCTTGAAAGCCTCCAGGGATGAAGCTCCCACAACTTCCAAAGGCAACTTCTGTTCCATCGGTTGATTGTTCTCACTGTCAGGAAATTCCTCCTTATTTCCAGGTTGAATCTCTCCTGGTTCAGTTTCCATCCATTATTCCTTACCTGGCCTTCAGGTGCTGTGGAAAATAGCTTGACTCCCTCTTCTCTGTAGCAGCCCCTCAAATATTGGAAGATGTTTTCCTGTCTCCCCTGGTCCTTCTCTTCACTAGACTAGCCAAGCCCAGTTCCTGCAACCGTTCACCGTATGTTTGAGCCTCCAGTCCCCTAATCCTCTTTGTTGCTCTTCTCTGCACTCTTTCTAGAGTCTCCACATCTTTTTTTTTATAGTGTGGTGACCAAGACTGCATGAAAGGATTCTAGTGTGGCCTTATCCTGTTTCCCCAGAAATAAGGCCCAACAGGAAAATAAGTCCTAGCATGATTTTTCAGGATGCTCGTGATATAAGCCCTAACCCTCCCCCCAAAATAAGCCCCAATTACGATTGTCAGCCAGATGGATGCATTTAGTACCGTATTTCCCCCAAAATAAGACCTAACCAGAAAATAAGCTCTCATGCAGTGATAATGAAACTTTTTCACCTCTGTTTGCGCATTGGGCAGTTTTTCACTCTCCGGAGGGTGAAAAACAGCTGTAAATCAAGGCCGAAAATCAGCTGGCCAGCACACGCATGCACCCTGGAGCTGACAGGGCAACACCTCACGTGCCCTGAGAAATGGCTCCATGTGCCACCTAATGCATCTTTTGGAGCAAAAAAACTATAAGACCCAGTCTTATTTTCGGGGAAACACGGTACTAAGGCAAGAATAAAAGCTAGGGCCATGCAAACTATGTTCAACCCCCCCCCCCCCCCCCCCATTGTGACTCCCGCTCCTTTGACTCGGTCTGGAGTTGCTTAGCTGGTGCATGCTCCAAGCATGCTTTATTTTGACAACAGTACCCTATACTTAGTCTTCTCCGCTTTGATGATCTTCAAAAGTTGACTTCAACTCCGAGAATGGAGCTTTGTCTCTGCTTTTTACTTTCACTGGGGAAAGCAGAAAGATGCAGCTACCTTCAAGCATCCACCAGGTTCTGAGCCTTTTTTTTTTCAGTTCCTTCCTTGTTTTTGACAAGAGGGTCTGTACAAAATGATCTGCTTTTAGCTCTGCCAGAAACACACAGAACGGAACTAGGCTGGCTTTTCACTGCTAGCAAAGAAAAAAGAGAGAGAAGAATAGAAAAAAAGAAAAGAAAACCATCCACAGCATAATGCAAAATGAAGTAAATAAAAGATGATCGTATAATTGTGTAAGGGTCTCCTGCTTGAGCAAGGGGGTTGGACTAGATGACCCACAAGGTCCCTTCCAACTCTGTTAATGTGTTAAAAAATCCTGTTCTTCAGGGGGAAATTGCAAGAGATTTTTGAAGAGTGTTGTATTTAGGCATATTGACAGCACTTAAAAATTACATTTTTTAAAATTTTCAGAGTCATTTAAATTCAACCTTGGTAACCTTTGAAAAATCTTTATCATGCTGGGAGGGAAAATCCTAATCAGTATAGCAGAATGACAAAATAACAGTGCTGGAAGGGACCTTGGAGGTCTTCTAGTCCAACCCCTGTCCAAGCAGGAGGCCCTTACACAATTATAGAATCTCAGAGCTAGAAGGGACCTTGGAGGTCTTCTAGTCCAACCCCCTTGCTCAAGCAGGAGACCCTTACACAATTATAGAATCTCAGAGCAGGAAGGGACCTTGGAGGTCTTCTAGTCCAACCCCCTGTCCAAGCAGAATACCTTTACACAATTATAGAATCTCAGAGCAGGAAGGGACCTTGGAGGTCTTCTAGTCCAACCCTCTGCTCAAGCAGGAGACCGTATACCAAGTCTGTCAAATGGTTTTCCAATCTTTTCATTCCATCTGGCACATCCACACATGCAACACACCAATGTTTACCCAACCAAAAAACTCTTTATTTTCTTTCTAAAAAAAAAATCTGAAAAAGAGAAACCTAATCTCAGAACTGCTTTCTGCAGGAGAGGAAGAGGGGGGGGGGGGGGGGACAACCCAGCAACCATTAACTTTCAACTTCCTTTTGGGGTTTTTTTTTTTTTTTTTTTTTTGAAAGGCAAGCCGAAACGGTGAGCAAGTCATCTCAACCAACGCAACAGGGCAATTTCCAAGGGGGGAAAAATGTGAGGCCTTTTCGCAACCCCAAATTTTAAATTGCACTGGGGGTCCCTCCCCACCCACTACCCCCAGTCCTCTCCTCTAGCAATTCCAATCTAGCGTATCTTGTATGTTGCGTTGCCCACAATAAACAGCTCTTCGTTTTCTAGGACAGGGGGCCTGCTTTCCCCAACAGGAGGGGTGAAGGCATTTCTGGAATCGCTGGCAGAGAGAAAAGAAACTTTATTTATCCTTTGGCCAAATTTAGGGGGAGGGGAAAAAAAAAGCTTTGAAGAGACACCAGTCCTAACAAGTTAGCGATTTCCCCAAGCGAGGGTCTTTTGCTCTTCAGTAAATAAACCCCAACATGGACCCAAGGATAAATTTGCCCATCGTGGGGGGGCTGACCAGACTGCATTTTTGCAGCCATGAATATATAAAGCCTGAGAAAATGGGCTTCCAGCCGCTTGGGGAGCAGCGTTTGAAGAGCTAACTATCAGGTATCTTTAACCTCACTGGGGAAGCCTGTTGGGAGTCAGCGATGACAACCGTTGGCTTGGCAGCCCTGACCAGAATTGGGATCTTGTGTGGGGTGGGGAGAATGACCTCCCCCCCCCCCCCCGCTTTCTTTAAAATCCCAGGGAGATGTGGCTTCACTTCTCAGAACACCCACGGTCTTTGGCATGCCATCCAGAAGCCGAGTTCGACATGCATGGTCTCAAAACCCGCTCTTCTTGCCTCCCTAAACACCCATCAAGTTATCCGGAGTTCCTTCAAACTCTCTTTATCACGGCATTGGCCTTAAAATCCGTTCCTTTTGGTTGCCTTGGACAAGCCAAACATGGCTAAACTACTCTAATCAGATATAAAACTGATCTGCCTTAAAGAGAGGGGGGAGGGGAGAGGGAGGGAGGGGTAAAGGGAGAGGGAGCAAGGGAGAGGGAGGGAAAGATAGAGAGAAAAGAGGGAGAAGAAGAGGGAGAGAGGGAGGAAGAGGGAGGGAGGGAGAGGGAGAGGGAGGGAGGAAGATGGAGTGGGAAGGAGGGAAAAGGAGAGAGGGAGGGAGAGGGAAGAAGGGAAAGAGGGAGAGAAGAGAAGGAGAGGGAGGGGAGGGAAGAAGGGAAAGAGAGCGGGAGGGAGAGAAGAGAGGGAGAAGGAGAGGGAGAGAGGGAGGAAGGGGGGAGGGAGAGGGAATGGGAAGGAGGGAAAAGAAGAGCAGGAGAGGGAGGGAGAGGGAGAGGGAGGGGAGGAAAGAAGGGAAAGAGAGAGGGAGGGGAGGGAGGGAAGAGAGGGAGGGAGAGAGGAGAGGGAGGGAGGAAGAGTGGGAGGGAGGGAAAGGAGAGAGAGGAGAGAGGGAAGGAAGGAAAGAGAGGGAGAAGGAGAGAGAGGGAAGGAAAGAGAGAGGGGAGAGGGAAGGAAGAAAAGAGAAGGAAAAGAAGAGAGGGAGAGGGAGGGAAGAAGGAAAAGAGGGAGGGAGAGAAGAGAGGAAGAAGGGGAGGGAGGGGGGGAGGGAGAGGGAAAAGGAAAGAGAGAGGGGAGAGGGAGGGAGGGAAAGAGAGGGAGAAGGAGAGAGGGAGCAAAGGAGGAAGACGCTAAGACTGTCACCTTCTTAACTCCACACGGTGAAAATATGCTCATTTTCACTTTGATTTCAAACCGAGTAGCAAATATGCACACCTCGCGACTGGATGCACCTGGTCAATAGCAACACTCAGCTACCCAAGATCACACAAAAAGAACCCCCCCCCCCCGGCTGTCACACGCCCCCCCCCCAGCAACTTAAGCAAGTCCCCGTTTCATTTCACCCCATCCGAACTTCCACTTTTCTAATGTCTTCCTAACTCGAGGGGGGTGGGGCTGGGGAGGACGCCCCGCTTACTAAACGTAGCCGGCTCCCACACTTTCTGCGGGAGGGGGGCTGCCGCTCAAGATCAGGTTGGCCTCCGAAAGAAAGCAGACAAGGTGAAGGCTGCATGCTGCACCAGCTTTGCCAACTAGTAGTAACTCTCCTTCACCTGTCCATTGGTTCCTGGCTGGTCTCTAACATGTGCGCGCGCACACACGCCCCATCCTTGCCTTCCCCCACCCCCACCCCAATCATTCCCGAGGCTTTGCATCCCTAAGGAAGTTTGCCTCGGCTCAGGAGTTAGGACCACGTGGGGAATCCTGAAGGTTTCTGGAAACAGGGACCACCATCTGGCCCAACTGGGGAGCCACCAGTCTGGCCCCAGAAGATGCAAAACCTGCAAGTGAAGAGAAGAACTTGGCCCAACAGACACAACAACATCTGCAAAGACGAGAACTTTGCGAAACAGAAGCAAAACTCTGCAAGGAAGAAAAGGTTCTTTGCAAAAGAGGTGAAATCTTCGAGCAAAGAAGAGAACCTTGCAAAGCTAACCAAGGAGAGAAGCAACTTAGAACTGAGGAGAAACTTCCTGATAGTTAGAACAATTAATCAGTTCATTCTTAAACAATTTTTAACAATTCAACTTGCCTCCAGAAGTTGTGAATGGTCCAACACTGGAGGTTTAAAGAAGATGTTAGACAACCATTTGTCTGAAGTGGTGTAGGGTCCCCTGCTTGAGCAGGGGGCTGGACTAGAAGACCTCCAGACTCCAGACCTCCAACTCTGTTCTTCTATTCTACTCTACTCTACTCTACTCTACTCCTATTCTATTCCATTCCATTCCATTCCACTCCACTCCACTCCATTCTATTTATATTCCTTCTTGTTCTGTTCTATCTTTACTTCTATTCATTTCTATTCCGTTCTTTTCTCTACTTTACTCTACTCTACTCTACTTCTACTCTACTTCTATTCTATTCGACTCGACTCGACTCTATCCTACTCTACTCTATTTCTATTCCGATAGATGTGAAATCTGCAAGGAAATAACTTTGCGAAACAGGCGCGAAAACCCCCAAGCAGAGCAAAGAACTTTACACAACAGACCCAAAAGATGCAAGGAAGGGCGAAGAACTTTGCGAAAGAGAGGCGAAGTTTGCAAGCCGACGGACGACCGATCTCTTCTGCCCCTTCGATTTCAACAGATCTAAAGGGGGGGGGGGGAGATCCGGAGAGACCCACTTGGGGCAACGCAAAGGAGAATGGCGACCCCCTCCAAGCCCCGGTGCCGCTCTCCCTCCCTCCCTCCCTCCCTCCCTCCTTCCATCCCTGCCGGCTGCCCGGAGCGGCGTCTCACCTGCGCCTTGAAGTAGAGGAAGAGCGCCAGGCTGCAGATGACCTGGCCGAGCCCCAGCAGGACCAGGGCGGCCAGGAGGGCTCGGGAGGCGGACGGGGAGGCGGACGGGGCGGCGGAGGCGAGCCCGGGAGGCTGCAGCAAGCCCGGAGGGGGAGAGCCGCCCTCGTGCGCAGCGCCGCCGGCCCCCAGCTCCTCGGCGCCCCGCAGGTACTTGGAATAGTCTCGGCTGGCGCGCCGCATCTCCGAGCGCTCCCGCCGACCTCCGGCGCTGCCCAGGCTGAGCGGACGCGACGCCCCGGACGGCCCTTTATCAGCTCGGCCCGGGCCCCGCGTCCCATCCCCCCCCCGGCGACTCCGCCTTCCCCCGGCGCCGCCCAAGGGGCTGCTAGGCTCCGGAGCGCTGCGCTGGGCTGAGCCGCGGAGAGCCGGCAGGCGGAGAGAGAGGCGCCTCCGGGCGCAGTTGGTATCACAGGGAGGAAAAACCCCACTGCCCCCATGGACTTCATGAAATGCCTAGAAGGGATCACCGCGAACTTCAGAAAAAAAGAATTAGGAAGAAGTGAAAAAGATACAGAAGAGGGAGGGTGGGAGGGAGGGAGGTCACCATTGAGAGAAAGTTGCAGAAGAAAGTAAGAAAGAAGAAAGAAAGAGAGAGAGAGAGAGAGAGAGAGAGAGAGAGAGAGAGAGAGAGAGAGAGAGAGAGAGAAAGAAAGAAGAAAGGTCACCATTGAGAGAAAGTTACAGAAGAAATTCGGAAAGAATGAATGAAAGAAAGAAAAATAAATAAATAAATAAATGTCATCATTGAGAGAAAGTTACAGAAGAAAGTCAGAAGGAAAAGGAAAGAAAGAAAGAGAGAGAGAGAAAGAAAGAAAGAAAGAAAGAAAGAAAGAAAGAAAGAAAGAAGAAAGGTCACCATTGAGAGAAAGTTACAGAAGAAATTCGGAAAGAATGAATGAAAGAAAGAAAAATAAATAAATAAATGTCATCATTGAGAGAAAGTTACAGAAGAAAGTCAGAAGGAAAAGGAAAGAAAGAAAGAAAGAAAGAAAGAAAGAAAGAAAGAAAGAAAGAAAGAAAGAAAGAAAGAAAGAAAGACAGCTCAGAAAGAGAAAGAAAAGGAAGGAAGGAAGGCCACCATTGAGGGAGAAAGTTACAGAAGAAAGTCAGAAAGAAAAGTCAGAAATGAAGAAAAAAAGGAAGAAGGAAGTGCCACCACAGAGAGAGAGAGAGAGAGAGAGAGAGAGAGAGAGAGAGAGAGAGAGAGAGAGAGAGAGATTTACAAAAGAAAGTCAGAAAGAAAAGAAAAAGAAAACAGGAGAAGAGGAGAAGGAAGAGAGGAGAGAAAAGAGAAGAAGGAACTAGATGCATGAAAGGAAGGAAGTAGATAACAAGAGAAAAGAAGAAAGTTACATGAAAGAAAAGAAGGTAGGAAACAACAGGAGTGGAGGAGAAGGAAGGAGATGCATGAAAGGGAGGGAGGGGATAAAGAACAAAGAACGAAAGAAGGAGGATGGATGGATAGATGGAAGGAAGGAAGGAAAGAACTTCCAACTTTACCCCATACAGTTACAAATACAAAATGCCTTTTGATCTAAAATTCAGTAATGCCCAACATTTCTATAACCATAAACATTTCTACTCCTCCAATCCCAAAATTAATGTAGCATTTCTTTCAGTTTCTAGCCAAAGGTAGTTTCCCCTTGACCCAATGCTAGGCAGAATCTTTTATTCAATCAAGGCAGTTCATTTCACCATCTCAAGGTGATTCCACACAGAGCAAACAAAGGGCACAGTCACCATGTGCTTTACTGCTCAACTGTTTTTACTGTAACAGGAAACAGGAAACTCTACTTAGACCAAAAGAGCACGAAGTATATACCATAGATCCAAACTTGTAAATACTGCCATCTGCTGACTTAAATACAACTGTAGTTGTTGCATAGAAATATATTCCAACAATGACTTTCAACAAAAACAACATTTGGAAATTAGGAGCATTAGTAGCATCTCCACATCAATTTTTGCCACTGAGGATGATAATGAGATCTGTGATTTGATTTTTTTAAAAAAATTGGATGTTACATCCAAGGAGTCCCTGGAGTTGGGCAGGATAGAAGGGTTAGTAAATAAATTACATTTTTCAAATAAATAAAAAAATCACAGACAAAGAGAAACTCAGAATCGCAGCAGAAATGTGCTAGATGCAACGAATTGATTTTTGAAAATCCTTTCTCTAGGACAACATTTCAGTACGCTGAACATAGGTGAAAATCACCCTCAAGAGAGTTGGGAAGAAATAAGAGACACTGTAAAACCTGAAGCTTACATAAACATAAAACTATTTCATGTTTCAAAGCGAAATAGATCTAAGTGACTTTCAGAGCAAAAAAAAAAAAAAAACAGTCTGAAAAACAGAAATTTCAGTGTTGCAAAGATATTTATTCTGTCAAAAATAATTGAACGGCACTACCTTCAGCCTAAAAGCATTTGCTATGGTGTTTTGTTTTGTTTTTTTCAATAGATATTGGAAACTCTCATGGCTTGGAATAAAAGTTTTATTTTACTTTTATTTCTTAGAGGCAAAACCCAACCTTTTACTTTTACTGGCAATTTTGAAACGTACTAGAAGAAACACGGACAGCAAATAGAACGTTGAAATAGAGGCTTGGCGTTTCCAACAGGGCAAGGTTCGTGGTGTCAATTCTTAAAAAAAATAAATTATGAGGTTTGTTATGGTCTTAAAACCAAGCTAATTTTTCAGGTTTAAGGGTTTCCTTGGCGGAGATTAATGAACGGTGTTAGCCTTATGTGGGAAATGGTTGGTTCAATGATTTTAAAGTTATGCTATTCCACATTTTTTGGTCATTCCTCTTTGTAGCTGCAATGATTAAACTACTTATTGATATACAGGGTTTAAACCTCTACTTTGCTAATCCTGAGTGACATACAGTTGGCAGATATATAGACAGGGAAAGGAGTGAGATGCCAAGGGGCCCATCACAGATTTGCAAAAATTGATGTTTTAAATAAGCACCGTTTATTTCTTCCTCTTCCTGTCCTATGGATGGCACAATAACAAAATAACAGCACAAAATAACAAGAGTTGGAAGGGATCCTTAGAGGTCTTCTAGTCCAACCCCCTGCTTAGGCAGGAAACCTTACACCACTTCAGACAAATGGCTATCCAACATTTTCTTTAAAACTTCCAGTGTTGGGGCATTCACAACTTCTAGAGGCAAGTTGTTCCACTGATTAATTGTTCTAACTATCAGGAAATTTCTCCCTGGTTCTAAATTGCTTCTCTCCTTGATGAGTTTCCACCCATTGCTTCTTGTTCTACCCTCAGGTGTTTTGGAGAATAGCTTGACTCCCTCTTCTTTGGGGCAGCCCCTGAGATATTGGAAGACTGCTATCATGTCTCCCCTAGTCCTTCTCTTCATACTCTCTGCTTATCAGGAGCTTGTTCTCCAGTCTTTCAACTGATTAATTGTTCTAGCTATCAGGACATTTCTCTTTAGTTCCTATTTGTTTTTTTCCTTGATTAGTTTCCACTCATTGTTTCTTCTCTTGCCTTCAGGTGCTTTGGAGAACAGAATAGAACAGGAGTTGGAAGGGATCCTTAGAGGTCTTCTAGTCCAACCCCCTGCCTAGGCAGGAAACCCTATACAGTTCCAGACAAATGGCTATCCAACATCATCTTAAAGACTTCCAGTGTTGGGGCATTCACAACTCCTGGAAGCAACTTCTGTTCCACTGATTAATTGTTCTAACTGTCAGGAAGTTTCTCCTCAGTTCTAAGCTGCTTCTCTCCTTGATTAGTTTCCACCCATTGCTTCTTGTTCTGTCCACAGGTGCCTTGGAGAATAGCTTGACTCCCTCTTCTTTGTGGCAACCCCTGAGATATTGGAACACTTCTATCATGTCTCCCCTAGTCCTTCTTTTCATTAAACTAGACATACCCAGTTCCTGCAACCGTTCTTCATATGTTTTAGTCTCCAGTCCCCTCATCCTCTTTGTTGCTCTTCTCTGCACTTTTACTGGAGTCTCCATTCCATACTGCAGTCACTTTTTGTTTGCAAAATAAAAAGCCACTAGAGAAAAACAACACAAAACAAAACAGGAGTTTCTTGAAAACAGCCAGATTTTCATTCTCTTTGGTAGTCAAGGAAAGACTTTTCCAAGTTGGGTTACAAACCAGTAACCACAAAGGAAAACTCAAAAAAATAAAAAGTGCAATCCTTTTTACAAGGGGAAACAGCTGGCTGTGATGCGTAGGAAAGGTCCTCTCTTCCCCACAGGGCATTCAGTACACACACACACACCCGCCATGAGAAAAGCAAACTTCAGGTTGTTCTCCAGTTGTGTAAACTCACAGTGTGTTCTACAATCGGCTACCGTTTTTTGTCTTCTTACATGTTTTGCAAAAGCAAAGCTAAGGTAACTCTTTGTCCGTTCTCCGTTAGATGACTGGAAATGCTCTCAGCAAAATCAGCCAAATGAGTAAGGAATATAATTTTCCAATGTATCTGGCTGATCGAATCTCCAAAGCACCAGGGGCAGGAGTGAAATCTAGCCGTTTCTGACCGGTAGCATAAATTTTGAGTAGTTTGGAGAACTGGGAAATACCACCTCGGGCTGGCCCCAGAGAGGGGTCGGAATGGAGATTTTGCAGTATCCTTCCTCTGCCACACCCACCATGCCATGCCCACATAACCAGTAGTTAAAAAAAACTTGAATTTCACCACTGACCAGGGGGCAGGACAAGAAACATTGGATGGAAACTAATCAAGGAGAGAAGCAACCCAGAATTCAGGAGAAGCTTCCTAACAGGGAGGGCAATTAACTAGTGGAACTGCTTGCCACCAGAAGTTGTGGATGCTGCATCACTGGAAGTTTTTAAGAAGAGATTGGACAGCCATCTATCTAAAATGGTTTGGGATCTCCTGCTTGAGCAGGGGGTTGGACTAGAAGACCTCCAAGGTCCCTTCCAGCTCTACTCTGATTGATTGATTGAATATCATTTATATCAGTGATGGATAACCTTTATGTCCTCATGTGCCACATCCATAATGCAATGCATGTGTGACACACACACCCCGTGCCCCCCAGGGCATACACACACAACCCCCACACACACAAACCCTGTTTTGGGCCTAGCAGGCCTCCCTGAAGCCTCCTAGACCAAAAAGGGGGCACGGGGGCACCCCCCCATGCTTCCCTGCCCCCCCCCCCACATGTACAGGCATCTCCCACATGCGGGGCAGAGACCCAAAAATCAGCTGGCTGGTGGGAGGCATGCGCGAATGCACAGTGGAGCTGAGTTGGGCAATGGCTCTCATGCCCGCAGAGAGCGCTCCATGCGCCACCTGTGGCTCGGGTGCCATAGGCTCGCCATCCCGGCTATATGTCCTGAGAGAGATGGGCAGTTTGGAAAAATATAAATAAATTCTCCAAACAACCCAAAAGTGTGTGCAACTAATCCCAAAAGTGCTTTTTCAGGAGGCAACTGGACCTTCTTGTTTTGTTTTGTTTTTCTCTTGAAGACGTTTCGTTCCTCATCCAAGAAACTTCTTTAGCCTCTGACGGGTTGGTGGGGAATGGAAGGAATGAGAAGTGAAACATCTTCAAAAGGAAAAACTAGAAAGTTCAGTTGCCTCCTGAAAAAGCACCTTTGGGACAACCATGACAGAAATCCAGCCGGAAAACCGGTAGCAGAAATTTTGAGTAGTTTGGAGAACCGGCAAATTCCACCTCTGGCTGACCCCTTAGTGGGGATGGGAATGGAGATTTTGCCACACCCACCAAGCCACACCACGCCCACCAAGCCACGCCCAGAACCAGTAATTAAAAAAATTGAATTTCACCACTAAACCATGACCTGGAGGGCGGAGAATCTCTACAGAATGTGTGCAACCAGATGGCTTCTCTTGTCGATTGGTTTCCCTCCATGGCTTCTTGTCCTGAAATATTCATGCTCCCTTAGATACCATCATTCTTGCTTTATCTACTCTTTGGGATGAAGAGGCTTATGGTGTCGTGTTTCGCCACCCACTGCTATTATGATCAACCCTACAGGAATGAAAATTAAAAAGAAACCAGGTCAGCCAAACAATACGAAGATGTGGGACTGACTCATAAAGATGTGTTTGGGTTACAGAAAACATTGAGATATAAAGTTGGTCGGTCAAACGTTAGGAAACTACCTGTGACCAACGCAACAGGAATGGAGGAAAGCCATCGGTGCCAATCAAAGTCTGGACAGAGCTTGACCGGATGTGATTTTTCATCCCTTTATCTGATGATTAATGCCAAGGTAGATTTTTAATTGGTATCATTAAATAAAAGACTGTCTGCAGGAAGGCAAAATGAAAAAAAAATTGTGCTCAGGCACAAATTGGACATGACTGAATCATGGTCAAAGGAGGTCATCCGGTCATCAGGACAAAGTTTAGCAATGCCTTCTTCAAGTCCTTAAAGATATGACATGGGACTCAACTGGACATACTTCAGAGGCAGCCCTGGAATGCTCTTTCCTTACCGCAAACATCAGAAACATTTCGAGAGCGGTAGAAAGCTGCTTCCAAGATCTGCAAGCAGGCGTCACATATTGCCCAGAGACTATCGTACGAGGATAAATGACGCATTGCAAAGATCGCTTGGAGGTGGGAGAGATATTGCCAATGTAATCTACCAGATCGCCTGCATGGATTTCCCCCTGGGATTATGTAGGACAGATGTGGAGGAAGCCAATCACCAGATTGAAAGAACGTAAGCGAGTGGTCAGATGAGGGAGACCTGAACTCATTGATAGCCTCACTTTGCAATGAACAAGGACATATATTCAATTTTGCAGCTACTAAGATTGTTGGACGAGCAGGTACGAAAACAGCCAGTGAAACAATTGAAGCTTGGGAAATGAGGCCCTTGCCAGTCAAGAGGAGTGCTGATTTACCACCAGCAGATCAGGTACTTCGGAGCTGAGGACTTGGCAGCACAAGGACACAACAGCCAATGACTTTTAAAAAATGTTTTATTGAATAAACATTAAAAACATTGCACGTAGAGCATCTCTTTCTGGTTTTGTCATTTCCATACATATTTTACCATAACAACAAATACAGTTTCTACTTATTGTACGTAGCTACATTAAACTTATTAACACATCCCTTATCCTCCTTTATATATTTATCTCTGTATTATCCAGTTCCAATTTTACAATCCTCAAAATATTCTCTTCCGCCTCCTTTTCCTCATTTTCAACCATGGATACATTTTGTTCCAAATTTCATAATATTCTGTCTCGTCTCCATTTTTGATTTCTAGTGTCAGTCTGTCCATTTCCGCACAGATGAAAATTTCCTTTATTGTCTCTTCTTCGGTGGGGGCATCTCTGTTTTTTCCCCAATTTTGTGCCTATACCAACCTTGCTGTGGTTATCACGTGCAGCATTAAATATGTCACCCCTTTACTATATTTTTATTTTATTATTCCTACTAGGAATAGTTCTGGCATTAAATCTATCTTTTGCTCTAACATCTCTTCCAACCATGTCCTTATCTGACGCCAAAAGTCCTTGGCTTTTGTACATAACCACCACATATGATGAAAAGATCCTAAAGCCAAGTTACATTTCCGACACTGCGGAGATTGATCCTTATTCATTTTTGCTAACCTCATAGGGGAAGATGCCACCTATAAAACATTTTGTACATGTTTTCTTTATACGAAGTGGCTAGTCTCCGTTTTCTATTTGTCTCTCATAGATCTTGCCATTTGTCCAGTTCGGTGCTATAACCAAAGTTCTTGGCCCAGGTTACCATAGTTTCCTGCACTTCTTCCTTCTTCTGCCATAACAGCCACCAACACCCCAATCAATAACTGAACTCAAGAGCAACTGAAGAGCAAACCTCAGAATGGATCTTTTTTTCCACTGTAGAGATACGAGACCTTCTCATTTCCAATTTCAGGAGCAAAAATCCATCCAAATCTTTTTTTTTTAGTTTTGTTTCTCTTCTCTCTCTCTCTCTCCCCTCTTTCTTCTCTCCTCTCTTTCTCTCTCTCTCTCTTTCTCTTCCCCCCCTCTCTTTCTCTCTCTCCTCTCTTTCTCTCTCCTCTCTCTCTTCTCTTTCTCTCCTCTCCCTTCTTTTTCTCTCTCCTCTTTCTCTCCTCTCACTTTCTCTTTCTTTGTCTTTCTCTCTTTGTTTTTCTCTTCTGTCTTTTTCTCTTTCTTCTTTCTCTTCTCTCCTCTCACTTTCTCTCATTCTTTCTCTCTCCCCCACCTCTCTCCCTCACACACACACATACACACACACACTCCCCAAGAAAACTGGCCTATCAGCCTGGAAAAAGGAGGTCCATTTTGAGGTTTGCTCTTCAGCCAAAGCTCATTGGTAACCGAATGATTTGGCAGGCCACTCCGTGCCAGGAGAGATAGGATGTGACAAGGGGTTGCGAAGTTCACGAACCGCCTCACCACAGTTGTCTTGAACACAAACTCAGGGATTAGTCAATAGCTTAAGAAAACACGCTTGGCTAGTTTGTCTCCACATGATTTACCACAGTCTCGAGGCCAGGAGAGAAAGAGAGGAAATGTACGGTTTTGCCAAATTCGCCACGCCGAAGCCTTCACATCTGCAGCTTCTGCTAGGTAGGGCCCTCATCCTTCGCTTCGGAATCGACTCTTTGCATTTTGGGGGAAATGCAGCTCTTCGGTTGTCAGGTTGCCCCGAAGGGACCTAGCTTCCCTAAGCCCTATTCTTAAATCTCTGTACCCCACCGTGACAGCTGGCAGCAGCAGCAGCCTGGAGACTGGGGAGATGCCACAGGCGATGGAGCCACAAGCCATGGTCAGACACTGGAGCGAGGAAATGTCTTTTTTTTAATGTCTGTTCGGGTCACTCTTTCAACACGGAGGAAGACCAAGATAAATAAACCACACGGAACATACCATAAAATGTCTCCGGGACGCAGTAGAGCTTCAGGTTTCCTTCTGACTTCACGCTGAGCCTCCCTCCCATCCTTAACATAACTTAATTATGCGTTCCTGGTCCTTCGTCTCCATTCTGAGACTGACTTTATTTTTTATTTATTGGGAAGTGTCAAATAAGAACAAGAGAATAAAAATGCAAGGGCAGGGACGATAGGCCACTCAAGTGTGGGGTAATGTCCACGGAAGTCCATTTGTGATTGAAACTGTGAACATTTGTAGCTGAAACGACTGAATCAGGTAGGGCATTCCAGATCTTGACAACTCTATCACAGAAATAGTATTTTTCCATTAGCACCAGAGGGTAGGACAAGAAGCAATGGATGGAAACTAATCAAGGAGAGAAGCAACCTGGAACTAAGGAGAAACTTCCTGACAGTGAGAACAATTAATCAGTGGAACAGAAGTTGCCTCCAGAAGTTGTGAATGCTCCAACGCTGGGCATTTTTAAGAAGACATTGGATAACCATTTGTCTGAAGTGGTGTGAGGTTTCCTGCCTGAACAGGGGGTTGGACTAGAAGACCTCCAAGGTCCCTTCCAACTCTGTCATTCTGTTTCTTGTCCTGCCTTCAGGTGCTTTGAAGAATAATTTGATGCCTTCTGCTTCTTCTTCCTTAGTTCCAGGTTGCTTCTCTCCTTCATTAGTTTCCATCCTTCTCCTGCCTTCAAGCGCTTTGGAGAATAAGTTGACCCTTTCTTCTTTGGGGCAGCCCCTCAAATCCTGGAAGACTGCTATTATGTCCCCCCTAGTCCTTCTAGCCAAACCGAGATCCTGCATGTTTTAGTCTCCAGGCCTTAGGTCATCCTACTTGCTCTTCTCGGCACTTTCCCCAAAGTCTCAAGATCTTTTTCATAGTATGGTTGACCACAATTGCTTGCAGTATTCCAGGTGTGGCCTTACTAGTGTCTTCTGGTGCAAATCTTGCAGTCTGAGTCCGTTGCAAGCCAACCCTCACACTCTGTGACCTGTGTCATCTTTCTTATGTCCGTCATGTGATCGGCCTGGGAATAGCACTTGGCTTCCCTGCCCCGTTCTTGGGGTGAGGTATGATGGTCTCCTTCTGCGTAAGCAAGTGGTTTTACTCCTTAATTGCTAAAGGGAAGTGGTCAAATAATCCCCAGCAAGAACCGTAGCAAAATAACTCGGAAGAAAACATGCGGCATGTGACACATTTAAAGAAGGATATTTCACTCCCTCCCAATATGCTCACAAAGGATCCATAACATCTTCCTGCAAGAAAAAAGAAAAGGGAAAAAGCAAGCAAGCAAAGCAAAGAGCATTTTCAAATAGATTTGTCATTTTTTCTGGCACTCGGGGCCTCGAAGAATTAACTTTCTTTGACATCATTTTGCAGGGTTGAAAACTTTACTTGGAAGCAAAGGATGTGGGTTTGGGATGCAGGGAAGGAGGGAGGGGGGAGAGAGAGAGACAATCACCTTCTCTTCTGTAGAGACCGCTTCACTTTTCCAACGTCGTGCAAATACAATTCTAGCTGTGGTTAATACGTGAATAATTAAATATGTGTTCTCTTTACTATAAGTTTCAGGTAAAATGCCCAACAGAAATATTTCTGGTTTTAAATCAATGTGCTGTTTTTATCATCTTTACTAATAGTGCAAATCTTGATAAATAAGTCGCGGTGATAAGGAAGTCGTGGAAGAAAACCCATCTATGAATCATCTGCAATTAAGAGTGAAATGACTAATGTTCGCCTCTCGTTTGAGAATAGAAAGAAACCCGGATTATATACTGGTTATCATGGATTCAAGATTCAATCTCCTGATATATTTTCTTTCTTTCTTTTTGCCCAGAACGGCAGAGTTCAGCCAAGGGGTATGAAATCTCCAATTTCAGTCTCAACACAGAATCAATGAGAAGAAGAGAATGTGGACAAATTGTTATCAGCTCGATCAAGGAATTCAGCATGTATTTCTGGAGTTCCTGCCATCTCACTGGGTTTGCAGAGGGAGGGAAGGGAAACGGTTTGGTTTTGTTTTTTTTAATAAAAGCAAATTCAAATTGGAAAAACCTTGCAGAGAAAAAGGCTAGTTTTTGAAAAAAAGAAAAACCGGTGATCTACTGAACAGATCACAATTGCCACAGATAGTGCAATTCTCCCCACCAGACTTTTCTGATTTGGATGCCCCTTAAATTCACATCTTTAACTAGGCTACTGAGTAACAGAATAATAGAGTTGGAAGGGGTCCTGGATGTTGTAAGTCATATGTGTGGTTGTAAGTCTTCCCACTTCTAATAGAATTAAGAGTTAAAAGGGAGATGTGTAGGAAACCAGAAGTTGGTTGCAATCAGCAAGATGGTACAATCAAGTAAAGGTAGTTCTTTTGTTGGGGGCTGTCAGGCGCCGGCCCCTCCAGCAGCCGAATCAGAGGAGGAGGAAGAGAAGGCGTGGGAGTCAGGGTCAGCATCAAGGCAACCTGAGAGCTCCGAGGGGGAAGAGGGAATGGATCTGTCAGAGAAAGAGAGAGAAGTGGAGCCTGGGCCGTCCATCAGTCCTCAGATGGAGAGTAAACAGCCCCCAGGTCTGGAGGTGGCTGATGAGGAAGAGGAGGAACAGCTGGGTCCAGTGCCTGATGTGAGGATGCACAGAAGGCAGAGGAGAGGAGAGCAGTGGAAATATATGGGCTGGCCCTTGGGACTGAAGAGCCACCGCTGCTAGCGAAGCCCCACCCGAGCTCTGGGGATCAAAGGCAGGGGGTGGAGATGAATAGGTGGGGCAGACAACTACTCATCTCCCTGCCGGGTGGACTTGTTAGCCTGCGGTGAGAGAGACACTTTTTGTCGTGTTTGGGGAGCTGGGTCAGAACACCTTGCCTTACGACCACAATTGAGCCCATCATTTATGTTGCTAGGTGATAATTTTGTTAAATGAGTTTTGCCCCCATTTTAAGACCTGTCTTGCCCCGGTTGCTAAGTGAATCACTGTAATTGTTAAATTAGTAACACGGTTGTGGCTTCCTTGTTGATTTTGCTAGTCGGAAGGTCACAAAACGGGATCACATGACCCTAGGACTCTGGAACACCGGCATAAATAGGAACCTATTGTCAAACATCTGAATTTTGATCAGGTGACCCTGGGGATGCTGCAATGGTCATAAGTGTGGAAAAATGATCGTAAATTACATGTTTATGGATGTTCCCAGCCATCCAGGCCTGGTTGTCCCAGAGGGGCTTTTTTTCAAGAGGCAACTGGACTTTCTTGTTTTTTCTTTTGAAGATGTTTTGCTTCTTTATATTCTTTGCAGACAGCTGCTCATTTGCATCCTTTGAGAGGGTCGTTGAGGCCACTTGGAAGTTAATCTGTGTCCTCAGGGTCACCTGAATAGTGCAAATGAGTGTGGAACCTTCTTGGAACTGCTGAAAGGACCGTATTGTAGACTGGAGATGGGTGGTGTCATGTCCCTCCCCACCCCCACCCTCCATTGAAAGAGGGCTGTTCAATTTTGTCCTTGGTAGCCTCTTCAACCCTTCTTTCAAACCATCAGTCCTCTCTGCCCAAAATGTGGACTTGGCTGCCTTCAAAAGGGCGGCCTTTGTCTTTCGAATGCAGGTGGGTCTCTGAATCTAGTCCTGATGGGTTTGTTCTCCTATGTTGCGCCATGTGTGTTGTGAAGTGGCTGTTTTGTTCCCCCAATGTACAGATCTGCACGGGGCTCCCTGCATCGTACTGCCTATACCATGTTGCTCACTTTACGTCTGGGTGTTTTATCCTTGGGCAAGTGGTCAAGCGTCTTCTGCCTTAGGGTATTCTTGGGTTTGAAGTGTGTACGTATGAATTGCTGTAAGTCGATGTCTACTTGTAAGTAATATCTGTAGAAAGTTAGAAAGGCTAAAGAACAAAAGAAAATTTGACTTGACTGTCTAATTCCACAGGCCCAATATTTGAAATAAATTGAAAAGCGGATGTTCAGGTATAAGCCTGGGAAGAGAGAAAACTTGTAAATGTGAAGGAAGAAAAAATCTATTGCACTTTGAGTGGAACTGCACTGTTGATACAGACACAAAGGAAGTACAGGAAAATCAAGATTTGTTTTCATAAATTCAAGGATGTTTTATGTGATTTCTCTTCCTAGGGAATGAAAAAGTTCCCAGACTCAAAAAAATGAACTAAGTCTGAGAAATAACATATTCTCAGGCTTGTACGTAGGTGGGCAATCTTATAATATAATTTGTTATCTTAAAGGATTTTTTTTTTAGCACTGTGAGAAATTGCATCGAAAGAACTTATAGGCCAGGTCCAATATGGGTAATAATTTTATCCTTTAACATGCTGTGTTTCATATGGTACCATAGAGGAATCTGTATTTTTGGACTTATTTGGCAAAAGGTATTTCTCTTTTTTTTTCTGCAGATTTTATTCATTAGCCCATTTGATATGTTCCTGATCTTAACAATTAACTTTTGGCTACTATAGATAATTGTAAGTCTATCTTCCATACGGAAGTTCTTATGGTTAGCTACATCAGCCAGAGGGATAATAATTCAGGTTAGACTTTAGACCAGCTTCAGAAGAGAAGGGGGGGAGGGAGAGGAGGGGAGGGAAGAGAGGAGTGAACAGAAGGGAAGAGAGAAGAGAAAACAGGAGAGGGGAGAGAGGAGGGGAGCGGAGGGAAGAGATGAAAGGAGATGGAAGGGGAGAGAAGACAGAAGAGGGGAGGGGGAGAGGAGGAGAGAAGGAAAGAGAAGAGAAGGGAGGGGAAGGAAGAGGGGAGGAAAGATAAGGAAGAGGGAAGGGAGGGAGGGAGGGAGGAAGGGAGGGAGGGGTTAGACTCAAGGAAGATGCCTTGTTTTTTAATTTGATGATTCTTTAGGATCCAGCCACTTCTAGATATTTAGATAGTGGCCCTATGCTCATCTTGGGATTTCTTGATTTGACCCTAAAACTCTGTGCAACCACTAGATGGCAAAAAAGGGGATTGAGAAAACTCTTGCTCTTTGCTACCATCATGTGATCACACTAAGTTTTGCAAAGCAGGTGTGGAAACCTACCCATCTTAATGTCAATAGAGATTATCAGTCATCCAGTTCATGTTTGTCCCAAATGTGCTTTTTTTTTTTTCAAAAGGCAACTGGACTTTGTTTTTCCTTAAAGATGTTTTGCTTCTCATCCAAGAATCTTCATCAGTTCTGACTGAATGATGGAGAATGGAAGGATTTATATCTCTGACATAAGTAGGACATGATGGTAATATTAGAACCATTGTGCATTTACCATACGTTTCTGCTTAGTTTGGTTAGATTAAAAAGACCAGGATATTTAGTTGCTAATTTTAACTCTCCCAGAATCCTGATATCTAATGAAAAATTTCTTCCATGGTTCTTCCCACCAGTAGGTCAAATTTGTTGAGAGCATTTCATGTGGGAGTTCTTCAACCATGCCATTCCATCTTGTGTGTGCAATTAGCACACTAGCAACTGCCTAAACTTAAAAAAAATACGCTTTAATTTGGCTTTGTGTATGCCACGGGGAGAAATTTCTTACAGCTTTGATGTGATGCTGCATTTAATGGTATGTTTTGCCACTCAGCAAACACTCAAATGCCAATTCAAACGTTGCAGCCCATACATATGCATTAGCCAAAGACAACGGCCTGTGGAAATATTCCCACACGGAAATTATAGTATTTGTAGACTGCCGACCACAGAGACTTTCAAACTCAATGCTGTAGACATCTGAGGACAATCGACATTAGCAGAGGCTGGCCAACTAATTAGCTAGAGTGGGGTTTCTCCACTTTGGCAACTTTTTAAGATGGCTGGGCTTCAAACTCCCAGAATTCCCCAGCCAGCCGAACCGAACTGAAGAAGCTTCTGGGATGAGAAGCGAAACGTCTTCAAGAAAAAAAAATCTAAGAAAGTCCACTTGCCTTTTTCAAAAAAGTGAGCTGGGTGACTGAGAATCTCCACAGGCATTTCAGAAGTGGCTTGCCATTACTTCCTTCCAAGGGCTACGAGAGTGACTGGTCCAAAGTCAACCTGTTGGCCTTGTGCCTAAGGCAGGACTAGAACTCAGTGTCTCCCGGTTTCTAGCCTGACGCTAGAAGCCCCTGGGTGTACTTCTGGAATCTTGCCAAGAAAACTGCAGGGATTTGTTTCGACAAATTGTAAAACTCAGGGAGGAAATGCTACCAGTTCGGACTGGTTTGTCCCAATTGATAGTAAAGATGCCAGCGGTTCGCCTGAATTGGTAGTAAAACAAAAATGCTACCAGTTCAGGCGAAGCGGTTTTTCCGACAATCAGCTGTCGCACAGCGGATTCCCCCCACCTCGCTGTTCGCTTACCTTAGCAGGCGCTCTTGGTAGCAAGCTCCACCCACCCGTCCAGGCGTCATTTTGACACACCGCGCATCACAGGCGGTCCTGCCCATGCACGGAGGTGGTGCGTGCAAGCAAAGCTAGCGTGCACACAAATGTGCCTGCGCAAATGCATGCTTACATTGATACGGAACCAGTAGCAAAGGGAAGTAGATTTTACCCCTGCTAAAACAGTCCGGAAGGCACAAATAAATGAATCAGTAAATTAGAAGGCAGCATACATTTGGGCTGAATATTATTGGGTTCTTCTTTATAGCAGGCACAAATCTTCTAATGCTTTATAATTTTCAGAATAAAAACCTATAGTTATAGTGCAGCCTAAACCTAAATTCACAATGTAACACCGTTTTGGGCTTTTTACATGGTTCTACCAGAGATAGATCCTAAATTTCCATGGAGATCCTCAGTCATCCAGACCACGGTTGTCCCAAAGGGGCTTTTTCAAAGAGGCAACTGGACTTTGTTTTCCATGGAAGACGTTTCGCTTCTCACCCAAGGAGCTTCTTCAGCTCTGACTGGATGGTAGGGAATGGAAGACAGACCTGAAGAAGGTCCTTGGATGAGAAGCGAAACGTCTTCCATGGAAAACAAAGTCCAGTTGCCTTTTGAAAAAGCACCTTTGGGACATCCTCGATCCTGGAGATATCTACAACATCGAGAAGAGGTGGACAAAGCTTCGAAGGGGAAATTGGCAACGCAACCGTTTCCACTGTGATTTTCTTTGTGTTCCTTCCGAGATATCTTCGCTGCACGTCTCTAGAAGCACCGAAGAGGATTTTGTAACCCATACGGAGACCTCTTCCAACTACAGGAGCTGCCAGGACCCCAAAACGTTGACTTCACCCTGGTCTGGCTGGCTTTCCTACAACAATAAACATTTGTCCGTGCCATCCTCCCCCCCCCCCCCCCCCCGTTTCAAAAATCATGATTGGGAAGAGCGTGGGCTGGCCGTCCACGGCAATTTAGGATAGAAAGCGGTATGCTGTCTCTAGGCCATAATATTCCTGGATTGTGATTGTTTACATTTGTGTAGCACACAGACAGGAGCCTTAACTTTTAGCGTTGCCATGAATTCCGTACGGAAGAGTAAGCCTTTGGACTTAGGGTTGCGAGGGGAAAGGATTTCTTTCCGATGGAAAGATCCTCAGCAGAGAAAAAACACAGACCACAGTGGCCTGGGGGAAAGCTAAAGGAAACCATCATTAAGCAAACAATCCAGTATTATGACAACTGATAGCATTACAGCCGGATTATTATTATTTTTTCCTTACGTCCACATTTTCTACATCTGGAGCTAATCCAGGAAGTGGGATGGACGCATGGCAAATGCAAAATTCTCCCAAAAACAATTTGCTTTCTTTTTTTAAAAAAAACCATGATTTTAAAACTGGGTTTTCGTAGAAATAGTAGAAATGAGAAATTGAGTGCAGGCCTGAATGTTTTGCTTACTCTCAACAGGACTTCGTTAATGTCTATTTCCAGAAAATACCAGAAGCCTTAGACTGACAACATTGAGTGACGGTTCAAAGTTACAATGGCACTTAAAAAAGGGACCTACGACTATTTTTCACACCATTGCAGCATCCCCAGGATAATGGGATCAAAATTCAGGTGCTTAGCAACGGACTCGTATTGATGACGGTCGCAGTGCCCTGGGGTCACTTGGTCACCTTTTGCTACCTTCTGACCAGCAATGTCAATGGGAAAGCCGGAGTCACTTAACATCCATGTTACTAAGTTGGTAACAGTAGTGAAGAGAGAGAGAGAGAGAGAGAGAGAGAGAGAGAGAGAGAGAGAGAGAGAGAGAGAGAGAGAGAGAGAGAGAGAGAGAGGAGAGGAGAGGAGAGAGGGGGTGAAGAGAAAGAGAAAGGAGAGAGAGGAGAAGAGAGAGAGAAATAGGAGAAGGGAGAGAGAACAGAAAAAGAGAGAAGAGGAGGAGAGAAAGAGAGGAAAGAGGAGAGGAGAGAGAGGAGAAGAGAGGAGAGGAGAGAGAAGGGAGAGAGGAGAAGAGAGGGAGAAGAGGGAGAAGGGAGAAGAGAGAGAGAAATAGGAGAAGGGAGAGAGAACAGAAAAGAGAGAAGGGGGGAGAGAGAGAAAGAGAGGAGAGAGAAGGGAGAGAGAAGAGAGAGAGAACAGAGAAGAGAGAAGCAAAGAGGAGAGAGGGATGAGAGAGAGAGAGAGAGAGAAGAGAGGGAGAGGGGGAGAAAGAGAGAGACCATCCTTAACTGCAGGGGGCACCATCAAATGGCCACCATGGGCTACGTTTCTACCCGTTTGTTTGTTCAACTTTTTCCAGCATTCTTGGCTGCCCTGAGGTCTTTTCAAACCACTTATGCAGTGGTCAGCCTTCCCGAAATTTGGGCCACGGCTACGACACATGGAACAGACATTTCAGGAATCTGTTTGCAGCGTGGATGCTCCAGCCGCCACCTAAGTCAACAATCACAGTTAGATCAGGATGACATAAGGATCGTTTCATTGTCAAACCATTCTCTATCATTTCCCTGCCGCAACTTTTAATTACCATTCGCCACCTTAACGGGGGAAGTGGGGGCAGGGGGTGTTCTGTTCGTGAGCGTGAAATAGAAACCAGGATGAAATTCTTGATGGCCAGCTGGTAAGGAAAATAAACGTTTAGAGGCTAGGAATGATACGCCGAAAAACTGAAAGATGGGAGAGAAATGGGATGGTTTGCAGGAAAAGAACCGTACGGAGCATTTACACTGGGTTTTCTTATTTATTTTAATGAACTTTAGCTATGCATAATTCTTGAAGACCCCATCAAGCAGAGGTGTCAAACTCCATTTCATTGAGGGCTGCATCAGGGGTTGTGTTTGACCTCTGGGGGCTGGGGTGGGCGTGGCCAGCTCATTACTCATGTCATGGGGGCCTGTGGATGCCTGAGCGCTCTGCCAGCGAAAACAGGCTCCCGAGCTCCGTTTTCAGCTGCAATGGCCTCCTGCATCAGGGTTGGGTTTGACCTTGGGGGGGGGGGCGGAGTGGGTGTGGCCATGGTGGACGTGGCCAGCTCAACATCACTCGTGTCAGGGGCGCCTGTGGCAGCCCAAGCACTCTGCCAGCGGAAAAGGGCTCCCGAGCTCCGTTTTCAGCTGCAACCACCTCCTGCAACTCTCTGCCAGCAAAAACGGAGCTCGGGAGGGCTGCGCACAGCTTCGTTTTTGCTGTAAGAGGCCGGTCCTTCGCTGTTTCTAGGGTGGCCCCATGGGTCAGATCTAAGCAGCACCCGGGCATTGAGTTTGACACCCCTGCCATAAAGTAAGAAAAGATTACTTGCAATGATTTTGAAGAGGTGAACCGAAGTGGTCTTTCATTGCAAACTTTGCATTCTGTTTTGGAGCTGCAGATTCTTTGGAGAATCAACTCTCCATTTGATCAGGATCACTGCGCTTATCTTCTGTAGCCATCCTTTCATTTGATGGATCTTGAATGTTGCATTGCCCGAGAACTTTCAGCAAACGCCCAATTCCGCTCTTCAAATGAACCACGTTTCACCTCATTCCCTCAAAGCATTTAACCCGGTGAGTCACTTACTCAGCCAGATCTTCTTACTGTCGTGGCGGAATAGAACTGGGTCAAAAGAAGCTACGTGGGAAAACGACCCAAAGGTGCTTTTTCAAGAGGCAAGCGGACTTTCTGGTTTTTCTTTGAAGACGTTTTGCTTCTCATCCAGAAAGCTTCTTCAGCTCCGGAGTTCAGGGTTGTCAAACTCAAGGCCTGTGGGCCGGATCTGGCTGGCGGGGTATTTAGAACTGGCCCGTGGGGGCCACCCTGGAAACAGCAGGCGGCTCTTGTGAGCTCCGCTTTCTGCCACAATGGCCTCCTGCAGCTCTCTGCCAGTGAAAATAGAGCAGGGGGAGGCCCTCCCTCTTCACAGGCAGAGGGCTACAGGAGGCCATTGCAGCTGAAAATGGAGCTCACGAGGGCCGTTTGCGGCCTCCCGAGCTCTGTTTTCATTGACAAGGGGCTGCAGGAAGCTGTCATAGCCGAAAATGGAGCTCACGAGCCCTGCCCAAGCTTCATTTTCTCTGGCAGAGGGTTGCAGGACGCCCCAGCTGAAAATGGACCTCGGAAGCCCATTTTCACTGGCAGAGCTCTCGGGCCACAGGTGCCCCTGACACAAGTGACATCAAGCTGGCCACAACTACCCTAGCCACGCCCCCCCCAGCCCCCTGAGGTCAAACACAGCCCTGATGTGGCCCTCAATGAAATCGAGTTTGACACCCCTGCTCCGGTTTAACCCCAATGGATGGATGGATATGCTTAGAGTTCAATTTAACACTTGAGTGGTCGTAAAGACAGTCAAGTGACCAATGAAAAACACGGATCCAGGAAATGGTGCATTTGTGGATCCCCTTTGCATAAGTTCTCAATCAAGTGAATTACGGCAGCGTAGAATGTACTGTAAGTCTTAGAAACCAGATAAGAGTCAATATTTTTTTTTCCTAAAGGAGCAAAGGTTCCTTTAAAAAAAAAATCTATCTGTCCAATCTGAAGCAATTTTGCCAAAAAGAAAAGAAAAAAAAATCCCACCACCACTAAACTAAATAAACAGGATTTAATGCAGCACTGTCTGGTTTGGATGAGCAAAACCCCGAGGTGTGGTAGACACTGGAAATTTCTGATGACTCAGTGGGAATTAAAAAATTGCAAATGAAAGGATTGTCTCGTCCAATTTCTAGAATGCTTAGACCTGGAAATAAAAAGTTGAGTAATTTAGATTAACATAACATAAATATTAACAAGCCTAAAGTTTAATCTTGGCGAGGGAGAGAGGGAGGGAAGAAGGAAGGAAGGAAGGAAGGAAGGAAGGAAGGAAGGAAGGAAGGAAGGAAGGAAGGAAGGAAGGAAGGAAGGAAGGAATTTGATGGGGAAGGGAAGGAGGGAGGGAGGAGATGGGAAAGAGAGGGAGGGACGAAAGGAAGGAATTCAATGGGGAGGGAGGGAGGGAGGGAGGGAGGGAGGTAAGGAGGGAAGGAAGGAAGGAAGGAAGGAAGGAAGGAAGGAAGGAAGGAAGGAAGGAAGGAAGGAAGGAAGGAAGGAAGGAAGGAAGGAAAGCTCAACTGTCTTTCAGTGCAGAATCTTAACAGACATCCGAAACAATATACTGATCAGACCCCAGAACCTGAAATTGTCCTGTAGCAACGGAGGACAAGATAGAACGGATTCCCAGACCAATTCTCAAACTTGGAGATTACCAAACCAAGACCTGAGGACACTTCACCGTCATAAATTCTGCAGATACTGGGGGGAAAATACAGAACAGAAAACCCGACCTGCTAGCTATAACTTCAAGAATATGGATGCTTATTGAACCCTCTCTTTGGCGGGTGTGTGTGTGTGTGTCCCCTACCCACCTTGATGGAGTAAGCATTGGACATTCAGGTGGTTGACGCCAGTAAGGTGAGGGCTAACTTCTGTGTATTATTATTATTATGTGAACCTGCTTAGAGATGCCCAAAAGGTGTGATCAAAAGAGGCACAGACGTGGCCACACCGGTGGAATTGAAGCTCCACCTGGGTCAGGTGTAAGTAAATTCAAAGCACGAAAGAATTTATTCTTGCCACCTAAACACAAGGATCTGAGCGGAACGGATGGTCCAAGCTAAACCGGAGCTAGATAAGACACCGTGTGCAATGATTCTAAACTGATGGTGCATTTAACGCCGCCCTCCACTCAGCTGGCTCAGCTCTTAAAGGTAAAGGTTCCCCTTGCACAGACGTGCTAGTCATTCCCGACTCCAGGGGGCGGTGCTCATCCGCGTTTCAAAGTCGAAGAGCCAGCGCTGTCCGAAGACGTCTCCATGACTCAATGCCAAAGGCGCACGGAACGCTGTTATCTTCCCACCAAAGGTGGCTCCTATTTTTCTACTTGCATTTTTTTTACATGCTTTTGAACTGCTAGGTTGGCAGAAGCTGGGACAAGCAACAGGAGCTCACTCTTTTATATGGTGCTAGGGATTCAAACTGCTGACCTTTCTGATCAACAAGCTCAGTGTCTTAACCACTGCATCCCAGCTCATCTCTTAGAACCTGGTTTTTAGGTGCATTGTCTAATCTTGGGGTCTTTGCATACAAACTAAAGATTTACAACAGAGTCCAAAGTTTAGCTGCACCAGGTTTTCCCAAAATAAATTGTAGTAACTTGAGAGAAAGGGTACCATTTTCTACAGACTTTTACGACTCCAATTTCTAGTCAGCCGAAAAGATTTTTCAAGTGCTTAATCACGCTATTGTTAATCACCTTGCAATATCAGGATTTCCATGCACAATTAATTACTCAATTAGTTTTATACATCTTAATCAGATCATATCCATTTAATCCACTTGGGTTCCTTCTTGTTGTAATTAATGGCTGTCATTAAATGAAACCACCTTTCCCCTTCAAGTTTCTCTTCTACTTAAATACAAAGTTCTAGCCCGTAAATACGAGGCAATGAAATTAGTAAAGCTTTAAGCCAAGAATTCTACATTTTATTTAGGATGACTAGATGTTCTTGCTAGATCTTGCATAGAAAAAACATCCTGGCATAGTGGTTAAAGCACCAAGTTAGAAACCAGCAGGTCATAAAGGCCCAAACCAGTGAGCTGACCTTGGGCCAGTCATTCTCTCTCAGCCAGGGGTAGGTTGCCACCAGCATTACTGCCAGTTCGGTGCACGCAAAAATGTGTGCAATGAAAATTGTTCTGCGTGTGCACATTTGCACATAAAAAGGTCTGCACATGCGCAAAACATAAAAAAATAAAAAAAATGTGCAATGAAAATTGTTCTGTGCATGCACAGAACGGAAAATTAAGATGGCAGCATCAAGATGTATGGGGTTTCTTGCTTGAGCAGTTGGACTAGAAGGCCTTCAAAGTGTTGTGGCCAACAGAGCTGGCAGCAGATTCGGACAGTGAGGAGGTTGGGGAGGAACCTGGGCCAGTCCTGGAGTCTGGGGAAGGCTCTGAGGAGGGCTCTGGGTCGGAGGCAGAGGGGGGACCAGGGCCGTCCGACAGTTATCAGCTGCTTTCAGAGTCAGACATCAGTGAGGCAGAAGAACAGCTGGAGTCTGTTCCCAGTGTGCGCATGCACATAGTTGCCAGACGAAGGGAACAGCTAAAGGACAGGGGTCAACTTGGGAGTAAGGCCACAGGTGGACGATGAATGGCCCCTCCCAGAGGAAATAAAACGGGAGCGAAAGGGGAGTGGAGTTTGCAGGAGACAATTAGTTCGCTTAATTGGTTCATGACTCTCTTGAGACTCCTTGTTAAATTTTGCAGATATCGGCCTGGCAGCTCTCCAAGCCAGAGAAGGTCTGACTGTAAATCCTCCCTCGAAAGATTTTGCCGAATGTGCATGAGCAGAATTCACAGTCAATTAATAAAAGGGTTTTTTGTCGGGGCAAGGAATTTGCTTCAGGTTCTTGGGAAGCCTCGTTCAGAACACAAGGTCCTTTTCAACTCGGTTATTCCGTTACTCTGGAACCCACTTTATTTAGGGATGATTTACAGAAAGGATGTCCTTTCCCTTACCAAGAGAAGCATTTCCCATCAAGTCTACAGTCTCTTTGCCATCTAAAATCCTGCCATTAGGGAGGCTGACACACCTCCTTGAGGAAACCAAGAAGGGGTCTAAATTGTCAGTTACATAATTTTTTCACTTTTTTTTTTTCCATTTTAGGAAACTTCTCCTCCTTCATCCCATCTGCCGAAAAGTCCCAAATTGCTCCATCCATGGAGGAGTCATTATTTTTTAATATTTACACAGTTGCCTTCACAACATCCTTGAAGGTCTTCTGTCTCTGAGCTGATGCCCTGCTCTTCTCTTTCCTGCACAGCCAGTGCTACTTTGAAGAGGTGGGCAACCAAGAGCCACAAGCCCAACGGCATGGTTTCGGTTTTGTGGTGGTTGTTATTTTAAATATAGATAGATGGAAATGGGAAATAGGAGTGGTGTCTTTGAAGTCAACCTCTTCTATTGCTACCCTTAAAACTTTCTCAACACTCTCCATCAAAAGCCTAATATAGTTGACCATTTGGCCACCAAATGTTGGTGGCAATTTCTGCTTCCCATCCTTCAAAACCCTTTTTGCTGGTCCAAAACGTAAGTTATGGACCATTGACCTAATCAGATTTTCCATTCTGGCTTTTAAATACAAGGAGGAGGAGGAGGAGGAAGAGGAGGAGGAGGAAGAGAAGGAAGAGAAGAGGAGGAGGAGGAGAAGAAGGGAGAAGGAGGATGAAAAGGGGGAAGGGGAAGAAGGGAGGAGGAGGAGGAGAAGAAGAAAGGAGGAGGAGGGAGAGGAGAAGGAGGAGAAGAAGGGAGGAGGAGGAAGAGGAGGGGAAGAAGGGAAGAGAAGGTGAAAGAGAAGGGGAAGAAGGGAGGAGGAAGAGGAGAAAGAGGAGAAGGGAGAAGAGGGAAAAGGGAGGAAGAAGGAAAAGGAGGTGAAAGAGAAGGAGAGAAACAAATGGAATCCATCTTTTGACAAAAAGAGAAGTCATCCCTCTTCTACCTTTCTGGTCTGGCCAGTATAAACCTTCTTGGTTTCCTTTCAAGGGGGTTGAGGTGAACGTGTTGGAATTAGGTCCCCTGAACTTTGAAGCTCTTGGTTTCACCAACCCTCATCATTTGCTCAGTCATCACCACCTCCTCAAACTCCAGTGGTCCAAGAAAATTCCTCCTTCTTCACTCAGATGTTCATCCAGCGACTTTAAAAACACAATCATGGCCTAGTCTACATTTCGGCTCTTAAACTTAGGTATAAACAAGCATTCTGCTCACCACAGAAATGAATCAAGTGGAGCCCAAACCAGTCATTATCAACATGCGCTCATTTCCCCTGGACGCCTTAAGGTAAAAGGGTTTGTTTATGTTGCTTCAAGAGCCTTAAAGAAGGGAAGTTTGGGATGAGGGAGGGAGGGAGGGAAGGGGACGATGACCAAAAGAAAAATGAGAGAGAAATCTTTTTCATGGAAGTGGACTCAATGTTCTGACAAAGACCTGCCCACACACAGAACGACAAGGGACAAGAAGTGCAACTTGGCTTCTTGAGAAAGTGCCAGATGACCTTGGTGGCACAAAGTGCACAATGACCATGAAATCTTTCCAGGCAACACACACACACACACACACACACACACAATGGGCTTCTGGTGGTGAAGAGACGCAGCTGAGAAAAGCCACCTCTGTCATTTAACTTTTGCAAAGAGTTATGCAGCTTGCAAAGGCCTCAGATTCAGCATATCCGTAAAGCATTTTATTTTATTTTACCTTTTTATTTTATTTTACCTTTTTATTTTATTTTACCTTTTTATTTTATTTTACTTTTTAATTTTATTTTACTTTTTAATTGTATTTTATTATTTCATTATTTTATTTTATTATTTCATTTTATTTATTTTATTATTTTATTTTATTATTTATTTCATTTTTTATTTTATTTATTGTGCTTATTATTGTATTTATTCATTTTATATATTTTTATAGTTGATTTGATTATTTGATTTATTTTATTTGATTATTTGATTTTATTTATTTTATTATTTTATTTAATTATTTTATTTATTTATTGTATTTTATTATTTATTTATTTCATTTCATTTTTTATTTTATTTATTGTACTTATTATTGTATTTATTCATTTTATATATTTTTATAGTTGATTTGATTATTTGATTATTTATTTGATTTTATTATTTATTTATTTTATTTGAGTTGTTGAAAGCAGAAGTGCTTTGTTCCTGAGTAACAGCCTCTCTGCCAAAGACTAATTATCCCTCTCTGGGTTGACATTTAGTCAATTTTACTCAAGCTGCGCAGTGACAGCTGAGGTCGCAAGAGACCTGTCTGGTGGTTTTGCACTTGCCAAACCCTTCTAGATAAGTATATCCAGTATATCTGTAATAATAGAATAATAAGAGTTAGGAGAGTTTTTGGAGGTATTCTAGTCCAATCCTCTGCTGAAGCAGGAGATCCTATACTATTTCAGACAAATGGATGTCCAGTCTCTTCTTAAAAACCTCCACTGATGGTGCACTCACAACTTCTGGTGGCAAGCTGTTCCACTGGTTAATGGTACTCACTGTTAGGAAGTTTCTCCTTAGTTCTAGGTTGCTTCTCTCCTTGATGAGTGTCCACCCATTGCTTCTTGTCCTGCCTTCAGGTGCTTTGGAGAATAATCTGACCCCTTCCTCTTCTTTATGGCAGCCCCTGAGATAGCAGAACATAAGGCTAAAGCCACCCTGGCCCCATGTTTCCTCTTCACATTGGGTAGCCAAAGCCACACTGACCAGCCTCTTACATTTTCCAGCACGGCCCCACAAGACAGATCCGGCCTGTGGGCCTTGTCTTTGACACCTCTGGCCTATGGAGTCCTTCCCAAGGACCTGAGACAGGTAGAGGTTGTTCTCTGATAGTGTTAAAGGTCTCGTTGCAGGATGCAAGCTATTCCTTTGCAATTGACTCATGTTGAGCTTGTCAACTCCGATGGTGTTCAGATGCTTTGAGATTGCAGAAGTGTTGGGCATTTTATCAGTTTATTTAATTCACAGGAGGCCAGAACTGGAAAGAGTTACACCTATTCATGTTCTCTGGATGTTGGCCAAAGTTTGATATATTACAAACCAAACCCCTAGGCTCAGTACCTAATTATCTTTTTATTCTTACATAGTAAATCATGACTCTTCAAAACAGGCTACCCGGTTTGCGGGGGGGGGGGGAGATTTCTGTCACCATAACTGCCGGTTCGGTGCACCACACCCACCCAGTTGGCCACGCCCCCCCCCCAATATCAACCACAGCCCTGATGTGGCCCTCCATGAAATTGAGTTTGACACCCCTGCCATAGAGGGATAAAATGCCAAATGAAGCCTGAACAATAGATTCTAAGAGTTTTGACTATGTCATAGACTAAAGCAGAGGCGTTCAATACTTTTGTGATTTTACTTAATTCACGCCAGCCTCAGTTCTCCGAACATCTGGATGGTAGCTCGCTTCAGAAGATTTTTAGACGAAAGTGCAGCTGCGTCTTTTGGTGTTCCACGGGCGAGTCCTGCAGCTGCTTTGGTGAACCACGTAGCCACTTGTGCCTTCCTCGCTCCTTTCAAGAAGAAGGTCGTAACCTAAAAAATGCTGGAAAACGTTGGCTGGCCAAGTCATTACTGTGGAAACGTAAATCCACAAGGGATGGCCCATCGTGGTTTGGAAGGGCAAAACCACGAGAGAGAAAAGAGAAGAAGAGAGAGAAGAAAAGAATGGAAAGGAAAAATCTCCACGGAAAATTAACAGTAAGACTTTTTAATTGAAACTGATTCAGTATTTGGGTCCAAGAGAAGGAGGCAATTTCATCGCAACTTAATTCAGCAAATCTTTTTTTTTTTTTAATTAGTTTATTTATACATTTTTCTTTTGCAGGCATAAGTGCTTTGTGAACAGTGTATTGTCTGGGTCAATTTACTTACACATAATAATATTTATCCCATTTCTAATCTCTACCTCTGTTTATCAAGCCATTGATAAAAGAAGTTCCACATTAGAAAATATTCCGTAATTCAGCAATCCTTATTCTAGGCTCAAATGAAGCAATCTTTTGCAATCGTGCAATTATCAGCTTCTGATTTCTCAAAAAGCATTAGATCAACTCCGGAGCTTCTATAAATATAAATGCAGCAATCTTTCAAATGTTTATTAAAGCCACCCTGCTTTTTCAGACCATCCCGTGAGGCGGGGGGGGGGGAAGTGCCACTAACTCATTGAAGTTCCTTCGGTCTTTAACACAGCTATGCCTCTTTTTCAAGGCTCAAAGGGAAACATGCTAAACTGCAAACCGGTAGAGAAGGCAAGATCCTTTTTCTGTACAAGCTTATTTTAAATTTTGCACCTGCTTTGCAAAGATCGGGGAACCTATCATGGTTGCAATAGAATTGTCAGGATTCAACCAGGGGAGATAATGTGTGGGGTTTTTTTCCCTTTTAACTCACATCTTTTTTAAATATTTTGGTCTAGTTTCTTTTGAATTTTGTCTTTTAATCTTTTGAATAAAGTAAAAATGGTGAGGAAGCTGGCAGGGAGTACCAGAAATTAATCAATCAAATCTCTCTTTCTTTCCTTTTTTTTTTTCTCTTTCTTTTCCTTCCTTCGTCTCTCCTCCTTCTTCCCAGTTCCTTTTCCTTTCTTCTCCTTCCTTCCTTTCCTCCCTCCCTTTCCCACCCTCCGTACCCCTTCCTTCCTCCTTCCCCCCTCTATCTTCCTTCCCCTCCTTCCTTTCCCTTTATCCCTTTTCGTTCCTCCCTCCCTCCCTTTTCTTCCTTACTTCTTCCCCTCCCCTCCCCTTCCCTTTCCAGCGAGCAGGTAAGTGACTGCCACTGGTGGAGAAGGAAACAAGGGATTGCGAGAGTGGCTGGGAAACTGTCACAGAACATTGCAAATGAAGCTTTCCATGCAACAACAGCAGCCAATAGCACTGAAGCAGCCACAATGTCCCTAAATTTTATTCTCTTGACTTCACAAACCCAGGATTTTTCACACGTTCTATAAGTTAGGCCATTTGTGATAACATGGTTCAAAAACTGTGACGCACCATTTTGTCCAGTTAAAAGTCCTGTCAATGTAAATTTTAGTAGAGTGTGGATAAAAAGAACTAACTAAATTGCAGTAAGAACACTGAACTTGGCCCCAAGACAACGTCCCATCCCACTCACGGTTCTCACCACTTCATTCAACTTCTTGTCTATTTTTGTTCTCATCTTGTCAGTGAAACTATGATTGACCGCAGAAAACATAAAGATATTTGCATTTGTTTTAAACTAGAAAGAACCCTGTTAATCTAAGCGGAGCGGCCCACACAAATGGCCCGACAAAAAGTTTTCAGTGAGACAAGAAGCATCTGGCTGAACATCCTGTTGTGATGTTCCTCCCAGACTGGAGAAAGTGATGGAGCATGCTTCAGCTCCAACAGCTGCTTCCCATGGACGGTAGACCCAAGGTGGGAAAATTAGATGAAATTGGAAGGACCTGGGAGACGCCATGGGAACCATGAACCCGAATTCCTGCTCTTTTTAATCAGTTGTTTTAAAACTGTGTTGCTAGCAATTTCCATCTTCAATCCCAAGCAACGGGGATAGGAAGAACACAACATATCAGTCATATTGTACCTTACGGATGACATGTATCCATGGACCGTGCTCCATGTTTTTTTTTTATGTTTTATGTTTTCCACTGGCTCCCCCAGGAGTTCCATTGATAAATCCTTCGGCAAAGATGAGAAAGGTCCTTAATGGTTCTTTCAGAAGACCCTCATCTGTTTTCCCACCCTTATATTTCTTTGAGAATGTCCTGTGACCAAGCTAATCACCAGCCTAAGGGACAGATTCAATTCCAATCACATTATTTTTCAAATAAACTATTTAGAGATGACTACCTCCTAAATGGTATGTATGTATATCTATCTATCTATCTATCTATCTATCTATCTATCTATCTATCTATCTATCATCTATCTATCTATCTATCTATCTATCTATCATCTATCTATCATCTATCTATCGTCTATCTAACCATCTACCCACCCTTCTCTCCATAGCCATCCATCCACATTATCAATCAATCCTTTTATTTATCCATTCACCCAGCCACCCATATTCCATCTATCATCTATACCTATCGATCAATTATCCGTCTATCCATCCATCCCATCCACATTATCTATCGATCTGTCTATCATCATCCACTCATCTATATTCTATCTATCTGTCTGTCTGTATATCCATCCATATCATCTATCATATTCCATCCATATCTGTCTGTCTGTCTGTCCATCCTTCCGTCCATCCGTCCGTCCAGCCATCCATCCATATCATCTATCATATCCATCCATATCTATCTGTATGTCTGTCCGTCCGTCCGTCTGTTCATATCAGCTATCATATCCATCCATATCTATCTATTTAACTATTTATCTATCTATCTATCTATCATTCATCTATCATTCATCTATCATCCGTCTATCTATCCATCCATTCATTAAATTTTTATGCCACTCCTTACCATGCAAATCCACTTTAAAAATCTTCTACATTGATTTTACATACGCAGTGGTCTGTAAAACCTAAAAATGCAAATCACCCTTGCCTTCATTATTTTTAACCTGACAAGATTCAATTGACACAAAAGAAGTATATATTACTGTTTTCTACTCCATTTGCAAGAATTCCGGCAAAAATAATTTCCCAATATGATTTCCCATTGCATTTGTTGATTGACATTTAAGCTCTTCTAACTTTCCTTTATATACCATCCCTGCTCTCTCTCAGACAGCTATCGGAAAAACATTCTGGACTCTGAAAAAGAAGGGTTTTTTTCTCCCTTACTCTCCTGTCAAGATAACTTGGATGAAAGAGTGTAGATTTTTAACCTTCTCTAGAGGTTTTGGCTCACTCTTAGAAACAGGAGGTTGAATTTTACAGGACTGGGCTGAGATCCAGCCAAGCAGTTACTGTGCTTTGTGCTTATTAAGACAAGTGTCCTTGATCTGAATCCAGAAGTAGACACTTGATTATTGATCTTGCTCTGAGCAAACACATCTTCATTTACGGAAGACGTTTTAGAAGTACGGCCAGCCAGATTTTTACGAAACGGGTGGGAAGGAACTCAGCAATATTCATTTGGGATATAAAACCTTAGAAACACGTAGAAAAGTAGAAAAGTCTCAGCTTACTGGCTAATTAATATTTTCTCTTCCCCTTGTATGAAAAAAACATTAGTAGGAATCCTAATTCTAGAATCTGTCTTTCCAAAGAATTTGTTTTAAAAAGTGGACTTGAATCCTAAGATTTAAATTAATACTTGATCAGAAAAAAAGGATCTTTTCTAGAGACCTGGGACACATGGGAAGTGATTACTCTTCCTCTAGAGAACAATATTTGCAAATGGTTTTTGACATCTTTTTATTGCTTTGTTTTGTCTGTTCATAGTTCATAGATAGATAGATGATAGATAGATAGATAGATAGATAGATAGATAGATAGATAGATAGATAGATAGATAGATAGATAGATAGATAGACAGATATAGAGATTGATGATAGATAGATAGATAGATAGATAGATAGATAGATAGATAGATAGACAGATAGACAGAGATAGATAGATAGATAGATAGATAGATAGATAGATAGATAGATAGATAGATGATAGATGATAGATAGATAGATAGATAGATAGATAGATAGATAGATAGATAGATAGATAGATAGATAGATGATAGATAGATAGATAGATAGATAGATAGATAGATAGATAGATAGATAGATAGATAGAGAGGGAGAGAGATAGATGGAGAGGGAGAGAGATACACAGACAGACAAGACTAAATATTTGGACTCTCTCTAACACAGGGTCAATACTGTTAAATAATATTATGGAAATATTTAAATTTAATACTTACGTTTTATTGACTTGCATCTGCAGCTTTCTCAAATTATTTTGTAAGTGTTTAGGAAATGGCTGGAATTCCCCTCTCAGTTTTGTATCTTGATGCTTCCCTTCTTTGAAGAGACAAATTTTAAACCACACCAATGTCTGCTTATATACAATTTATTTTAAGGTTACTGTTAAAACAACAACTTTAGTGCAATTTGAAATTCACATCTTGACATCTAATTGCGTCCATTTACTAATCACCAACTGTCATCATTACAGTGGAAAATCTTCATGTTGACTTTCATTCATTGTACTCACACAGGCGCACGCATGGACTCAAACACGCCTAAGAGCAATTCAGAATATGATACAATTCCTAAACAAGAAGGCTCTCTGAACAGAGGAAATCTGAAATGTGTACAGCAAACAACGCAAACAACAGCATTCCGAAATGTATTTTGATATTCCTGGAAGGTCAGGTAAATTCCACATTCCATAGTAATCGAGTAAGAAAAGCAGAACCAAGCCACCCTGGGCATGTTGACCACAACTCCTAATGGTCTCACAACTTCAACCATCAACGTTTGAGAGTGTTATTAAGGCTGGAGTAGGGCACGTCGTTCAACCTCTTTCTGCCTCTGGCATCTGTATGGATCCCTCCACTGCAACACCAATCTCAGTAGAAGACTCCTAGAAGTTCTCCTTAATCTTCAGAGATACCTTCTACCTGCTAGTCCCTTCCTCTCCGTTGACCAGAGAGGTTTAATTTATTTTCTTAGCTCATGGGCTTCTGCTTCCTTGCAGCATCCTCATTTGGGTCTATAACAATTTGCCATGGCCAATTCACCACGGTCAACTCGCTATGGCCAACTTGCCATGACCAACTCACAACGGCCAACTTGGTACGGCCAACTAGCCATGGCCAATCACCATAGCCAATGCACCATGGCCAACATGCCATGGTCACCTCACCACGGTCAACTCGCCACGGCCAATTCGCCATGCCAAACTCACCATGGCCAACTCACCATGGCCAACTTGCCATGGCCAACTAGCCATGGCCAACTTGCTGCGGGACAAGAATTGCATTAATATTGAAGAAATAGTGGAATAGAATCATTAAAGGAAGGATGCCCAAGGAGGGACAAAATAAAATGTGAATGACAAAAAATAAAATTATTTTAAATAATTGAATTGCTGACTTGTCCCTCAGCCATTTGGCCTGTGGCAGGTTGGCCAAGGTGAGTTGGCCACGGCAAATTGGCTGTGGTGAATTGACCATAGCAAGTTATCCCATTCCGTCCTCATTTTTACCCTTACTAGAAGCCGATGGAGAAATTCCCCGTTTCCTAAAGAGCATCAATGACCCCACAGCAGAGTTCTACAGCTTGAAATGTTGGTTTCTCCCAACATGAATGATGCAGTGATATGATCTCAGGAAGTCATACCTTCCTCTTTTCTACTCCGTAAAGCACAAACTAGTTCAACTAGATCCACATCACAAAATGGGAGGAATCTCCTGGATTTGTGACCATTTCTCCGAAGCGATTATGTAATACCGATATGTCTTTATGCCACCGTTTATCAATTTTGGCCACTTGGAAGATGCCTGGAGTTCAGCTCCCAGAATTCTCCAACCAGCTACGCTGGGAGTTGAAGTCCACCCTTCTTCAAGTGGCCAAAGTTGACCATCACTATTTTATGCCAATGATTCTTATCTCCTGCATTCTCAATTTAACAGAATGCAATTGAATATAAAGAAAAGAAAAAGACGACCTATACAACATTGGTTTGGGGGCGATGTTTTGACGAGACAACATTAAACATGTTTCCTGACATCACGGTATAAACCAGAAACAAAACAACTGGAACAGAGGTGGGTTCCTACCAGTTTGGACCGGTTCGGCCGAGTACGTAGTAACTTGGCCACCCACGCACCCAAACCAGTTCAATTGTCAGAGGCGCCATCTTTATTTTTGCTTCTGCGCATGCACAATCTCCATTGCAGAAATGTAATTTTTTCCCCTTTTCTTACGTCAGAACTTTTTAGGTGTAAATGCGCACGCAATTTTTTTTTACCGGCAGCAATGCCAGTAGCAACCCACCCCTGGACTGGAGGACTCAACTTTTTGGCTATTGGCCTACTGTACTCTTCTTTCCTGTAACTATTTGTTTTATGAAGAGAGAAGATTTTACAGAATGGATGGGGGGGGGAAAAGTATTCTGGAGGGAGTGTAATATTTTGGTATCTAACGTTTGGAAGTATTAAAGTATTATAGTGATGGGGAACATATATCTACAACCCACCTTCTCCGATACAATCGTAATACTCAATATTGAGAATTACGGCCTTCCACTGCCTTTCACTTGGAAATGAAGACTACTTGGTTTTTGACAGGTGCAAGTAATAAATTCCACACTTTGATCCTGACCCTTTCCTTTACCCCAATTCTGCTGCAATTTGGTCCTCTCTTCAGCTTCATCAGCAGAACTTGGCTGAAGTCGGTAGAAGCGGCAAAGAAATGAGTGAGCGAATCTATAGCCCCCACCCTCCCAAGGCCCTCAGAGGGAAAAAAGGGAGCAGCTGACCATCGCTGGACCCCATTTTTTGGCCTGCAGCTCGTTCCAAGGAGAGAGGCAAGGAGAAATGGCAAAGACAAAGGACAGAGACACAAATAACGAACCTAGACTGAGATGATATGACGTTCTTTGTCCTAGTTTGGCAGGAATCCTCACTCAAAGATAGAAAGCGAAAAGGTTTCTCATCTCCGTGAGAAGCCAGAAGAGAGTTACAGACGGATGAGGAGAAGAACAAGTGGAGACCCTCATTCAGATCACACACACACACACACACACACACACACACACACACACACACACACACAATTAAAAGCACACAAAGTTTCACAAAGCCACTTGACAGTACAGCACGCTTAATATTTACTTCCGGCGTAATGCTCCTCCTAACGCAAATTATGTTACATTTGCTAGTTAGCACACATTCTCTCTCTCTCGCTTTAGTTTTCTTCCCCAGGAGGATTCAAGAGTTAAATTCAAGGAGAAACTTCTCTGGACCATTCAGACGTTCTCCTGAAGCCACCTGAAGAGGGTTGGGCTTCCCAGGGTCCTGTCCCCATCGGTGGACTTCTCCATGGCTTCACAGTATTTCAGGACTGCCTGGAAGAGGTCTCCCACACACCAGCCTTTCTCCTGCAAGGTCTTCGAAAGCTAGAAGGGGTGGAAAAGGAGATTATCATCTTTTGAAGGACATCTTTTCCTGACCCACAAAAGAGAAGGTTGGAAAGCTTCATCATTCTTTGAAGGACATCATCTCCTAGTCATATCTACCTAATCCACGAAATAGGAGGTTGGAGAGCTTCTTCCTCCTCTTAAGGACATCTTCTCCTAGTCATATCTACCTAATCCACGAAATAGAAGGTTGGAGAGCTTCATCCTCCTTTTAAGGACATCTTCTCCAAGTCATATCTACCTAATCCATGAAATGGGAGGTTGGAGAGTTTCATCCTCCTCTTAAGGACATCTTCTCCTAGTCATATGTACCTAATCCACGAAATAGAAGGTTGGAGAGCTTCGTTGCCATTTGAAGGACATCTTTTCCTACTCATATTTACCTGACTCACAAAAGAGGAGGTTGGAAAGCTTCATCATACTTTGAAGGACATCATCTCCTAGTCCTATCTACCTGACCCACAAAACAGAAGGCTGGAGACCTTCATCATCCTTTGAAGGACGTCTTTTCCTAGTCATATCTACCTGACCCACAAATCAGGAAGTTGAAGAGCTTCATCATCCTTTGAAGGACATCTTTTCCTAGTTCTATCTACCTGACCCACAAAAGAGGTTGGAGAACTTCATTCCCCTGCTTTGAATGTATCTATTCTCTAGCTCAACAGTAGCAATTGGGTCTATGGAGATTCTCAATCATCCAGGTCGTGGTTGTCCCAAAGGTGCTTTTCAAAAGACAACTGGACTGACAAGAACAATCAGACCAGCCACTTGATGGGCTCCGTATCTCTTTGAGGTCCCCAGGCCCATTGTCAGAACGATGTCTTCAGGGCCTTGGGAAAGAGTGTCAAAGCGGGGACCAGTCTAAACTCCAGGAGGGTGATGTTCGAAGGAGACACCACAGAGAAGGTCCTTCTTCTTTGTCCCACCAGATGGACCTCTTTTAGAGAGGAGATCCATAACATTCCCTACCACCCCGCTCAGATGGGCCAGATAGATATGAACTGGGGAAACCACACTCCTTTCTACACTTCTACACATTGACCTACAAACCTTCAGAATCCAAAGCAACTACACAACCAACCAGAGACAGCACCAACCCTCAACCAACCCTAAGACCCATCACAAGACTCTCACTGACAACTCACACCAGACCCATCACAAGACCCTCCCTTGACACACCCACACCTGAAGCCCTTATCAACAGAAGGACACCAACAGTGACATCCCCCTAAACTCCGCTGGAGGTGTTACCGGGTAACAAAACATTTGGAAACCAGCCCACAAGCTGTCAGAAATGCTGTAGGGCCTTCTGCTTGGGCGGAGGCAGAGGCGAAATGCTATTAGAGACGAGTGTCATTGGTTCTGCAAACCGATAGTAAAAAAAAAGCTTCTGAGGATCACGCAGCGCAGCTGTTGGCCGTACGATCGTGGGAAGCCCCCCCCCCCCCCCCCGTGCTTTTTAAAGCACTTTTTTCCTGCCTATTCACTTGAGCCAGCAGGAAAAAAAATGCTTTAAAATGTGAAAAAAAGCTCCCACAATCGCACAGCACAACTGAATCTTTTTTCCCACTTCTTAAAGCATTTTTAACCACCTGTTCGGGCAAATAGATAGTAAAAAATGCTTTAAATTTTTTTTTAAAACTTACATGACCCCCATCACCAAGCCATGCCCAGAGAACCGGCGGCAATTTTTTTTTTTTTTACATTTCACCACGTGGGATTGGACTAGATGACCTACAAGGTCCCTTCCAGCTCTGTTAATCTGTATCTAAGCTCAGAGAGCGAACCTTCACCTTCATAGATACTTCTATAATTGGGTATCCTCAAAACCTGCTTTTCACTTCCTTAAACCTGTTTTTCAGAAAGATATTCCCAAGAGTTCCAATGACCCTGGTTTTTGTTATTAGTAGGCAACAGCTGGCTAAAAAAAAAAAAGATATTGTGCACAAATCAATTAACTGGTAACAGTCCTGAATAAACTGGCATTCGACAATTCCTCGGATGAGTACGGAAATATCTCTCTTTCCATCCTTCCATGACATAAAGTGTGGTTTTTTTGGTGAATTTACTCTTATTGTGAGTGGAAACCACTGACTCCAGAGTGGCACATTTAAGGAAGTACAAAGATCCACAAGGCAGAAATCAAAATTTCCAACGACAAGCTGAAGTTGTATAGTTCAAACACTTCCCTGCTCAGAGGAAAGTTTTCCTTGTTCTCACAGCTTGAATAAAAACACATGTGTGGGATGCAAAGGGCAACGTAGTTTGATGTCTGGGATGAAAACTGGAATTTTGAAGGGGAAAAAAAGTGAAGGTTTCTTTGGACCAAACACATCGCACTGTATTAATCCTGTGTCCTTGTGTGAATGGCTCTAAAACATTTCACTTTGGATGTCAACTGGGTAACCCTGGTAGGTTTCTGTGAATCTCACTGCATCAACTTTATTTCTAAATCTGTAGAAATAAATTCTCAGTCTTTTTTCAGGATGCAACTGGACTTTCTTGTTTTTTCTTTGGAAGACGTTTCGCTTCTCATGCAAGAAGCTTCTTCAGTTCTGACTGAAAGGTGGAGGATGGAAGGATTCATATTCCTTGCAGACAGCTGGTTGTTTGCATCCTTTTCTAAGTGGTAAATGCTAATAACTCCATGCATGGGTGTCTTACAATTTATTTCTCAAACTCAGGGCTAATCTACTCCTAAATGAAACCATGATGACTGAAGGCATTTCTAAACAAAAAGGCAAAAGTATACGTAGAAAAACAAGTACATTTGTTTGTTTGTTTTTTAAAAAATCTGAACATCTGAAGCAAGAAAACACCATAGTCATGATGGCGAACCTATGGCATGTGTGCCACAGGTGGCATGTAGAGCCATATCTGAGCGCATGCAAGGCTTTGCCCTATGATAGCTCCAGCGTGCGTCCATGTGCTGTCCAGCTGATTTTTGGCCTTCCAGAGGGCGAGGGGAGGCTGTTGTGAATGCTCCAACACTGGACATTTTTAAGAAGATGTTGGATATCCATTTGTCTGAAGTGGTGTAGGGTTTCCTGCCTAGGCAGGAGGTTGGACTAGAAGACCTCCAAAGTCCCTTCCAACTCTGTCATTCTTATCATTCTTTTATTATATGTTGGTTTAGCAGAAAGTCATTCTAGTCTATTCCAGTCTCTTCTCTTCTCTTCTAACTCTCTCTAGAGTTATCCTACTCTAATTCTAATTCTTATTCTTACTCTATTCTATGCTATGGATGAGAGATGAGAAGAGCAACAAAGAGGATTAGGGGACTGGAGGCTAAAACATATGAAGAACGGTTGCAGGAACTGGGTATGTCTAGTTTAATAGAAAGAAGGACCAGGGGAGACATGATAGCAGTGTTCCAATATCTCAGGGGTTGCCACAAAGAAGAGGGAGTCAAACTGTTCTCAAAGGCACCTGAGGGTAGAACAAGAAGCAATGGATGGAAACTAATCAAGGAGAGAAGCAACTTAGAACTGAGGAGAAATTTCCTGACAGTGAGAACAATTAATCAGTGGAACAGAATTTGCCTCCAGAAGTTGTGAATGCCCCAACACTGGAAGTCTTTAAGAAGATGTTGGATAGCCATTTGTCTGAAGTGGTGTAGGGTTTCCTGCCTAGGCAGGGGGTTGGACTAAAAGACCTCCAATGTCCCTGCCAACTATGCTGTTGTATTCTTGTATTATTGTAAGATCACCCATAATTGCTTCACAATTCCACAAACATTTCAACCGGCTCTCTGACTCACCTACTAATTAGCCAACGTATTTTACTTCGATGTGACTTTTTAAAACAACTAAATTCTATAACGGCTGCACACGTTTCCGTGGAAATCCTTGAAGTTTCTAAACAACAACTGCCTGAAGGATTAACCAAAATAGCTTCTAATGAGTTGAGTTTGGAGCAGGTCATCCTGGGGGACAATCACATTGCTTAATTGCAGACTGCGGGTTCAGACAAATCAAGATGTGGTTGTCCATAATTGCGGGTGAAATATGACCTGTACAAACAATCAAGAAGGGAAGGTTGTGTGTGTGTGTGTGTGTAGTGTTGTTTTTTTAAGACCACAGAGCTTAGATTACAATGAGGTCATTATCTGCTTACAGATAAAGAGAGGAGGATGATATTGCAAACACACTTTACCATTCAAAGGAAGAAAATGAAAGTGGATTCAAAGTCACATTTAAACAAATGGGTAAAAATCTCAGATTAGGCTCTTCATCTGGTCGCCATCACGCTTTAACAGAATAACGGAATGAGAAGGGAACTTGGAGGTCCTCTAGTCCAACCCGCTGCTGAAGCAGGAGATCCTACACCATTCAGGACAAAAAGCTGTCCAGTCTCTTCTTAAAAACCTTCAGTGATGGAGCATTCACAACTTCTGGAGGCAACTTCTGTTCCACTGATTAATTGTTCTCACTGTCAGGAAATTTCTCCTTAGTTCTAAGTTGCTTCTCTCCTTGATTAGTTTCCACCCATTGCTTCTTGTTCTACACTCAGGTGCTTTGGAGAATAGTTTGACTCCCTCTTCTTTATGGCAACCCCTGAGATATTGGAACAATGCTATCATGTCTCCCCTAGTCCTTCTCTTTGTTAGACTAGACATGCCTAGTTCCCTCAATTGTTCATCATGTTTTAACCTCCAGTCCCTTAATCATCTCTGTTGCTCTTCTCTGCACTCTTTGTAGATATTCATATACCTGAATAATTTGAATTATAATAATTTAATTTTGCCGGAGATTGGTAAAAATATCAGATTAGGGCAGGGGTCAGCAACTCGCGGCTCTGGAGCCACATGTGGCTCTTTCATCACTCTGCTGCGGCTCCCTGTCGCCGGTGGGCTCCACAATTGATAGGGCTTTCAGTTAGGACAGGTAGAGGGAATAGGACGCCGTGCTAGGAGGAGACTCTATGGTGGGGGAACCGGACCTCCGGTTGGCAGAGGAAAAAGCATGCCATGCTAGGAGGAGACTCTATGGTGGGAGAACCGGACTTCCGGTCAGCAGAGGAAAAAGGATGCTGTGCTAGGAGGAGACTCTATGGTGGGGGAACCGGACTTCCAGTTGGCTCCAGAATTGAACAGGGGCTTCTGGTTAGGACCTTTAGGGCTCTTTGCGTGTTTAAGGTTGCTGACCCCTGGATTAGAGTCTTCATCTGACCATCATCAAACCTTCAATTGTTTTGTTTTCCCCTACAGCCGTGAAGGCGAACCTATGGCATGCGTGCCACAGGTGACACGCAGAGCCATATCTGATGACATGCGAGCTGTCAGCTGCAACACGCATGTGCATGCCGGCCAGCTGATTTTTGGCCTTCCAGAGGGCCGGGGGAGGCCATTCTCGCCCTCTCCATGCTTCAGGAAAACCTCCAGAGCCTGGGGAGAGCAAAAAACAGGCCCAACAGGCCAACCGGAAGTTCCTTTCCGTACCTCCGGTTGGCCCGTTGAGCCCGTTTTTTGTCCTCCCCAGGTTCCAGAGGCTTTCCTGGAGTTGGGGATGGCAAAAATGGCCTTCCCCCGGCCCAGTCCAGAGGAAATAGCAAGCTCAGCTTGGAGGCGAGCAGGGCGGCGTGCGTGGGGGGGGGGGAGCGTGGGGGTTGTGGGGGTTCTGTGCGCATGAGCATGTGGGGACGCACTTTGCATTATGGGTGTTGGCATGCGCATGCGCGGTAGCGCACACGCCTTTGCATTTTTGGCACCCAACCACAAAAAGGTGTGCCATCACTGCCCTAGAGTCATGCAATCGGGCATGTTTGATCACCAAATATGCACCGTCTATCATCTTCCGTTTCTGTTATGCTACATATCCATCTACACAAATGAAGGGAGAATCAACCAAAAGCATCTTTTCCTTTGCAATAGCCATTCTGTGTTCTTGATACTGACGATGCGCTTAAACATTCAATATTTAAACAGGAGGCTAAGCTGAACTCTCACTGAAAAGGCAGCAGGAGAAAATAAGTGAGAATTAAGTGTAGTAGTTGTGGCAGAGAACAGAAATAAACATGTGGCAAAAATTGTTGACTAGAAGGTAGTCAACAGGAAGAAGAATGCAGTGAACTTGAAGGAAACATTCAAATCAACCAGGCTGTTTTTAGTGCAGAAGGCAAATGAGCCAGCCTACCACAGGTCGCCCGGAGGAAATTAGTGGAGAAGCTTTTTTTTATAAAAAATGCCTCCGGAAATGCATTATGACTGTACAGGTTTTCTCACCGGACAAATATGAGAAAAGGGATCCTGAACCTTTGCAATGTTGGCGAGTGGAAATGTGAAATTTAAGGGGAACAACAGGATGATAAAAAAGACAAAAGGGGAAGGATCTTTGTATTGCAGATTTGGGGTCATTTTGAGATTCAGTGCAGTTGACAAAATGAATTATCTATAGTTTTACATTCATATTCCATCCAGAACAAAAAGTACTGGATGGCCAGAGAGAGAGGGGGGAGGAGGGAGAGAGAGAGAGAAAGGGGGAAGAAAAACAGAGAGTGTGAAAGAGAGAGGGGGTGAGTGAGTGAGAGAGAGAGAAGGGGGAGAGAAAAAGAGAGGGAGGGAGGGAGAGAGAGAGAAAGGGGGGAGAAAGAGAGAGAGAGAAAGAGAGGAAGGGAGGGAGGGTGGGAGAGAAAGAGGGAGAGGGAGAGAAGGAGGAGAGAAAGGGGGAGAGAGAGAGAAAGGGAGGAGAAACAGAGAGAGGGTGAAAGAGAGAGAGGTGAGTGAGAGAGAGAGAAGGGTGAGAGAGAAAGAGAAAGAAAGAGGGGGAGAGGGGGAGAAAGAAAGGGGGAGAAAGAGAGAGAAAGAGAGGTGAAAGATAGTGAGAGAGAGAGAGAAGGGAGAGAGGGAGGAAGGGAGAGAGGGGGAGAAAGGGGGAGAAAGAAAGAGAAAGAGAGGAAGGGAGAGAGGGTGGGAGAAAAAGAGGGGGAGAGAGAAAAGAGGGAGAAAGAGAGAGGGGGGAGTGGGAGAGATAGAAAGGAGAGGGGGGAGAGGGAGAGAGAGAGAAAGGGGGAGAAAGAGAAAGAGAGAGGGTGAAAGAGAGAGGGTGAGAGAAGGGGAGTGAGAGAAAGAGAGAGGGGAGAGGGAGAAAGAGAGAAAGAGAGAGGGTGAGTGAGAGAGAGAGTGAGAAAGAGAGAGAAGGGGGAGAGAGAGTCAGAGAGAGGGAGAGAGAGAAAGGGGGAGAAAGAGAGAAGGGGGGAAAGAGAGTGAGTGAATGAAAGAGAGAGAGGGAGACTCAAACATATGACGGACGTTTGCAAGGGTCCATGGGCCACAAAGGTTTGAACATGATGTTGTGACGGAATGACCACAATTTAAACTCCTTTCCCTGGAAGATGCCACGGTAACCTTAACTTCCAACAAACGCATCTTTGAAAAACGATACCTGGGGGGGCTTCCACACTGGTTTCCCATCCAGGGAAGGCCCCTTCAAGCGTTTGCAGGCCGAAGGCCAAGCCCACGTGGAATTATACGTAAGCTTGTACTAGCTCTGCGTCTTTGCTACTCACCAGAACGAACTCCCCGGGTGTGTCCTCATGGAAACGCAGCTCGGGCACATCTGCTTCCGAAGCACTCAACCACTGCAGCATCATTCTCAGCTGAGGATCCACCGCGCATGGCCCAACGTCCACATTCACGATGACCAAGGCTTTGGAAGGCTTCCTCAACCCTAGGACAAGCCCAGGAGAAGAGGAAATGAAGCCCATCCGTCCCACATTTTAGTCAACGGATGGCGGAAAGCATTTTGCAAAGAGAGACAAATTGCTGCTAACACACGATAGGAAAAGCAATGAGGTTAGGCATGTTTGCTAATTACATCACATTATACAAAGCGGTTAAAAAAAGGAAAACAAGAACGAAAACAAGAGATCTTTGCAAATTGGGTGAAAGGGAAACGGACCGGCAATTATAGTTCAATTTCAAGTAAATTCAAAGTGCTACGTTTCTTTTATTTGTAGTTCACATTTTTGAACTGCCCATCTCTCCCTCTTTCTCTCTCGCCTTCTTCTCTCTCTCCTTCCTCCCTCTCTCCTCTCTCCTTCCATTCATTCTCTCTCTCCACTCTCTCCTTCTCTTTCTCCTTCCTCTCTCTCCTCTCTCTCCTTCCATTCATTCTCTCTCTCTCCTTCTATTCTCTCTCTCTCTCCACTCTCTCTCCTCTCTCCCTCTCTCTCTCTCCTTCCATTCATTCGCTCTTTCTCTTTCTCACTCTCTCTTTCTTCTGTATCTCTCCTCTCTCTTTCACACACACATATACATGTTGGATTCAAAATCCTTCCAATCAACAATAGACACAATCAATTCTAACAGCTAAGAAACTGCAGATTGGACAGTCATTTGTCTGAAATGGTATAGGGTCTCCTCCTTAAGCAGGGGGTTGGACTAGAAGACCTCCAGAGTCCCTTTCAACTCTTGGGCTTTCAAAGTGACCCGTTACCTACTGTTAAACTCTCCTTATTGTGTAGGAAGCGAAAGGAATTGTCTTATGTTCCATGCGTTGGAACATAACCTGAGCTGGCTTTGACTTTTAATTTAGCAGGGAGCAATTGTCCAGTTAAAAAAGAATGCCCACTAATGTCCATAAGATGGAGCTAGACTTGTATTCACTTGGGAAGCATGAATACGAGTAACTTAGGGCAGGCCACCGAGCAAAGCACAAAAGTTTGTGGTCCATCCCAGCTGAGAATATTACACAACACATACAGATGGTTTTCACACACAGATTACAAACGCTGTTCTCACATCCAGGATGGACAAAAAACTGGCCCAGAGGTTGCTTCCAATTAAACCTTTAATCAGGCTGTCAACTCCTAAAGTTGTCATGGTGAGGGATGGGGGAAGGGGAGGCGCATTCCATGCATACCTTCGGCTAAAGTCGGATCTCAGATTACCGCAGCAGGCTTGGGAGGGGTGCACCTCATTGGGGAATGTGATTTATGACACAGACTAAGGGGAGGGAAGGAACAGGGGTAAAGTTCATCTATAATTCAAACAAAGCTCATATATGACTGCAAAAAGGCCTTGCCTAATGGTGCTCCTAATAGATGACTAGTTTTGTATTGAAATTTGGCTCGATACTCATGAATCAATTAGGGCATTTTTAGGAAACCCAACACAGGCATTCACACTGACCCACTCCTTAAAATTTAAGTGGCTCTTTCAATCTGGTTTTTCTGTTTGTCACCTTCTTGCCGTTTTCCCCTCTGCCGTTTTCTCTATGCCAGAAATTCTGCTAAGTGAAAAAAGACGAAACAGATGTGCAGTCTACAAAAAACATCTGTGTAGAAGCACCCCTGGGTAGACTTAATCGGAATACCGAATAACCAAGTTCGAAGGGACTTGGAGGTCTTCTAGTCCAGTGGCCACCAATCAGTGGCCCATGGACCACTGATGGTTTGTGAGAAAATTTTGGTGGTCCGCAGAAAAATTATTTATATTTTTTATATTATATTATCCTATCTTTTAACCTCCAGCTCCCAGGTCATCTCTGCACTCTTTCTACGAGTCTCAACATCTTTTTTTTTTTTTGTATCACGGGGACCAAACTGGACGGAGTATCACTTCCAATATAATCCACATTCACTCCCCTTTGGACTCACCTTCCATGGAACCGTTGATCTCTTCCTCCTTCTCTTCTGTTCCATCGCTAGAAAAGACGGGAGACCCGTGAGAAACTGTGATTATATTAAACTGTTTGGCAACCCCGGGATAAACATTCAAGAAAAAAATAGCAAGAATCGACAAAAGTTGTAAGAAATTATGGTGAAAAACAAAATCCTTGTTTCTCACACCATTTCCCGCTTTGCAAATTTCCTGGTTAAGGAATTAAAAGTCCGCCTTCTTTTTTTTTTAAAGATCAATATCCAATTATTTGGAGAATACAGGTAGTCCTCGACTTACGACGGTTCCTTTAGTGACCATTCCAAGTTACAACGGCAATGAAAATAGGGACCTATGACTGTTTTTCACAGTTACGATCTTTTCCCATGTTGGCATAATCAAATTCAGAAACTTGGCAACTGGTTCGCACTTATAACTGTTGCAGTGCCCATGGGGTCACGCGATCCCCCTTTGCGACCTTCTGGCAAGATAAGACAATGGGGGAAAGCCAGATTCACTTAACAACCGGGTTGCTAACTTACCAACCGCAGCGACTCCCTTAACAACCGAGGCAAGAAAGGTGATAAAATGGGGTGAAACCCGCTTAAACAAGCCTGTCGTTTTGTGGTTAAACGAGACGCTTAAAGAAACGTCTCGTTTAACCACAAAAATTGGGGGCTCAATTGGTGGCCGTAAATCAAGGATGACCTGTACTGCTTCAAATGTCCACACAACGTCTCCAAGGGGCTTCTGAGAGCGAGGAGAACGATGGGGAACTGAGTAAAAAAAAAAAAATTCAGAAACAGCACAGAAAGCAAGCTCTTAATATTTAGCAAGGCAGAATCGACAGGAGGAGGAGGAGGAGGGACGGCAAGGCGGACATGCACGACACAGATTGGATGTTGGTTTGTTCTTTCCACAAAAAGGCATTCACACCGTCACACAATCAAATGGAGCCTGCTCTGTATGGTTAAGGAACAAGCACGATTGTTAAGAAGTGAGAAGCAAACGCCGACAGTGAAATCGACAGGTTTAAATGCGCCCGATTGTTGGTCTTGAAAAAAAGGGAGTCACGGCCATGCATGAAAACACGAGGGGGGGACCGTCCTGTCGTTGGGTCTTGGTTGGACCAACCTGTCGGATGTCGAAAAGGACAAATTCTCCTCATACAAATCTCCTTCTAAACCAAGACTGCTCCAGCTACTGCTGTTACCATTACTGCCAGGAGAGAAGAGAAGAGGGCTGAACGACGAAGAAATAGGTAGTTAGCTCCAACCAGAACTTCCTGTTGACTAGCGGATTGCCTTAGATCAGGGGTGTCAAACTCAAGGCCCGAGGGCCAGACGCGGCCTGCGATGCGATCAGATCTCGCCCATGTGGCCATCCTGAAAACGGTAAGGGGCCAGGCCTGGGTCACCTCGGCCACCAGGCTCACGCAATCCCAGTGGGGACACGTGCACACAGGGTCAGGCCTGCCGCCATCTTTTCTGCTGGATCTTTGGTGTGCCACACTTTCTATTATTCTACTATGCATTTTCTATGGTGGGAAAATGGGAGGGGGGATTGTAAAGGAGTTAGATGCTATGTAGCCAAAACAAAATTCCTTTCTAGAAAGCCAAGGTCATCATGTGTCTTTGTGCACCTCTGCACCTGACCGGAACTGGATGGGAGGAAGCTGCCAGCGTGGCAGTGGGAGATTGGACTATGGGATGGACTTGTGGGTGTGGGGGGAAAGATCTTGAACTTTCAACTGGGTGGGGAAAACCGGGAAGCTTTCAGATTCGGGTTTTCCCAGATGTGCCAACATGGCTCTCTTCATAAACTGGAACTTTGAGGAATCCTTTGCCTTGGACTCTGATTCACTTTTGGATGCTATTTGGAACACTGACAGGAGGCCAGGCCCATGCCATCCTGGCAGGCATGCATGCGCACAGGAGTCGGCGGGCGTGGGCACGCGCAGGCCCAGCCCACCCTATCCCGGCGTGAGCGTGTGTGCTTGTCAACATCTGTCCACATGCACGCCTGCTGGGATGGCGAAGGCTGGTTCTGCACGTGCGTGCACCTACTGGGATTGAGTGAGCCTGGCCAAAGCAACGCAAGCCGGCCCCTTTCTGTTTCCAGGACGACCGCCCTTACCAGCCTTTCAGGTGTGTGTGCGGGGTGGTGGTGGTGTACGACAGTTAAATCATTCAACCTTTTAAAAATGCCAGTTTCTCAAGCTAAAATCTGTGAAAGTCAACCTTGGACCTTAACGGTGTAAGAAGGGTTTGTGAAGCCATCTCATCAAAACTGTACATTAAACATTCACTCTGGAGAAATTCGGTCACTAAAAGTTGACTCCGATGGATGGGAGTCAACATTAGAAATAGATTTTAGTTACCTGTCACTGAGGTGGAGAAAGCTGCTGCTCTCGTCTGGATGTTCATCATCAAAACTCAAGTTGGACCAGCTGCCGGTGCTATCATCTCCAGTTTGCTGGCTGACCACAGACTCAGCAGAATTCGGACCCTCCGTTTCCATGGCGCTAATACAGGTAAGTAGGGTAGGGTCACTATTTGTCATTGCACTCCGCATACCTGACCTTCCTTCAGGGTTGACCGCACCTGGAAGTCACCTCCAGAGGTCTCCTCAAATTCCAATGGCTCTTTCAGAAAGATGAAACAAGTCTCGTGGTCCCACCCCTTATATGTTTTTATGTATAGGCTTGAGTAATAAATCTTCTGAACTGCATCCTAACATACGGTTCCAGATTCTTGGCATTAATCGAGTCCACTGAAGTTCAATAGTAAATTGGCGCCAGAATTCAATAGCATTCAAGAGAGGTTGGACTTAAGACTGTTCGTGGGAACGGAATGACTCTAGAGCAGTGTTTCTCAAACTTGGTGACTTTAAGTCCTGTGGACTTCAACTCCCAGAATCCCCCAGCCAGCTGTGCTGGCTGGGGGATTCTGGGAGTTGAAGTCCACAGGACTTAAAGTCACCAAGTTTGAGAAACACTGCTCTAGACTGATGACTTGTTTAACTCCGCTCCCACCAGATCTGCCTCTCTTCTCCTAATCTAGTCAACTCAAGTTCGGTACTAAATTGGCGCCAGATAAGGATCAACAGCATTCAAGAGGGGTTGGACTTAGATCATTTTTGGGAATGCAATGATTCTAGGCTGATGACTTGTTTCACTCCTCCCACTTCTCTCCTTCTCCTGATCTGGTCAACTCAAGTTCAACTCTAAATTGGCGCCAGATAAGGGTCAGCAGCATTCGAGAGGAGTTGGACTTAGACTGTTAATGACTTTAGGCTGATGACTCATTTAATTCTGCCCACCCCTTCCTGGCTCTGCCTGCTCTTCTCCTATAGCAGTGATAGTGAACATTTTTGGCACTGAGTGCCCAAACCGGAACATAAGTATGCGTATGTGCACATGTGCGCCAGAGCCCCAGAAACTAAAAATTTCAAAACCCCAGAAACTGGTTTCCGGTGTGCCAGCTGGTCTTCGCGCATGCCAGGACACTGGAAACCCGAGGTTTCCAGGGCTCTGGCAGCTGCAATGATCAACTGGTCAGTGTACGCAGAAAAGCAGCTGGCGATGGCGCACATGCCCACAGAGAGGGCTGTGCGCCACAGGCTCACCACAGTCCTACAATATATATTCCCTGCAAAAATCAACCTTACCTTATATTGATGGCTGGAGCAATATTTGTCATGCAGGAAGTCAAAATTTCTGTGCTTAGACTTTCGGCAAAACTGATTCCATCTTGACTGATTCCACTATCCGCTGTCAAACTGGTGTTGCTGAGCTGCCGCCTCGCTCGGTCCAACGTGACAGGCGCAAGGTTTTCAGCAAGTAGGACCTTCTCCTCCATATCGACGTGAATTTTGGGAATGTCCAAATGAAGCACATGAGATTTAGGCAAGGTGATGCTTACACTCCCACCCGAAGACTGCCGAACGTTAGAAGGAAAATCTCGTCCAGCAAGCGGCAGAGACGAACCGCCAATGCAGTGTTTGCAGGCAGCTATGGAAAATGGGATTATTTTTTCTTCATAGGTTAACCTCTCCCCATTTATCCAGCCTTCTGGAGCTTGCCGAGTAGCTGATCCTAAGCTCACTTCTAAAGTATCATCTACGATCTTCTTCGCGTATTGGTCTACGGCTCGTAAAATGTTCCCTTGGTAGGTCGAGTCCCTCAAACTCTCCATGCTGTGATACAGCTTCTGCTTACAACGGGAAGAAGACAGTCTTTGACTCCACGTTGTTTTGAAATCGGTGACTTTGTCGTCTCTCGGTGGTTGGTACAAGCAAGAATCCGTGAAAGATTTGGGTAAACTTGTCGCGGACATGAACATCCTTCTGGCATCAGAGGTGATCGTACAAGCAAGAGATTCTGAAAAGTCAAGCAACTTGGAACGTTCAACCCCATGTAAGGGACACCTACTCCTCCAAGGTTGCTTCGCGAGATGAAGTATCACGCCATTTTTCTGACTCTTTTGATCGAAGTCTTGGTTTGCGGCCTCGAACAACTCAAGCTTGCTGTTTAGCTTGGAGCTCTTTTCCGGAGCAATATTTCTACTGTGCTTCGCCCGGAGTTTCCTGGCGGCTTGCTGCATTCCAGACCTCACCGTTTTGTAAGCAAGCCTGCTTGCAAAATTATCCATGATGAGGTCCCCGTGGCCGCCTTCCTGTTTTAAAACCCGAATGATGTGGTCGGTGTATTCATCCGTCACACTTTCACAGCTGGGATATTTGGAGCTGAGCCCCGAAGTTTCCGGATTCAGGGGCACAGGAAGAGCGCAGGCGTCTGGTTCTCTAGAACGTGGCTTCGGTCTTTTGTCTTGGGACCAACATTCGTGATAGTTTCTTTTCAGGTGGAAGCAATCGCCCTCATAATTAATGTGACGGAGACTCAAAAGTTTACAATGTCTTGAGTTGAACCTTTTTTTGGCTTCTCGGATGATCCTCCCAGCCATTTTACCAGCGTAAATCCATAAAGTGGGTGGGTGTTTTTCCGGAATGTTAACAAATGTGGAATGCCCGCCTCTTTGGTCTTCCGTGCTTACTTGAAAGTATCTCTTCTTCTCCATCTGAGTAGCGGCCTGCTCGGTTGCCATAGAGATGATACGAGTAGCTAGATGATCAGCATAATCTAGTGTCGGTCCCAAAGGTTGAATTTGCTCTAACGATGTTTCCGAATGTTCTTCAACTTCCTTGTTTTCCACTTCTTCGGAGAGAGACCGCATTAATTTCAACATAAACTCTTCTTTTTCTAACTTTTCACATTCCGGAGTGTATATTCCATCTGTTTCCGGCACGTAAGGAGTCGAAGGGGGAGTAGCAGGCGCAAACTCCTTGGCTAATTCCCCTTTCAGTTTTTTGGTTAATTTCCTTAAATTCCACTCCGAACTTGCCTGAGAAGGCATTAAAGGTGTGGAGGGGGGAGTTTCTGGTACCACGAGAAGATTTGTGTCTCTGACACTCAATTTATCTTCCAGCTGAATCGTGTCTTCACACGTGGGCACCACAGAAGAGTTACTTATTTCCAGAAAAGGCATTTCGTGACCAAACGCAGAACCTCCTGGGGCTTTAGACACGCGCTGTTTTTCAGGTAAATTACTGATAAGTATCACAGTACTGTCTTCCACATCTGGAACCTGCTCATTAGATTTGACAAATGTCGATGTAGGAGACATTATACTTGCGGATGGCTTGCAGGCCACACTGTTCTTTCTTTCATGAGCACCCTCTTTAGATCCCAACAGCAAACATCGATTCGAAGCCGCGGTAGAGATGTGAAATTTCGATATGTTGTTTAAAGGCATCTGCTGTTGACCCACGATAACTGGGATATTCTTCGTTTTCTCTCCTTGTTTGGCCATACCCTGAGATTCCTTCTTACCGCTTCTTCCGTGGGTTCCCAACCCAACGCAGTAGGCTAATTTCTCACTTGTAGCCGAACACGCCGATTTCGTTTCGTCGACGGACTGCTTTACGATCCGTTTGGCCAGATAATTTGCAAACATATTCTTGCAGGAGTCTTTCCCGATGCACTGCAAACAGGGGGCCTCTTTCATTTGCAGCACGCCAGTGTATGTCTCTGACGATTTAGAAACCCGGGAAGAAGTGACGGCTTCGTAGACTTCCGATACGATCATATCGACCATCGTGCCAGTAAAGTTATTAGTGCTCGATAGTTCTGCAAATTTGTCGGACTCGGGATGGTCAGGAGAATCGTGTTCATTGCCTGGTGTGGAATCAGTGGTCAGGTAGATATTTCTAAGTGAGGACACTTCACTTTGATTGTTTTTGGTGGCACAACACATTTCCGGGGACCCTCTGACGTAGGGGAGCTTGGTCTCTGATGGCAGTGGATTCTTGACTTTGTCTTCCTTCCATAAAATCTGGTGCTGAGAAAGGATGCTTCCAGCCAAGGGCACCGGAATCGAACTTGCAATGCCCGTTGTATAGAACAAGGCTCGATTAATGGTGTGTTCCTTTCTGAATTCCCAAACGGGATTTAAGGCTACCGGCACTTCCTCACAATGCTCATAAGAACCATTGGATGTGTGGGTTAACTCCAGCACCTTCTCCTTGCTTACATATTTTACGTTGTCCATGGAAACGCTTATGGCCGCTTGCGACATGAAGCTCACATCGACCTGTGATAACTCAATGAAAGCATCCTGGATGACGGATTCAGACAAGTCTTCGGCATAGGACCACACGACTCGATCGTTATAATGGAAGGAGCCCTGATGAGACGACGTGGGCGTCGGCGGATGTGAAAACTGACAGACTTCCATTATCCCCTCAAATATCAGCTCCTCGGCAAGGTTCGCTGCAAATTTGGTAACGGTGTTGGTAAACATTTGTTGCTTCACAGAGTACAGTTCTTTCAATGCTCCGGTGACGGCTTCGCTCACCAAAAACCCTGCCAAACCATTAATAGCTTTCTTCTTCAACAGAAGAGCTTGCTGCCTTCCAATCTCGTAGAAGGCCATCTGGAAGATCGAGGAAGTCAATTTAGTAGCCAACTGACACAACGCATTGGTACACGAAGAAACACTCTTCTGGAGATCTTTAAATGCACTTCCAAAACTCGTTTCCACCAGCTCCGAAGCAAATCTCTGGATGTGATCTTTAATCACTCCCGACTTGTGTTTGGATCTATCTTTCTTATGAAGTCCTTTTCTAGATATCTCTCTTTGGATTTTTGCCATCCGGTCTTTCTGTTCTTCTGGGACGACCGTACCCTGGCTGATGCACCTACACAACGAGGGTGGCCTAGCATTACACACAGAGCCCAGAATTTCAAAGGAAATATTATTTGCAAAATCCGAGTAAGTGTGATAGACGATGTTGTGGTTCTGGCTGAAGGCATCTCGGTTCGCTCGACAGAGGCATTCGGTGGAAAAGCAACTGCCCAGGGGACTGAAAGCAGAAGATCTGATTGGGCTGAACAAGGACGCGTGATCGTCAGCTGGGTTTTTGATCAGGCGGGGAGAATCTGGGACGTCCAACAGATTGTTGTACGGAGATTCTGGTTTGCGGGGAGTTGGCTTCCTTATGTTGGCTGGAAGAATCGGGCGATCACATTTGAATTTTTGAGGGTTCATTGATGCTGAGGTGGAGCAGGTCTTCTGACATGAAACGATGCTTTTCTGCGACATATGACTTACGGTGGTGGGATCACTAGAATCTTTAGAACTATTTTCCAAAGTTTGTTCACGTTCGTCAAATTGGTCAAAACTATCAAAAAACTCGCTGACTTCAGAGTCAGAATCTTCAACTCCATCTTTCCCTACTGGGATTTTTGGCAGCTGAAGCTTGGCCTTCAAACTTTTCTGATAGCCTTCTTCATCCAAGAAGATGATAGGGCTTGGGCTAGAACAGTCCGACTCGGACGAATCGGCCGGAGAGGAAGAAAATAAGGTTTTGTGCAAAAAATTAACGCCGCGATCCGAAGAACTGTGGGGCCTGAAAAAGTTTCTCTGTATCCAAGGATCAGAAATGGAAGTAGACACCGAATTTCTTACGGAAGATGACAATTCTTCAAGTTCTAAGATGTTCACTAAGGAGATGGAGGACTTGACCGACGGCCTCCGATACAGAGAACTGACGAAGGACTTTTGATCATTAGATTTGAGAGGATGAGCAAAGGTGGACTTTGGAGATGACTCTGAACTCTTCTCAGTTTCTGTTCAAAAGTGGTGGGGGGGGAGAAAAGAAAGAGAAGACATTTTTGTAAACTATCTTGGAGAAGGTCTGTCTATGTGTCTATTAAGACTTGACACCAGCTTAATGAATCAAAATCAGTCAATTAGCATAAAATAGGACACAATCAGGGATGGGATTCAGCCAGTTTGGATCGGTTCAGGCGAATCAGATGCTAATTTTACATCTGCTTTGCCGAACTGGTAGTTGCAACAATTGGCTGGCTCTGCCCACTCCACCCTGCCCCTCCCAGAAGTCTCCACACAACCCATTTTGGATGCCAGGTAAGTGCAGAGCCCACATGGAGACTCTAGGAGGGCGAGGAAGGGACCTCCCGGAAGTTCCAGAAGTCTGGAAACAGACTCATTTCTAGCCTCCAGAGGGCATTTTCACCATCCCGGAGGCTCGAGGAAACCCTCCGAAACCTTGGGTGGGTAAAAACACCCCCTGCCATGGAGCAGGAGGCTGAGTAGGCCATGCCCACTATGGCCACGCTCACTCAGAAACCAGACAGAGAACCAATTGCTAAAATTTTTGAATCCCACCCAGGAGACACTGCAAAAAATGTAGGCCACTGGATTTATCATATGAAACTCCCGTGTTCAATTAACAGCAAGTTCCACTAGGTTGAAGTGGGTAATTTCGAAGTAAATATCTATACAATTACATCCTTAGCAATCAATATGTTTGTGGTTTTAAAATATATACATTGAAACTCTGGAAAGAGCGCAGAGAAGAGCAACAAAGAGGATTAGGGGACTGGAGACTAAAACATATGAAGAACGGTTGCAGGAACTGGGTATGTTTAGCTTAAGAGAAAGAAGGACTAGGGGAGACATGATAGCAGTCTTCCAATATCTCAGGGGTTGCCCCAAAGAAGAGGGAGTCAATCTGTTCTCCAAAGCAGGACAGGAAGCAACCGATGGAAATTAATCAAGCAGAAAACCAACTTAGAATTAAGGAATTTCCCGACAGTGGGAACAATTAATCAGTGGAACAGCTTGTCTTTAGAAGTTGTGGGTGCCCCAACACTGGAGGTTTTTAAGAAGTGACTGGACAACCCTTGTCTGAAATGGCAGAGAGTCTCCCATCTGATGATGTTACCTAGTTGGTTAATGAAATGTCTAAAACAACCAAGCTCAGAAAGCAACAAGGACCCCTCACAAAAATAGCAATAGCACTTAGACGTCTAATAATCTAGGTCCTTATTTTACGAACTTCAAAAGGATGGCAGGATGAATCAACCTTGTGTCGGTCACAATCGAACTCCTGGCAGTGAGCGCAGTCAGCCTGCAATACTGCATTATAACCACCGCGCCACCCCAGCTCTTATACAACATACTACAGACGAAAATCTTTCTGGAACGTTACATTTAATGAGAACGCGCCATTAAACATCCATTGCCAAATCCCAAATATTGAAGAAGTTACGGCATCCCAGGGGGCCACTAACCGATATGGGCTGTTTTTGCCGTCTCATCTTCCTCTAAGTGTTCTAACGCGGTCACGAAATCGTCTTCGATGGACGACACGGATTGATTTGTGTCATCGTTCTCGGTGTTGGTTGAGTCCAGAGTCTGTTTTTGCAACGGGCGCATCTCCTCGCTGCACCTTATCGCAGCGGTGTACTTGCTCAGTAATGTCAACACAGCGTCCCCTCTGAGCTTCGCAAACGAAGGTGACAATCTCATCACGCACAGCACTCGTGAAACACAATTCTGGTGACAAGAGAAGGAAAAAAAAACCCCATGGGTTATTTATCAGCAGCTATAGGTGGTCCTTGATTTATGGCCACAGGAGGGCCCCCCCCCAAATTTCTGTGGCTAAGCGAGACATCACTAAAGTGAACTTTGCCCCATTTCACGGCCTTCCAGTGGTCAATCACTGCAGTTGACAAGTTGGCAACCTGGCTGTTAAGTGAATCTGGCTTCCCCATTGAATGCTGGTCAGAAAGTCGCAAAAGGAGATCATGTGACCTCAGTCGTACAATGGGGCAAAGTTCACTCAAAAACTGTCTCACTTAGCAACAGAAATGATGCACTCAATTGTAGTCAAGCACTACCTCGGTGGGAGGTGGGTACGTATACATAGACTCTGGAAAAGGTGCAGAGAAGAGCAACCAAGAGGATGAGGGGACTGGATACCAAAACATACGAAGAACGGTTGCAGGAACTGGGTATGTCTAGTTTAATAGAAAGAAGGACCAGGGTAGACATGATAACAGTGTTCCAATATCTCAGGGGCTGCCCCAAAGAAGAGGGAGTCAAACTATTCTCCAAAGCACCTGAGGGTAGAACAAGAAGCAATGGGTGGAAACTAATCAAGGAGAGAAGCAACTTAGAACTGAGGAGAAACTTCCTGACAGTTAGAACAATGAATCAGTGGAACAGAAGTTGCCTCCAGAAGTTGTGAATGCCCCAACACTGGAAGTTTTTAAGAAGATGTTGGATAGCCATTTGTCTGGAATGGTATAGGGTTTCCTGCCTAGGCAGGGGGTTGGACTAGAAGACCTCCAAGGTCCCTGCCAACTGTTTTCTATAATTATTCTATCCTATTCTATTCTACTCTACTCTACATTCTATATTCTATTCTACTCTATATTCTATATTCTACTCTATTTTATTTTATTCTACTCTGTTCTATATTCTACTCTATATATTCTATATTCTATTCTATATTCTACTCTATTCTACTCTATTCTATATTCTATTCTATTCTATATTCTACTCTACTCTACTTTACTCTACTCTACTCTATTCAATAGCAGCATGCTATATTCTCTTACCTTATGTCTGAAGTCATCACAAGTCTCTGTTGGTTTACAAATGTCCTTTAGCAAAAGAGCTTCCTGGTCATGTAAACTGCACCAGTGGCTTGATTTCAGAACATCTGGAAGGCCCACAGAAACAGTTGCCAGTTCCTAAACCAAGCAGAGCACCCTTGAACAACAATTCCATTGAGTAGGGAAATTATCAGCCAATCCCACCAATACGTTTTTCATCCCAAACATCGGAGCTTTTCTTCATAGGATCAAACCAAAAATGATTTGCAGCAAAATCTGGGGATTAAGACACCCCTAACACCCCTCAGGGTGTGTGTTCTGTTAAGATGCAGCCTGTTGTGCCTTAAAATGGCTTCTACTGTACAACCCAGTGGAGTTGTCATGGTAACAGCTTCACAGTACTCCACAAGGGGGCTCCCTCTGGTAAGGGGGAAAATCCAACATTAGAAATTATGTTTGGTCCGGGATTATTTTTGAGGACAAATGTATGGATTAGGATAAATAAATACCCGGGAAACAGCTATAACCTGGTAAAGTTCAGCTATAATTCAAATAAGGCTAAGTTCTGACTGCGAAAAGATCTTGCCAAAATAAATGCTCCTAATAAATAACTAATTTTCTTTTGAAGTTTGGCCCGAGACTCATTAATCAATTAGGGCATTTTTTTGAAACCCGAGAGACAATCAGATCTTAGCTTTATTTGAACTTTACCCCTGTTCCTCCCCTCCCCTCAGTCTGTGTCATAAATCACATTCCCCAATGAGGTGCACCCCTCCCAAGTCTGTTGCGGTAATCTGAGATCCGCCTCTTGCCGAAAGTAAGCGTGGAATGCGCCTCCCCTCCCCTTCTCTCACCATGACAACTTTAGGAGTTGACATTATATTCTAAACACATTATTCTTTTGGGGGGGAGGCGCGGAAATAATAAAATCATAGTGTAGTAATATGACACAGTTATGTTTGTTTCTCTAGAAAGTTTCATTTCCTCTGATACCTTTTCGGCCACTAAGCAATATTAAATCTTCACTTCAGCAGAATTTCTCCACCATATTTTGAAATCGAGTGACATAAGCAAGACTTTCAACCATTCATTTAGTGACCATGGGAAGGTACAACGGCGCTGAAAAGAGACTTACAGCCACTTTTCACCCGTACGATGGTTGTAGCATCCTCATGGTCACATGATCAAAATTTGGCTGCTTGGCAACTGGCATGTACTTATGACAGTTGTATATGTGATCCCCTTTTGTGAACTCTCAACAATCCAAGTCAAGGGGGAAGCCAGATTCACTCAACAACGGTACTGAAAAAAGAAACTTATGATCATTTTTCACACTTACGACCGTATCAGCATCCCCATGGTCATGTGATCAAAATTCAGATGCTTGGAAACTGTTTCCTATTTATGACGGTTGTAGAGTCACAACCTACAAGCAAAGTCAATGGGGAAGCCAGCTTCACTTAACAACCTTGTGACTCACTTAACAACCGCAGGGAATCACTTAACAACTGTGGCAGGAAATGTCATAAAGTGGAGCAAAGCTCCCTTAACAAATGTCTCACTTAGCAACAGAAATTTGGTTTCAATTGTGGCCATAAGTCAAGGATTGTCTTTACTGGAATGTAGATAGAATTTGTTCATCTTAATTATGAAGCATGTCCTTTTGATATATCTTCTGACTCAAAGAAGACCATACCTTAGGTGGAATAGCAGTCTCACTAGCAAAACAGAGAAATGTGACCTGTAATAAAAAAAATACATATATATAAAAAGAGATCACGTAAATTATTGAAAGAAATATAGACAGGTTTTAAATATATTATACTTCAGGCTTTAGCAAAAAAAGATGTATATTTGATGCTAGTTAGGTTTTTGTTTACATCTTCCAGAAGTTTTGTAAAAAAAGCTGTATCTAGTGTATATGTTTATATCATCTATCTATCTATCTATCTATCTATCTATCGATCGATCGATCGATCTATCTATCTATCTATCGATCATCTTTCATCTATCATCTATCTATCTAACATCTATCATATATCTATTTATCATCTATCTGTCTATCTAATCTAATCTATTTATCATCTATTTATATATCATCTATCTATCATCTAATTATCATTATCTATCTATCTAACATCTATCTATCATTTATCTATCATCTATCATTATATCTATCTATCATCTATCTATCTATCTATCTATCTATCTATCTATCTATCTATCTATCTATCTATCTATCTATCTATCTATCCCATAACTATATCTATCTATCTATCTATCTATCTATCTATCTATCTATCTATCTATCTATCTATCTATCTATCTATCTATCTATCTATCTATCATCTATCTATCTATCATCTATCTATATCCCATAACTATATCATCTATCTATCTATCTATCTATCTATCTATCTATCTATCTATCTATCTATCTATCTATCTATCTATCTATCTATCTATCTATCTATCTATCTATCTATCTATCATCTATCTATTTATCTATCTATCTATCTATCATCTATCTATCTATCTATCTATCTATCTATCTATCTATCTATCATCTATCTATTTATCTAGCTAGCTAGCTCCTCAATTTGTCTGTCTGTCTGTCTGTCTCTCCATCCATCCATCCATCGAAAATTCAGGAAAATTTGAATGAAGTTTAAGAAACTTGTGTTCTGTTTTGGCTAAGAATACATCTATTTTCTTTCTCCCAACAGAGAAAAATCAGATTAGAAAGCTTAGCTATTGTCTAATTAAGCAACAATATAAATACAAACAATTCAGAAATTGTTCTATATTTCAGTGTATGGCAGCAGTGGCGAACCTTTTTTGGCTCGCGTGCCATGGGGGCGAGCGCAGGGGGGGTCGTGCGCAGGCATGCTGCACCCATAATGCAAAGTGCGATCCCCCAAGTCCGCATGCACGCATGGGAGGCGCTCCCCCCCCCCATTTTTTCCATGTTTTTTCGCCCTTCCCAGGCTCCAGAGGCTTTATAGTAGCCTGGGAAGGGTGAAAACAGCCTCCCCCCCTCCCCACCGGAGGCCCTCCGGAGGCTTCAGGGACCTTCAGGAGGCTTCCCTGAAGCCTCCGAAGGGCATAAAACAAGCCTCCAAGAAAACCGGAAGTGACTTCCGGTTTGCTCGTAGGGGCATTTTTAGTCCTCCGGAGCCTTCAGGGAAGCCTCCTGAAGGTCCCTGAAGCCTCCGGAGAGCTTAAACCGACCCTACAAGCAAACTGGAAGTCCATTCCCAAACTTCCGGTTTGCCCACAGGGCCGTTTCTTGTGTGCTCCGGAGGTTTCAGGGAAGCTCCTGAAGCCTCCGGAGGGCCTCCTGTGGGCGGGGGAGGCTCATTTCACCCTCCCCAGGCTCCTAGAAGCTCTGGAGCCTGGGGAGGGAGAGAAATGGCTTTTAAAAAGGCTGAATTCAGGTGGTCAGTGCGCATGCGTGCATGCGTGCATGTGTGCTGGCCAGCTGGCAGGGCAATGCCTTGCGTGCCCTGACAAATGGTTCCGCGTGCCCCCTGTGGCACGCATGCCATAGGTTCGCCATCTCGAGTGTATGTCTTAGTTTAACATCAAAATAAGTATTCAGTCTAAAAAGGGAAATATACTGAGGGCCTCTCTGTAATTGAACTATATAAATATTTCGTGAACTATATGAAAAGAGTCTCAGGAACTCACTGCTAACATCTTTTCTCTAATTCTTAAGGAGCAAGGCTTATTTGAAAATAACAACAGCTTGCATGTCACCCGACTCTGGGCTGCTCACAAGGGGCAAAGAAATGATACTAAAATCACTCACATATAAAAATAAATTTAAAAGATAGTGAATGGGATGGAGGGAAGAGTCTCATACTTCCTCTGCTGAATGACATGGTGAAGAGCATAACGAAGGCGTAATTCATATTATTATTATGAATTTAAAAACCGGAGAGATGCCAAACCTCATTGAAACGTTCATCTTTTTTGGACAGATCTTGTGTTGATATGGTACACAACGGTTTTTGACTTTGCAACAACGGCGTCATAGGAGAGGGGGAAGATTCGCTGTAGGTCTGTTTTTGAAATAAATAAGAAAATAAATAAGGAGATGGTTAAATGTGATTTTTTTTCTGATTAGCAACGTTGAAGGGGAAGGCAAATTCACTTCACAACTGTGTTACTAGAATATAGAATAGAATACAGCTGGAAAGGACCTCGGAGGTCTTCTAGTCCAGCCCCTTGTTCAAGAAGGAAAACCTATACTAACTTAACAATTGTGGGAATTCACTTAACAACAGTGGCAAGAAAGGCTGTAAAGTGAGGCAAAACTCACTTAACAAGGAACTCGCTTAGCAATCAAAATTTGGGGCTTGGTTGTGGTAAATACGATCCCCTTTTTATGACCTTTGGACAAAAGCAACGTCGATGGGGAAACCAGATTCACTTAACAACCGTGTTACTAATTCAACAACTGCAGTGAATCACTTAACAATATCGTCAAGAAAGGACGTAAACTGAGGCGAAACTCGCTTAACAACAGTCTCACTCAGTTTGGAGCTCGGTTGTGGTAAATGCAATTCCTCTTTTGGGACCTAAAGTCAATGGAAAAGCCAGATTCACTTAACAACCTTGTTACTAACTTAGCAATGGCAGGGATTCAGTTAACAACGGCAGCAAGAAAAGTCATAAAATGGAGCAAAATTCGCTTCACAAATTTCTCGCTTAGCGACATAAATTCTGGGCTCAGTGGTGTTGAGGACTACCTCTAGCTATTCTGTGAAGTTTTCTCCTTTTTTTTTTTGGTTTTCTTTAAGTCAGGATTGCATAGAAACTAGTATTTTATCGTGAGGTCTTAAGATTTTGCGTCTCCTGGTGTTCAAACTAAGTGTAAGAATTGTGGGGAAAGTCTTTTTAATGGCTCCTCAAAAGGTAGGAGACCGGGACCTTGCTAAAGGAGAAGAAGATTAGATTTGAAAGGTTTATTAAATTATATGTATTATAATTGCTAGAGAAGACTCCTGCGAGTCCCTTGGACTGCAAGGCAATCCAACCGGTCAGTCCTAGAGGAGATCAATCCTGGCTGCTCTTTGGAAGGCCAGATCCTGAAAAGGAAACTCAAAGACTTTGGCCACCTAATGAGAAGGAAGAAGGTCTCCCTGGAGAAGAGCCTCATGCTGTGAACGATGGAGGGCAAAAGAAGAAGAAGGGGATGGCAGAGAATGAGGTGGCTGGATGGAGTCACCGAAGCAGCCGGCCTGAGCTTAAATGGACTCCAGGGGATGGGAGAGGACAGGAAGGCCTGGAAGAAGGTTGTCCATGGGGTTGCGATGGGTCGGACACGACTTCACAACTAACAAAATCATTGTTCATTCCAGCAAAGGCTGGATGAGTTCACCCAAGAACATTTGAGACAAGAACTCAAGTCTATAGGAAAACACGAAAAGCTATTCATGTTCAACCCAGAAAAAAGAAATCCAAGTGTTGTTGAGGTTGTGTTACGGCCAAATTGTTTCCAAATCTCCAGAGAGGAAACATCTCATTGGCTCTGAATGGACTTGGTCAACGCATGGACTCCATCTTTAAAAAATCGCTGACTTACGGACAGTGGGACTTATTAAACTGGCCTAGCAGACTTCTTGCTAAATTGTTTGTGAAATGTTCTTTTCTTAAGAAAGTCAAGGAAAAAGGAAACCTTTATCGTGAGCCATCAAACAGTCGCTCAGCCAAATGAATGGGGTGATGAAGACCAAGGTTTTACCTTTTTCACTGGCCCTCTAGGATTCCTCTGACAGCTTTGGATCCTGATGTGGCCGTCCATGTTTCAATTTTTATTTTCACGGATGAGTTCAAGAATCTCTAAAATAAAAACAGGTTATGCTGCGTAATTAATCTGCCACTGGTTACAACGCATAATTCCAAGTTAATAAAAAGAGGAGGAGGGAAGGGGGAAGGGGAAGGAAGAAGAAGAAGTAAAATAAGGAGAAGAGGAGGAGGAGGAGGAGGAGATGGAGAGGAGGAGGAGGAGGAGGAGAGAAAGAAGGAGGGAGGAGGAAGAAGAATAGGAGGAGGAAGACGAGGAAGAGGAAAAGGAAGAGGAGGAGAAGGAAGAGGAAGAAGAGGAGGAAGAAGAGGAAGGAGGAGGAAGAAGAGGAGGAAGGAGGAGGAGGAAGAGGAGGAAAAGGAAGAGGAGGAGGAGGAGAAAGAGAAGGAGAAGAGGAGGAGGAAGAGGAAGAAGGAGAGAGAGGGAGGGAGAAGAAGTAGTAGTAGTAGCAGTAGTAGTAGTAGTAGTTGTTGTTGTTGTTGTTAAGGATTGGGACCAAGAAGCACTCTGAAATCCCACAAAGTAAAATTAAGGAAGAAAACAATGGACTCACCTAAGATTCTAGTTTTATTACCTATCTGAGAGTTTTTATTCCGTTCAGTTCAACATCTCAAGATCTTCTGTGTCAAAGCTGCCCCGCCCATCCATTCCATCATGCAGCCGAAACAGCCAATGACACTTACCTAAATGCAAATGCTTTGTTGCCATCAACATCCAAGGCTGTCTTCTTGAAGATCCATGCTCCCAGAGACATCCTCAGGCCTCCTCTGCTTCAGCAGGAGATGGACGTTGCCTTCACCATGGTCCATGAGAGCCTTCTAGGTCACCGCTTGTCTTCTACATGCCACATACTGCAATCTTGAGAGGGGAAACAACTTTGTGTTAGAATGGAGCGTTGGCTTACCTGATACACTCATTTTCTGAAGACGTGGGGCAGGATGCTGTCTCCACTAAGTCAGGAAAATGACAAGAAACACCTAAACCACAAATCCAAGAAAATATGACTTCGTTCAGGCCAAATATTTTTTTAACAGGTGATACTTCCCTTTTCTGTGATCTTTCGACAAGACTGAACATAACTACTAGAAAATTGAGAGAGATAGTCTTCAACTTACAACCCCAATTAACAAAATTTCAGATTGGCAGAAGCCGGGAGAAGTCACGGGAGCTCACACTGTTGTGCGGCGCTAGGGATTCGAACCGCCGAACCGCCAACCTTTCTGATCAACAAGCTCAGCATCTTGGCCACTGAGCCACCGCGTCCCATACTTTTGTTGGTAAGTTATAGAACAAAGCAATTTAAAAAGGCTTCTGACAGCAACGAGAAATAAATCGAAATAAACGCTGCTAACGGGCAACATGTAATACAGTAAGGGTATTTATTGCTCGGGAAAATGGGGGTGACATCCTTCAAAATAGCCCCAAGGAAGAAAGGAAATGCTAGTTTTTAAGACGGTATAATTTGCAAAAGAAAAAAAAAAACCCTTTCCTTCAGTAACTCTCTTGTTGACCGAAACCCAATTTTTACGTAGGAGAAGTAAAAAAGTCTCAAATGCAGCAATAACGAGAACGCGAAGAATTAAAAAATCCTGAATTGGCTGGACTAAAACGCCATCTCGGCTGGGACATAAATTGCCCATAATTGTGTTTTCTCCTGCCGGTTGGCCTTCCAGAAGCCCCTGACAAGAATGACATAAATCTCCGGCTCATGTAGGAAATGGTCACTGTTCTCTGGAAGAGATTTCAGCCCAATTCTCAGAAAACAATTTTGTGGCCTTAAAAGACCTCGGGCTACTCCAAGGTCACTTCCCCAAGACTGTTCTCCCTCCTCCTCCTCCTGCAGAGAAAAGTAAACACAGGGTCGTAAGTCGAGGATTACCTGCCTTCCAATCCTTCCTTACTGGGAGGAGGAGAAACCCACTGGTTTTAAAACTAGTTTTTAAAGCTAAATCAGTTTCTCAAATGTTAGGAGGCTCTCTGGTCTGTATATATACAGTATCTATCTATCCCTATCTATCTTCTAGGCAGCATTATAAATTCAATAGATAAATAAATATATCTATATCTATCTATCTATCTGTATCTTATCTATATATCTATACATCTCTATATCAATCTCTATCTCTGTCTCTATCTCTATCTCTATCTATCTCTATCTCTATCTATTTCTATATCTATATCTCTTTATCTATCTATCTATACAGCTATCTCTCTATATATCTATATCTATGCCTGTCCATCTATACATCTATCTATATATATATCTATGCATCTATCTATCTATCTATCTCTATCTATCTATCTATCTATCTATCTATCTATCTATCTATCATCTATCTATCTATCTATCTATCTATCTCTATCTATCTATCTATATCTATGTCTATCTATACCCATCTATCTCTGTTTGTATGTCTGTCTATATCTATCAGTATCTATCTATCTATCTATCTATCTATCTATCTATCTATCATGTCTGTCTATCGATTATCTCTGTCTGTTTGTCTGTCTGTCCATCTCTATCTCTCTATCTCTCTATCTCTCTGTCTATCTCCCCTTCCATCCATCCATCCATCCATCCATCCATCCATCAATCTATATTGTCCTATATTGTCCTATAAAGTCTATAAAGTCAAACTAGAGTCTTGGACTTTAGGAGAGCTAATGTCAATAAACTTAGAGAGCGCAGGGAAAATTCCATGGATGAGAATCCTCAAGGGGAAAACAACTCAAGAAGCTTGGGAAATTTTGAAAAATGAGATTACAAAAGCCCAGTCTAACACAATACCAATGAAGACGAAAAATAGCAGCTCCCCAAAGAAACCAGCATGGCTGCATAAAGACCTCTCTGACAAATTGAAAGACAAAAATGAAAAGTATAAAAAGTAAAAAGAGGGGGACATAACTAAGGCAGAATATCAGCAAACAGCCCGAGCATGTAAAGATGAAGTGAGGAAAGCTAAGGCTCACAATGAAGAAAGGCTTGCCATAAATAAAAAATAACAATAAAAGCTTCTTCCAACATGTTAAAAACAAGAAAAAAGTTAAGGAAACAATTGGTCCATTGCTGGGAGAAAGTGGCAAGAAGGTGACAAGCAACAGGGAGAAAGCAGAACTATTTAACTCATGTTTTCCATCTGTCTTTACCCAAAGCGATAAAACAGTCCAACCTATCAAAAACAACACCACAAAAATCAGATTAGGAACACAAATTGAAATAGGGAAGAAAATGGTAAGTGAGCACCTGTCTACCCTAGACAAGTTCAAATCACCAGGAGTTCAGGTCACCAGGACCGGATGGATTATACCCCAGGGTTCTGAAGAACTGGCAGATGAGATCTCAGAACCACTGAACTATATTTTTCAGAGATCCTGGAGCACAGGATCAGCATGACCTCAATACCAGGAAAGATTCTGGAAAAGATAATCACGCACGTAGAAGTAAACAAAATAATAGCCAAAAGCCAACATGGGTTTGTCAAAAACAGATCATGCCAGACTAATCTTATTGCATTCTTTGATAATGTGACAAAATTAGTGGACCAGAGGAATGCCATTGATATAGTTTACTTGGACTTCAGTAAGGCATTTGATAAGGTAGACCATAACCTACTACCAGGTAAAGTAGAAGAATGTGGGTTAGACAGCATCACCACCAGATGGATTCGTAACTGGCTGACCAACCGCACTCAACGTGTAGTTCTCAATGGAACTGCATCTACATGGAGGGAAGTATGCAGTGGAGTAGTACCCCAAGGCTCTGTTTTAGGCCCAGTACTCTTCAACATCTTCATCAATGATTTGGATGAGGGAATAAATGGAGAACTCATCAAATTTGCAGATGACACCAAGCTGGCAGGAATAGCCAACACTCCAGAAGATAGGCTTAAGATACAGAAGGATCTTGATAAACTTGAACATTGGGCACTATCTAATAAAATGAAATTCAATGGTGAAAAGAGTAAAGTTCTACATTTAGGCAACAAAACCGAAATGCACAGGTACAGTATAGGTGATACCTTGCTCAGTAGTAGTAACTGTGAAAGGGATCTTGGAGTCCTAGTGGACAACCATTTAAATAGGAGTCAGCCCTGTGCAGCAGCTGCCAAAAAAGCCAACACAGTTCTAGGCTGCATCAACAGAGGGAGAGAATCAAGATCACGTGAAGGGTTAATACCACTTTATAAGACCTTGGGAAGGCCACACGTGGAATACGCCATTCAGTTTTGGTCGCCACGATGTAGAAAAGATGTGGAGACTCTGGAAAGAGTGCAGAGAAGAACAACAAAGAGGATTAGGGGACTGGAGACTAAAACATATGAAGAACGGTTGCAGGAACTGGGTATGTCTAGTTGAATGAAAAGAAGGACTAGGGGAGACATGATAGCAGTCTTCCAATATCTCAGGGGTTGCCCCAAAGAAGAGGGAGTCAAACTATTCTCCAAGGCACCTGAGGGTAGAACAAGAAGCAATGGGTGGAAACTAATCAAGGAGAGAAGCAACTTAGAACTGAGGAGAAATTTCCTGACAGAACAATTAATCAGTGGAACAGAAGTTGCCTCCAGAAGTTGTGAATGCCCCAACACTGGAAGTCTTTAAGAAGATGTTGGATAGCCATTTGTCTGAAACGGTATAGGGTTTCCTGCCTAGGCAGGGGGTTGGACTAGAAGACCTCCAAGGTCCCTTCCAACTCTGCTATTGTATTGTATTATTGTATTTTCCTTAGGCACAATCTACTCCAGATTCTGAATCTGGAGTGGGTGTTTCCTCTGGATTTTAGGGCCCATCTCTGTCAATTCTATTTCTGAATCAAACTTCATTTATTTTAGGAAAACTTCATCTCTTGAGGTTTAGTGGGGTATACAGCTAGTCCTCACTTTACAACCCGTTGCTTAGTGACAATTCGAAGTTACAATGACTGAAAAAAAGTGATTATTTCTCACACTTATGACCGTTGTAGCATCCCCATGGTTACGGGACCAAAATTGGAACATTTGGCCACTGGCATATATTTATGACGGTCAGAGTGTTTTATTTTTACTAATTAATGTGTCCCTGTGGTTAAGTTCAGCTCCTGCCCTTGCTACCTAGAACTGATAGTCCTCAACTTACGACCACAATTGAGCCCAACATTTCTGTTGCTAAGTGAGACATTTGTGAGTTTTGCCCCATTTATGACCTATCTTGCCACCGTTGTTAAGTGAATCACCGCAGCTGTTAAATTAGTGACGTGGTTGTTAAGTGAATCTGGTCTCCTTATTTACTTTGTCGGAAGGTCGCAAAAGGGGATCACATGAGCCTGGGACACTGCTACCGTCATAAATATGAATCAGTTGCCAAGTGTCTGATCATGTGACCACTGGGATGCTACAACGGTCATAAGTGTGAAACACGGTCATAAGTCACTTAAGTCTAAGACAATGTTTATGTTTTCTCTTCCTATATAATGATTTCATGGGCTTTGTTACATTATTTTTGGTTGGTTAATTTGTTGGATAGTGACTATAATAAATAGGATCCATATATTATATTATATATAAATGCCGAAAAAAAATTGTTGCCAAAACAAGACATATTCCAGTGAACAAAGTTAGAATTTTAGGGAAAAACAATGTTAAAATATAACTTAAATAATTTTGAATAGATGCTGCTCTTACTTAAATACTGTTTTAATATTATGCAAAACAACACTATAATTATATATATATATATATGCTTAGCTCCTGCCAATCAATTGTAATAATTCCCCCTTTCTCTTTTTCTATGTTGCTCCCTGGGGAATTCTGGGAACTGAAGTCCACATATCAAAAAGTTGCTGATCTAAATGAAATTGAAGGACAGCCTAGAGACAAAACTATGCAATGTGCTCTTTTTTTTATAAAAAATTCCAAATAGCCTAATTAATGGTAAAAATCTCCTTTTTAATTTTTTACCCAATTGGTCAGGAAAAGACCACTGTTTTCTTCCTTTTGGGGGGGAAATTCTAAGGTGGGGAGAGGAAGCTAATATGAAAGGAAAAATCTCTTTCTAATTCATTTATATCACACAATTCTTTGCCTGATATGCTCTATTATATACTATATGCTACAACTAACTTTTAACTATTGATTAATATTGCAATTCTAGGAAGCCAATAAAAATAAATATTTCTGGACCACAAGAGGTCAACAATATTAAAAATCATCAGAAAATCTCAGAGGAAGAGGAGTGATTTTAGATCAGATTATAACTGCTATACAGAAATTAAGAAGTCATTTTTTAAACTATCTTTTTTCTTTCCTTTTCCTCTTTTACTTCTTGCACTTTCTCTTTCTTTCAGGATAGAAAAACCCGAATTCGGCTCTCTTAAAACTAAGCGCAGGGAGATTCAGGACTGATAAAAGCACCTTTTTTAACGTATACAATAAAGTCTGGAACTTGTGATCAGCAAATCTGGAAAAACATCCACCAACTTGGTCTTAAAAAGAAACCAGATGATAATACTTATTGCACACTCATTGTTGTGAAGTATTTCTCCAGAGGCTCCATTAAATGAGAATGCATGGCTGAGCAATAAATTACAGCAAAACATATAATCCCATCTCTTTATGGTGGGTGTGGAAATGCTCAGGAAGGCAGGACAGATGGCTGCAGAAAAGATGGTCTAATCCTAGTTAATCATTTTCTAGCCCTAAATGAAGCTTCTGCAACAATTTCAGAGGCAGCCTCACTTGCAATGCATTGAGGAATCTAACTAGGTGGTGTTAAATTAAATATATATAATTTTTAATGGAGGAAATTGTTAACAAGATAGAAACTACAAAAATAGGAGAAAAGAAATGAAAGAACAAAAGAAGGGAGAGGAAGGGAAGAAGGGAGGGAGGGAGGGAGGGAAGAAGGAAGGAAGGAAAAGAGAAAAAAGAGGAAGGAAGGGGGAGGGAAGAAAAGAAGGAGAGAAAGAGAGAGAAAGAAGGAAGGGGAGGGAGGGAAGGAAGGAAAGAAGGAAAAAAGGAAGGTTCTGATCTTTTTGACAGTGGTTATAAATGCATTTACATTTTATCCTCTCATTTTAGGGTTACATCATAATTTCCTTCTTTCCATAAACTAACTTTTTAAACTTCAAACACCCAAAATCACATTCATTTTTCTCTTTTTTTTCAACCAAAAGTTCATCAAGCGTTCCTAGCACTGACAAATGCAATTGTTGATCTTTCTCTAATCAAACCACCTAATTTTGCCACCTCTACCAGTTGTGCCATCTTCACCAACCATTCTTTCACTGGGCGTAGACTGGACGTATTTCAGAGTATTTCCATTTTTGCACTTCCAATAGTCTTGTAGCCACAATCATAAATAAATCTAACCTTCCACAGCTCTCCTAAAAGCATAGGCAGATCTAACCCAACTGTTTCTTGCAGGGAAAAAATAATAATAATAATAAAATTGATACTAGATATTAATTGTACCTTCAAAGATACATGTTATTACCCATCTATCTATCCATCCAAATTGCAGCCCCGGTGGAACACAATTTGACAGACGAATAAATAATAATAGGTATCGATAAACAATTGAACAATGGTTTATCGATACATATTATTAACGTATACAATTAACAATTGAGGAGACACAAAAAAAACATTTTTGGTGTCTCCTCAGACAATACACAAACCAATTGCAGACAACTTCAGAAGGAGGGAGTTTCCTTTGGCACACACACACATTACCTAGTCAGAAAACAAACAACTCATTAAAAGTACCTAATTATAGTTTATCTGCCCTCATCCAGTCTGTTACCGCTTCCTGGTATAAAACATGTGCTATCTCCCTCTTCGAAACCGAGAAATTACCAACAACCATCAATAGATGAATTGTGTTAAAATTCAAATTAGTGTTACGCATTTGATTTCTTTTTAAAGGCTGTAGTCCACAACATACTCACCGAATTGGCTAGTAAAATCTGAATTCTGTTCTCCATTAAATCTTTTCAGAGCAGGGAGAGCAAATGGCACCCTCCTTCTTCGAAACACACAACTTATCCTAACCCGCAATCGACACCGTTCTCAACAGCCACACAAACCGATGCCAGTTCCTGTTCAGAAATACCCAGTTATATCGGAGCGCATGATCTGACGGGAAAGGAATATCAGCCGGAGATTTCCGTTTTCCTAATACTTTAAAAACACAATTAGAATTCCGCAGAGGTTCGCGTCTTCTCACATTTCCCAGGGAGACAAAATTAGACCGCCTATTGATGCCGAGTCCCTGAGTAAAGATAACTGGGGCTGGCCGATAGGGTAGGAAGAAGTGGGGGGGGGGTGATAATATTACCATCCAGGCCAGAAAACATGCTCATTTTGATCATTGGATGCTACCGTGTGAAAAAATGAGGTTTAATTTTTTACGGTGTAATATAATGAGATTGCTAAACCAAAATAAACAATCTCTTTTTCCAGGTTGATATATGAATCATTTTGTTATATGCATATACACACATATATACCGTATCCATGGCCCAGCACTGCAGGGAGAGTTGGGCATGGTGAGGCAGGGAGGCACACGAGCTGAGGCAGAACAAGTGCTCACGCAACCTCTCTTTCCAGCCGGGCAGAGCGCCACGTGGCTTAGCGCCTTTGGGATATTACTGGGTCAGTGAGCGGTGCTCTGCCCGGCTGGAAAGGGGCGTTGCCGGGCGAGAGCAGCTGCCCGGCAACCCCCCGCTCCAGCCGGGCACAGCGCCACCCACCAACCTAGCGGTATCCCAAAGGCATCAAGCAATGTGAGTGCCTTTGACCCCCCTCCCCCCCGCTCCTGCGGCTTTGCGCCTTCGGGATATCGCTAGGTTGGTGAGTGGCACTCTGCCTGGCTGGAGGGGGGGTTGTCTTGGGGGCTTATTATTGGGGGACGGCGTATATTTTTGCCCACAGGAAAAATATGGCATGGTCTTATTATCAGGACATGTCGTAATTTCAGGGAAACACGGTATTTACACGTTTGCGTGTGTGTGTGTGTGTGTGTGTGTCTATTACGGTAACCTAGAAGTGGAGCTCTCGCCCCACAATCCAGAGACTGTGAGTTTGATCCTAGGTAGAGGCAGATATTTCTCTCTCTGGGCACAATGAGAATATATCTGCTGAACAGATGTTGGTTATTTATCTAACTTATCTTCATGCAACCTTTTGTTTGTTTCAAGAAATAATGCAAGGTGGCATCCAACACACCTTCCTTCCTCCTGTTTTCCCCACAACCCTGTGAGGCGGGTTGGGCTGACAGAGAAAAAGACTGGCCCAAAAGTTACCGACTGTCTTTCATGCCTAAAGGGGACTAGAACTCACAGTCAGCTGGTGATTGGCTCAAGGTCACCCAGCTGGCTTTCATAGCTTAAGGCGGGACTAGACCTCACTGTCTCCTGATGATTGGCTCAACATTACCCAGCCAGTTTTCATGGCTAAGGTAGAACTAGCAGTCTCCTGGTGATTGGTCCAAGTTCAACCAGCTAAGGCAGGACTTGAACTCACTGCTTCCTGCTTTCTAGCCTGGTGCCTTAACCACTAGACCAAGCTATCCATATACAACATCTCAGTCAAACTGGAGTTGGTTTTTAATGCCAGTATTATTGCAACCTCTTCTTGGTTCAAAGCGTTTTGCAAATCCATAAGGCTTTTGACTAGTTAATGTGGATATGTTTTTATGCCGACAAAAGGCAATATTGACGCCCCACCAAAGATCAAACACCACCAGATCTTGAGACTGGATTGATTGATATTCCCAAACAACTGATTGCAGCACACACAAAACCACAATCCTTACAGGCAGCGACTAGTTACTCGTGCACTACTATGTTGGTAGCAAAAGCGAACGTGGGAGTAAATTGCTGGAGGAGGAGTTGTCGAGTTCCAGTCCAAATCTAAACAAGACAACACTGCTCGTCATTGTCAAACTAAACTTGGACCCACAACACACAATTGTGATTCGGATAGTAAGCCCTCTGTTGAGATTTGGTAAGAAACACAACCTTAGATGACCCACAACACAATAAATCTATCATCTGCAATATCAGGATAATAGTGTGACCCAATTTTACTGTGTGCAGGGATATTAGAAGGGATTAAAATGTGATAATCTTCAGTGTGAGATTGCAGAAAACTGATGGATATTTGCATGGGGGGGGGGGTGTTCTCCCTAGTAGCTGTTCCTAGGACACCAGCTGGCTATTCTTGACATGGACATTAGTTCTGCAATTGATTAAAAGGCCTCACCAGACAACACCTTCATTGTTTTAAAAATTACTAGGTAGTCCTCAACTTACAACAGTTCATTTAGTGACCGTTCAGCACTGAAAAAAGTGACTCACAACTGTTTTTTGCTCTTATGACCATTGTAGCATCCCTGAGGTCACATGGTCCAGATTCAGGAGTCTTGGCAACTGGCAGGTACTTATGCCTCCCAACGATCACCTGATTAAAATTCAGACCCCTGGCCACTGACTCATAGTTATAACAGTCACAGCATCAGGGAGTCACGCGATCCCCTTTTGCGACCGTCCGACCAGCAGAATCAATGCGGAAACCAGATTCATTTTAACAATCAAGTCACTGACTTTATAACTGCAATGATTTGCTTGATTCTGGCGAGGAAGGCTGTAGAACGGAACGGAACTCATGCAATGTGTCAAAATTCAAACCTTTATTGTCAATGCGCAACATGTGTACAATGAGATTGGCTGAGCCTCCTTTACTGCACACCCCACCCCACCCCAATGCAAATACATCTCAGCAACTCACAGTGAAAGAAAGAAAATCCCTAACCAAGTAAATCAGGGGTGGGTTCCTGCTGCCATTACTACCAGTCGGCATCTGAATCGGTACCTTGTGCATTTACACTTAAAAAGGAACATTAAAAAAGAATAAAATTTTCATTTTTTCAATGAAGATTGTTCTGCGCATGTGCAGAACAGAAAATCAAGATGGCGCCGCCAAGGATAGTATCGGTACGGTCACATGTCCGGCCGAGTTACTACCTATTCAGCTGAACCGTACCGTAGCGGTAGAAACCTACCTCTAGAATAAATCATACTATCAAACACACAATCCTCTCGACCAGTGAGGGCTAACTTTTTTGTCCTTGCATGCCGAAATCGTGCATGTCTGTGTGACAGCCAACACCCACAATGCAATGCGCTTTGCCCCCCTACGCATGCGTGCTTTCCCTCCTGCACTCCCCCCACACGTTCCCCCTGCGTCCCCTCCTGGGACCAAAAACAGGCCACCGGGGGGGAGGGTGCCTTCCTAAAGCTTCCTGAAACTAAAAGTGGAGCACGGGGGGACTGTTGCTCTCCTGTGCATGTGCGTGCGCCCCTGCATATGCATGTGTGCCCCCCGTGCATTCATGCACATCTCCTGCATGCGCGCGAGTCTCCCGCATGTGCGTCAGGCCCAAAAATCAGTTGGCCGACGGGAGGCATGCATGCATGCACAGTGGAGCTGAGCTGGATGGCAGCTCGCCTGCCCGCAGAGAAGGCTCCACGTGCCCCCTGTAGCACACGCACCATAGGTTCACCATCATGACTCTATACAGATATGCGCATACCATTACACTATAATATACTGCATCACTATGAACATGTTGCATGTCTATCATACTACATAAATGTGATGTTATGTTGCTTTCAGGTGTTTTGACAGCCCCACGAATAAAAGCTGTTCTTACACCCCGTTCGTACGACTGGCTATGCGTCTCACTTAGCAACAGAAATGTCAGGCCCCATTACGGTCATAAGTCGAGCGTTACCCGTAAAAGGAAACTTGGGGAAAGTTACCAGAACAATGAAACTAAAAGGAAGAAAACAGATAGAAATTATAAAAACAAGAAAAAGGCAAAGCTAGGTGAATGGGTGGAAAGAAGAGAATATAAAAGAAGGGATTTTTCCAAGAGGAAATGGTTAGGAAAGGAAGATAAAAGGAAAATAATAATAATAATAATAATTTGAATTTATTAGCCGCTCCCTTTCCAGACAGGACTCGGGGCGGCGTACAATGGAGCATATAGAACATAAAACATGAGTACAAACACATAAACATACATATATACAAAGACAGGATTTACTAGTAGAATGTTAATATGGTGGGAAATTGATTACATGAAATGTTTATTATATAAAATTAAATCTGAGGATATATATATATATTACCTATAGTAAAATAGAATAAGGTGGAAATGAAATGTTACATTTGATTAACTTGAAGAGGCAAATAATGATATTGTTTATTTATTCAGAAGAAATTAAATCTACGATAGAAAATATGGAAAGAACAAAATATGGTCAGAGAAATCTCTTGCATTTATACTCCCGGAGAAGACGACGGCCAAATCCATTTTAAAAGAAAACAATTCCTGTCTGCCCTCCTTTTTTTTTTTTTTTTGCAATCTGTCTGTTGTCTGTTTGGCACTCACGATGTCCTTAAGCCCCCCTCGAGAACGGATGGACTGAATTGCATTGAATGAAACCATTTGGCTCTATTTTTATTCGTTGGCAAAGTTGCGTCTGTCCCCTTTCTGGGCACGGCGTTGTTTCCTGAAATCCGAAACCTGGAGATTATGTTTTACACCATACCGGAAACAGCACAGTTGAGATGGAGCGGGCTACTAACAGGTGCTGCTAATACCCCGTTGCCACCACCAAGTTCAGAAGAAGCACGGATCCCTGGCCAGGAAGCGTCCAAGATTTTTACGAAATCCTGAAGTTAGAGATAGCGTCTTCGTTTTGGCACTATGTGGCCTTACTAATAAAGGAGAATATTGTGTAGATCAGGGTTGAACTGTGGGGTCCTTGCTGCTTTCTGAGTTTGATGGATTTTCTTGCAGACGTTTCGTGACCAAACTAGGTAGCATCATCAGTGTACCAAGGACTCCACAGTCTCTGCAAACCCCACTCCTTATTAGCTACTGATGATGTAACCTAGTTGGCTCATGAAATGTCTGCAAGAAAACAAGCAAGCTCAGAGAGCACCAAGGACCCCACATTGCTCTTCCTCCTCTTCCTTCCTCTTCCTCACCCTCTCTTCCTCCTCCTCCTTTTGGCAAACCCCACTCCTTTTTAATACTGATGATGTAACCTAGTTGGGTCATGAAATATCTACAAGCAAACCATTCAATCTCTTGAGACGAGCAAAGTCAATGGGGAAGCCAGATTTGCTTCACGACCGGGTGACTCACTCATCAACTGTAGCCATTCACTTGCAACTTGTGGCAAGGTAGGTCGTAAAACAGGGCAAAGCTCAGCCAGTTTCCCACTTAACGACAGAAACTTTGGGCTCCACTGCAGCCAATAAGCCGAGGAGTATCTGTATTTCCATGCCCTGCAGCACAACCACAGTTTTCCGTGGGTCTCCTTGGGAAAATTAATGGCCACCTCTGCTTTTGAGGATGCCGGCCAGCCACGAAAACAGGAGCAGGAAATTCGGGATATCAGAGTCAATAGAAAACCTACTATATAGAGAAAGTGGTGAGGGGGCCTAGAGGTGGAGCTCTCGCCTCAGAATCCAGAGGCTGTGAGTTCGATCCTAGGTAGAGACAGATATTTCTCTCTCTGGGCACAATGAGAATATATCTGCGGAGCAAAACTCCTCACTGGTAACGGGAATGGCATCCGGCCAGTAAACACTTGGCTCCATTCAGTTGCCCAGACGCATAACCCCGCAAAGGATTATGGGGTCATTAAAAGAAAGAAGAAGATTCAATGGGAAAACTCCCCTTGCCTTCCTTCTGATTTATTCTCTCTAATAAATGGAGATTCCAGGAGGACTTTTGAAAAATTCCTGCTATTTCCTCGCAGGATGCAATTTAAAAAAAAGAGGCGGAAACTTAACACAAGGAAATGATTGTTTTATGTCAGATATTTGGCTGGCACTCCAACTCTTATTGTTGTCGAAAAACACCGCAGGCCAGCAATCTTGCACAAGGGGAAAAAGTTCATAATTCTATTTATTTATTTTTTGGTGGAAAGAAGTCAATCAAATGAATAAATAAACATCCAAAATAAGAAGTCCGTTCGTTATTTCCTGTTTTGAAAACTATTTGTAAAGTTAGCGGTTTCAGGAAACAGTAGAACGTTCTCCACCAACGATACCGACTTATGACCTACATTTCTGTCGCTAAGTGAAAAAATTGTTAAGGAAGTTTTGTCCCGTTTTGCCACCTTCCTTGCCGGCTTTGTGAAGTGAATCGCTGCAGTTGTTAAGCGAGTAACGCGGTCGTTGAGCAAATCTGGCCTCCCCGTGGACTTTGCTCGTCAGAAGGTTGCAAAAGCCGATCACGTAACCTGAAGGTAATTCAACAGCCATAAATATGAGTCAGTTTCCAAGCGTCTCAATTTTGATCACATGACCACAGGGATGCTGCAATGGTCATAAGTGTGAAAAATGGCCATATGTCCCTTTTTTCAGTGCTGTTGTAACTTGAACGGTCACTAAACAAACTGTCATAAATATGAGTCAGTTTCCAAGCATAAATACAAACGTTTCCAAGCGTTTTCTCTGAATTTTTATCACATGGCTTTGGGGATGTGGCAATGGTCATAAGTGTGAAAAAGAATGTCATAAATCACTCAGTGCCGTTGTAACTTGGAACGGTCACTAAATGAACTGTTGTAAGTCGAGGACTACCTGTATTTTGGTTCCTTTTGATGTCCATTCCTGATATATCCACCTGAGATATATCCCCTAATTTTCAACGGTAAAGAAAAATTAAACGCACAGCATTAGAATAATACACCATTCAATAACTGGAATTATGCAATTATTTACATGAAGGTATTTACAACACAGGTAAGGCCTGGTTGGAAGATAAAAATACAGGCCCTTAAACGTAAAATAAAATAAAATAAAATAGACAATTTCTGAATTGATGTCAATCCACTTTGCACACCCACAAAACTGCGGAAAATGATCTCACAAAACGGAAGTGTATCTTTGCACATGTTCACCACATACGATGCCGGAGAAGATGTAATTTTTTAAAAAAATACTAGATTGTGCAGAAATGGATAGGCTGACATTAAAGATGAAAGATAAAGAAGATACAGAATACTTTCAAATATGAGCTTTATTTTATCAATGGTTGAAGATTAGAAGTAAAATGCGCGGGAATGGATAAATTAACAATGGAACTAAGGAATAGAGAAGAAATAGAGTATATTATAAGACATGGAACAGTCGGTATAATTGGCTAGAAAAGAGGTGTGAAATGAATGCATAATGAATACAGAGAAAGTAGAACAAAAGGAAATGGTATATATTTAGAGAGTAACAGAGGTGCAAATGTTGTATATATTATATAAATGAGTAACTATGAAATAAGGAGGTATATGTATAAAACACTAGGCCTTAGAATGGGAAATTAGAAATTGGAAAATGAAATACCGATAACGGAAAGCTGTAAAAGTGTAACTGTAATTTAAAAGGTTTAAAAAATGTTGAATAAAAATTATTTTTAAGAAAGAAAAGAAAAAAAAAGAAGTAGAAATTGGAAATTGGAAAAAATACTATTATGTATGCTTTAAGTTTAATATATTATTATATTGTATACTATTATGCAAGCAAATTAACCCAGAGAATACACTGTTCATAAAGTACTTATGTATGTTAAGGAAAATATATAAATAAACTGTTAAAAAAAAACCCAAAAAACTAAAGTGAAACCGGTTTATTGCCAAGCGAAAAAGGAATACTTTCACTGTTTTTCTCTCTTTCTCTTTGAAATTATTTACATCCGGCCTGCAAATTACACATTTAATTCAACAACACGAAAACAGTTCTGCCTAAATTATTCAAAGGGAAAGTCCTGGAGAACCGACAAATGGAACATGTCGTTATTCGAATCAGTTCTACTCCACTTAAAACAAAATTTTGGTCTGTTTTGCTCGTCACACGAGATTGTCGAAAACGTTTGCTGGCGTTTTAACTCTTCCCAAAAGCGACAACAGATAGTCCTAGACTTAAAACGGTTCATTTAGTGGCCGCTCAAAGGTACCACGCCACAGAGAAAAGTGACTTAGGACCGTTTTTCACACTTACGACTGTTGTCTGCATAACCACGGTCACGTGATCAAAAAATTCAGATGCTTGGAAACTGGCATGTACTTATTACGGTTTTAGGGTCCTGGGGTCACATCATCCCCTTTGGCGACCTTCTGACGAGCAAAGTCAACGAGGAAGCCAGATTCGCTTAACGACGATGTTCCTGCTCGGATTCACAACTGCTCGGATTCACTTAACAACAGTGCCAAGAAAAGTTGTAAAACAGGACAAAACTTCCTTTATTAGCAACAGAAATGTTGGGCTCAACTGTCGTAAAAGAGAGCATCATTCACTTAAGAATTTTCTCAATGAGCAATGGAAGTCTGGGGCTCAATGGCGGTCGTAAATCGAGGACTACCTGTATTTTTTAAAAAATAAAGTCTTTATTCAATCCCCAAACTCATTCGCATCCTCATTGTGTTCACCTCCATCACCCATGTTGTGAATGCTCCAACACTGGAAGTTTTTAAGAAGAGATTGGACAAGCATTTGCCTGAAATGGCATAGGGTTTCCTGTCTGAACAGGGGGCTGGACTAGAAGATCTCCAAGGTCCCTTCCAGCTCTGTTATTCCGTGGAGGAGGAGAGAATGATCTCCTGCTTGATCAAGGGGCTGGACTAGAAGACCTCCAAGGTACCTTCCAACTGTTATTCTGAGGAGGAGGAGGAGAGAATAGTCTCCTGTTTGAGGAGGGGGTTAGACTAGATGACCTCCAAGGTCCCTTCGAACTGTTATTCTGAGGAGGAGGAGGAGGAGGAGAGAAGGGTTTCCTGCTTGATCAGGGGGTTAGACTAGATGACTTCCAAGGTCCCTTTGAACTGTTATTATGGAGGAGGAGGAGAGAATAGTCTCCTGCTTGATCAGGGGGCTGGACTAGAAGACCTCCAAGGTTCCTTCCAACTGTTATTCTGAGGAGGAGGAGGAGGAGAGAAGGGTTTCCTGCTTGATCAGGGGGTTAGACTAGATGACATCCAAGGTCCCTTCCAACTGTTATTCTGAGGAGGAGGAGAGAAAGGTTTCCTGCCTGAGGAGGGGGCTAGACTAGAAGACCTCTAAGGTCCCTTCCAACTCTGTTATTCTGCAGAACATTTGGGCAAAGAGGCAGTAGAAACCTTGGGGGGAGGGGGGGCAAGAATCGGGGAAGGGAAGCGCTTACTCCGAGTCCCCCCTCCCCTGAATAAATAAAACTCGGGTGGGAAAGAGGTCCTGTCCGTCATGTACCCCCCCCCATTGAAAAAAAGCTGAAGTGGGGGGGAGGTGTGCAGTGCATGACAAAGGAGGGGGGGGGGCGCATGCAAAAAAAAAACAGGGGGGGGGGGAGAAGCACGGGATCCCCCTTCCTCCAACTCCAAAGCCCCCACCTCCCCCAAAAGCTTTGCCAGCAGGGAGGATGAAAGCAAGGCTGGCATAGCAAAGGCGGAGGGGGGGGGGTAGGGAGGGGGGCCGTTTGGCTGCCACTGGGGGACCCTCCCCCAATTGCAAAGCGGGCAGGGGAGCAGGGGGGAGCCCCCAACCGCTGGCGAACCCCCATGAGACCCCCGGCGTCTCCCCCTCCCCGGCCTCGCCGAGCCTTTGCGCATCTCCCTACCCTGCTCCTCCGTGGCTCCGCCGCCGCTTCCTCCTCCTCCTCCTCCTCCTCCTCCTTTACGCCGCCGCTTCTCGCGAGAGCGGAGACTTCCTTGCAAGCACCCGGGGTGGAGTGGGGGGCCGTGGGGGGATCCCCGAGAAGCGGCGGGGGGCAGGAGGGGCTCTCAGGGGAGCCTGGAGCGGCCCCGTGCGCCCTGCTTTGGATTGGGGCGCTCCAACGCGCCCTCGCTATTCCCCCACCTTCTCCTTGCTCCCCACTCTTGGGGGGGTCCTTCCAAGGCTCAAATGGGGGGGGGGTCCTTGGTGCTTTCTGAGCTTGCTTGTTTTCTTGCAAAAGTCTGTATAGACGTTGCATAGTCTCTTCTTCCTTCCCCTGTAAACCCCACTCCCTTCTAGCACTGGATGATGTTCCCTAGTTGGGTCCTGAAAGGTCTGCAAAAAAAAAAAAAAACCCATGCAAACTCAGGGAGCATCAAGGACCCCATAGACCTACTCCTACTCCTCCTCTTCCTCCTTTTCTTTCTCTTCCTCTCCTCCTCCCTGTAAACCCAACTCCCTTCTATTACTGGATGATGTTACCTTGTTGGGTCATGAAAGGTTTGCAAGGAAACCACTAAGCTCAGAGAGCACCAAGGAATCCAGTCCTCCTCCTCTTACATTTCCACTTCCTCCTCCTCCTCTACTTCTTCCTAGCACTGATGGTGGGGTTTTGTTTTGTTTTTGCAGACATTTCATTACCCAACTAGGTAACATCATCAGTGCTGGAAAGGAATGGGGTTTGCTCTAACAAAGCCTTCTATGATGTTCCCTAGTTGGGTCATAAAATGCCTGCAAGAAAAGAAGCAAGCTCAGAGAGCATCAAGTACCCCACAGTCCTCCTCCTCCTCCCTGCAAACCCCACTCCCGAGAGCTACGGGGGGGGGGGGGGTCTGAACCCAAGGATTGTTACTGCTAGTCAGAGGAAGTGGTTTTGGGGCGCTGCAAGGGGCAGAGGGGGGGTTGGAGCTCTTCAAATGCAAACCCACAAAACCTTTGCAGGTTTTTCTTCTCTTGGGGTGCCCTCTGCAGCCTTACTACGCCTTGAAGAAGCCAAAGTAACTGACTTTGCAGGTTTGGGTGAAGGAAATGAACCGTGTTCCTCTCTTAAACCATCTAAATCTAAAACGGGATTGTCCAACCTCCGACCTTTTAAGAGAGGGGAAAATTTTTTTTTCCAAACTTGGCCCCTTGAAGGTGCAGGGACTTCAACTCCCAGAATTCCCCAAGCAGCAGGAGGAATTCTGGGAGTTGCAGTTCACAAGTCTTAAAGAGTGGGAGACTTTGGAGACCTCTGGAATAAAGAATAGGCTACAGATAAGCACAATCTCAGTTTTGGTACAAACAGACGTGCTCAGAACTCATGCCCTACTTCTATGGCAGTGATGGCTAACCTTTCCGGCACCAAGTGCCCAAACCGTAATGTGCGTGAATGTGCCTGCGGACGGGCGCCGGAGTGCTGGAAACGCAAAGACCAGCTGGCCAGCACATGCATGCCTTTTGGGGGGCATTTTTGGCCATTTTGGAGGTGTTTTCAGGCCATTTGTAGCCCCAGAAATGGCTCAAAAAACAGCCTGAAAACAGCCTGAAAAACGGCTGTTTTTCAGGCCATTTGCCAGGCTGTTTTTTTTTGGGGGGGGGGGGTTCGGTTCGTTTTCCGGTGCTCCAGCACCCACGAAGACCAGCTGGCCAGCACGCATGTGGAAACCAGAAGAACAGCTGGCGACGTCACACGTACCCACAGCGAGGGCTCTGCATGCCATAGGTTTGCCATCAGGGCTCCATGGGATTAGGAGTAGCCTCTTGACCATGGTTGGCTGGGGAATTCTGGGAGTTGAAGTCCACAAGTCTTACAAATCCCCATGGTGGGACACCCTGCAATTAAACAGTTAGCCATCCCAAGTCATGTTACACAAATGATGTATTGACACAACACAATGCATTTAAGTTTTGTAATAACATAAACGAGGAGGGGGGAAAGCTACAACACATTAACCTACTTCGACAACAACTCAAAAGGTATAAACTAGTTTATTTTGGCAGGTTCTGTGAATGAATCTGTGACTTTTTCACTCAGCAAGAACAGCTAGTGTCTAATAAACTCGGACTGATGTGACCTGGGCCCTGAATTGACGTCTTCCCACCATTCCATCCGACGGAGACTTTGTAAATCTAAAGACAACAAAAGTCAGGCAAAAAAGATTTTGAAACAAGGCTGTTCCTGCCTTTTCCCTGCAAGTATCTTGCAGTGAATTTGGAAGTTCCTGGTAGCCAGGAAATGGGTCCTGATATGAATAGAACCAGGGGGGGTTCCGATGGCCCCGGTGTGGTTTTAAGAGATGTAATACCTGTGCATGGCTTGCCAATTGCACGCTGGCAGAACGGACAGTGCTCCAGAGGGTCAACGTCATTGCCCAGAGGCTCATGGGTTGCCCCCTCCCCTCCTTGGAAGAGCTTCATAGCTCCCGCTGCCTTAAGAAAGTTCAAAACATCCTTAAAAATCCATCTCATCCTGGGCAACCTCTTTTTTTAAAAAACTTTTACTATCTGGCAGACGGTACAGGGCAATAAAAACAAGGGCAAATAGGCTGAAAAACAGCTTCTGTAACTATGCTGAATTCTACTGTATAGTGCAATATTAATGCAATATTGGGGGTTTTCCATTCAATTGTATAGAATATGAAGGATGTGTTTGTGTTTTTATTTTTATAGTTATAATGTGCATTGAAGGTGACATTTAATTTTGTTGTATGAGGTGCAATGAAACTAAACTAAACTAAACTAAACTAATGCGATATACTAACACTCAAAGCTGAATTGTTCATTGTCCAACTTGTGAGTCTCAAAGGATTCAACATTGTATCCTGCAGAGATGCGTACTTCTAGTGTGAAGGCATTTCCACTTTAGATTAGATATAAAACCTTGGGTTGCGCCACATTAAATTTCACATTGTTGGATAGGGCCTGCCAGGCCCCCATGTCTGAGTCTGAGTCTGAGACGGAAGACAAACGGCTGACAGAGAGCGGGAGAGTGGCTCCGTTGGCTGTGGAGGAACCTGGGGAAGGGCAAAGTCAGGCTGGCAGAGAGCGGGAGAGTGGCTCCGTTGGCTGTGGAGGAACCTGGGGAAGGGCAAAGTCAGGCTGGGCAGAGCAGGGAAGAGGTAGAACAAGGGAGAGGGGGTTCAGATGAAGACCAAGGCCCACCCCCTCCTCATCCTAGGGCGCGCAGGGAAGAATGCAGAAGAGAGAAATGTGGATTGCGTGGCTTACGAGGAAGGAAAGGACCCCGATCCCCTTCACAAGGCACACCTGGGGATGGAGTTTAAAGGAGGGACAGTTGGGAGGGGCGTTTGTCAGGCACAGACACTGAATTCATCTAGTGTTGTGGCCTGCATTCCTGGCATTCCTCCTGTTTGTATTATTCCCGTGCTACTGTCTGCTTATCTTGTCCTGCTGGGGTTATTGCTGTTTGGGCTGTTGGGACCCCCTATCTTGCCCTGCTGGAGTGATTGACGCAGCCATTCTGCTTACAGCATTTGGACTGGAATATCTGCATCCAGAGGCTGCTGTAGGTTTGTGGGAGAGCTTTTCTCCAGGCCGGAAGTACACGGGATGTTGGGAGCAAAGTTGGAGCCAATAAAGGGACTCATACCGGTTCTCTGACTGTGTCGCCAATGTGTCATCACAGGGCACAGGGTTCAAGTCTGTCATGTTTTGAGCTTGTCTTCTGGGGTGTTGGCTATTCCTGCCAGCTTAGTGCCATCTGCAAATTTGATGAGTTCCCCTTCTATTCCCTACTCGTTGAGTACGGTTTGTCAGCCAGCTACAAATCCATCAGGTGGTGACCCTGTCTATCCACATTTTTCTCGTTTAAGTGTTCCCGTTCTACTCTTGACTTTCAGATGGTTGGATCCAGAGGTGGTATTCAGCCAGTTTGGACTGTTTTGGGCAATCTGGTAGTGGCGACCTGCGGGTGAGTGGGCCACCCCCCTGCAGCCCCCTCCGTGCAGGGGTGGGTTCTGGCTTCTATTGCTGCTGGTTCACTCAGGGATGCGCTTCGGGCACCCGCACATGCCCAGAAGCAAAAAACAAGATGGCGACGCTTACAGAGCTGCCGATAGAACCGCTTCGGGGGCGTGGCTGTCCGAGTCACTACCTTCTTGGCCGAACCGGTCTGTACCGGTAGGAACCTACCTCTGCCCCCGCCCCATCTCTATGCCCTCCTATTTAACTACATTTTCTAAGCCGCGTGCACAAGCAAAGTTCATGTGCTGAAGGTGCGCGCTATCCCAAAGCGAACTGGTAGTAAACTTATGTGAAACTCACCTCTGATTGCATCCACTGAATGCTTTTATTGTTTTACTTTTCTCCCAATACAACCCTCCCTCTTTAAAAGTAAAATAAAAAATAAAAATGGAACCCATGGGTGCTTAAATCCGTTAAATCAAACTTTCAGGGGGAAAAGATAAAAAGACACACTGGGACTTTGTATGCAGGTGTTTATTTTGGAAGGAAGATCACATGAGCCCCTTTGAAAGGGAGGGGCTCTCAGTATGAAGTCAATCATGGTTTCCAACAGCATACAAAAACATCTCCATGACTTCCAGACAATAATAAATAAGTAATCATGCATCCAATGATAGAAAGGCACAAAAAAACTGGTCACTTAAGGAAGCATAAAATTACTATTAACAGAACCGCCCGAATAGTCTGTACACAGCAATGTAACAATATATCCCAAAGGTGCAAAACACATTAAAACATCTTTCAAAATAGTATATGCAATAAATATCTCGGTTTTTCATATCTATAGCTATATATATATAAACCTGTGCTGCTGTAAACAGATTGTAAACAACCAAAACTCACTGTTTCTTTAAAAAAAAAATACAGAAAAGTTCCCAAACTTAAAAGCATTCCCTGCTCAGCAGATTTCATCACGGATTAAGATTTAAATTTTTGGATTATTATTATTATTAATTATTATTGTTATTGTAACAGGCAGGGCTTTGAAAACTGCTAATTGCCCATGGAAAATTCACACAATATTTTCATGACGCAGGGAAGCTATTCATCCCTGCCTGGATATAGACCTATTTCTCAAGATCGGTATACTTGCAAAGAAATTAAAATGATGGAACTAATCTTTGCAGTCCTTCGATTTAGAACTGCAGTGGACATCCAAAATGTCTGTTGTTAAGCGTGACATTTGTTAAGTGAATTGTCAGGCCTGCAGCCATCTTTTCTGTTGGATCTTTGGCTTGCCACACTTTCTATTATTCTACTATGCATTTTCTATGGTGGGGAAATGGGAGGGGGGATTGTAGGGAGTTGGATGCTATGTAGCCATAACAACATTCTTTCTAGAAAGCCAAGGTCATCCTTTGTCTTTGCAACTCTGCACCTGACAGGAACTGGATGGATGAAACCCTGCCATGAATTTTGTCCCTTTCTTGCCACAGGGAACCGCTGCCTTTGATAAGTCAGTAAATGAATCCGGTCGTTCAATGAATCCAGCTTCCCTCATTCACATTGCTGCCCTCATTCATGTTGCCAAGGGGGATTGTGTGACCTTGGGATGCTGCAACCGTCATAAATATGAAGCGTCTGAATTTTGATCACGTGATCATAGGGCTGCTACAGAAGTCGTAACTGTGAAAAGCTGTCATAAGTCATTTTTTTCCAGTGCCATTGTACTTTTGAATGGTCACTTAACGAACTGTTGTAACTCGAGAACTACTTGCAATTGCAATTCAACTAATGATCACAGAGACAGAGATAATTTAGATTGTTTCAGCCTCTGGTTGACTCTGAATGTCGCCATGCTTCAACTATTAGTAATCCATGGGGTTTTGGACATGACTAAAATGACCTCCATGAATTGTAGTGAACTCTTAGGATAATTAATTTCGTTCCTATATCTATTTAAAAATAGAGGGATTGGCATATTCAGCATTCTCCAAAGAGGAATGAAATCAAGCACAGAATAGAATAACAGAGTTGGAAGGGACCTTGGAGGTCTTCTAGTCCAACCCCCTGCCTAGGCAGGAAACCCTGTACCGTTTCAGACAAATGGCTATCCAACATCTTCTTAAAGACTTCCAGTGTTGGAACATTCACAACTTCTGGAGGCAAATTCTGTTCCACTGATTAATTGTTTTAACTATCAGGAGTTTCTCCTCAGTTCTAAGTTGCTTCTCTCCTTGATTAGTTTCCACCCATTGCTTCTTGTCCTGCCCTCAGGTGCCTTGGAGAATAGTTTGACTCCCTCTTCTTTGTGGCAACCCCTGAGATATTGGAAGACTGTTATCATGTCTCCCCTGGTCCTTCTTTCTATTAAACTAAACATACCCAGATCCTGCAACCGTTCTTCATATGTTTTAGCCTCCAGTTCCCTAATCATCTTTGTTGCTCTTCTCTGCACTCTTTCTAGAGTCTCTACATCTTTTTTACATTGTGATGACCGAAACAGATATTCCAAGTGTGGCCTTACCAAGGCATTATAAAGTGGTATTAACACTTCACGTGATCTTGATTCTACACCTCTGTTTATGCAGCCTAGTACAGAAATGTTACTTCTGCTAAATCACATACATGGCAAACAAAATTATGACTCTCACTGTTATGGTACCTACATCCTCATTCTAGAGAAAAAAAATAAATGTTTTGTGAGTCCACATAATATTTTTTAACCTAACTGGCTTTTTCACAAGGATTATTATCCCTGAACATCTTGGTTTAATTAAAAAAAAAGTCAAGCCACTTTACATTTTATGAAATAGTTGGCAAAAAATGGAGAATCTGGTGTCTAGACTGATGTTTCCCAACCTTGGAAAGTTTAAGTTGTGTTGGCTTCTAAACCTAGCCAATCACCAAGTCCATCAAAACCTTCAAGCTTCCAAGATTGAGTAACATAGAGCTATAATCTCATCTAGATTTTCCTGATCATTTCTGTATTAAGAAATCCTGCTGTTCGTAATCCTCATTATTTCTCACTTGCCCAATTTTTCCAAGAATTGAATTAAAACTGAGCATACGAGGAGAAAATATTTACAAATCTAAGTAGGACAGTTTTAGTGAACGTTTGAAGTTACAACAACACAGAAAAAAGTAAAGGCAAAATTCACTTAACAAATGTTTCATGTAGCAATGAAAATTTTGGGGTCCATTGTGGTCATACGACAAGGACCACCTGTGTTAAACTGGGAACCCACCTTCCAGGTGTATCCACAAAGAAGAAAGTCAAAAAAATTCAAGATGGCGCCCAGCATTGTCATACAGATTTCCCTGCTACTTTCAAGAAAGAAAGTTAGGATAATATTAATCAAATAACTGTGAGTTATTACGCATTGGGGGGGAAACCACAATCTCTATGCTGGCAATAAAATTTTTCCAAAAGGGCTTTCTTTTTATTTTTTGGACAGGAAAAAAGAAAGAAAGATTAGAATGAAAACACGGTTAGAAAGAAAAACTAACTTTTGTGCGAAGGTAGAACACGGCTTAAATTAAATCACAAGGAAGCAGCATGGAAATTCTATTTCAAAGGTTTTAAAAACGGGTGATTTTTTTTCTTTTTTAAAGAATCTAATTTTCTGCATTCAGGATAGTCTAGCTTCCCTCCCCTAAAACAGCACATTAATATTCTGAGATTGAAAAAGCACAGAGCGAGTCACCGTGGCTAAATTAAAAATAATTATAGCCTCTTTTTCAGTGCATGGCAGCCTTCTGTTATTTATTTATTTTTACCCAAAAGGATTAAAAAAAAAAAAAAAAAGCATTATTGTGCAAAGCCAAGCGGTATTTGCAATTTTTGTGATCCAAGAATGCGATGGGTATGGCAAAATATCAAAATGAGTGTAATACCAATGCAATCTGGGACAAATATTGATGTAAACGCTGAGAAAATACGTAAACTTTCCACAAAGGGTTTCAGTAAGTGAGGTCAGTTTACAAGCAATTTGCTTTTCACACCAATCCCTGTTGCTTTGCACACAATTCCACGAAAAGTGTTTGCACATATACACTGAGCCGTCTTAAATCTTACGTAAACATTTCACATATTTCATATTCTGCTTCTTCCGCAGATGTTGCTATCTTTAGTGGCAGTTAAGCTCTGTGAGGCTTATTCTAATTGTCAATTTCTGTGACTGTCAATAATTTTAGTACAGGTAAATCCTCCTTTTACAACAGTTCCTTTAGTGACCATTCAAAATTACAATGGCACTGTAAAAAGTGACTTATGACACTTACGACCGTTGCAGCATCCCTGTGATCACGTGGTCAAAATTCAGAGGCTTGGCAACTGGCATGTACTTATGACAGTTGCAGAGTCCCAAGGTCACATGGTCGCCTTTCGTGACCTGCTAACAAGTCAGTGGGAAAATCAGTTTCACTTAAGAACTGGTTCTGTTGTAACTTTGAATGGTCACTAAATGAGTGGTTGTAAAGCGGAGGACTGTAACTGACACTAGCCAAGAGGACAAAAGTTTAGCCTCATGTGTAAAGCAGGAGGTTGTCAAAGGAACCCAACCTGGAAACAAACGATTGATATAGACTAGAGTTTAGAGTCTGTTTGGAGAAATGAAATTCAGTCGTGATTCAGACACAATCATCAGTTCCCTGCTTGTTGGTTAGCTCATAATGGTTTAAAAGCCGGGGGAAGGAATTTAAGAGGCCACAAGTGGGAGATTCCCACAGGAGCTTTTTCCAAAAGGCAGCTGAACTTTCTTGGTTCTAGAATAGAATATAGAGTAGAATAGAAAAGAATATAGAATAGAATAGAATAGAATAGAATAGAACAGAAAAGAATAGAATAGAATAGAATAGAATAGAAAAGAATAGAGAGTACAATAGAGAAGAATATAGAATAGAAAAGAATAGAAAAGAATATAGAGTAGAATAGAATAGAATAGAATAGAATAGAATAGAATAGAATAGAGAGTAGAATAGAGAAGAATATAGAATAGAAAAGAGTACAGAGTAGAATAGAAAAGAATAGAGAATAGAGAAGAAAAGAAAAGAATATAGAGTAGAATAGAAAAGAAATATGGAATAGAATAGAACAGAACAGAACAGACTGGAATAGAATAGAATGACTTTCTGCTAAGCCAACTTATAATAAAAAATGATAAGAATAACAGAGTTGAAAGGGACCCTGGAGGTTTTCTAGCTCAAGCAGGACACCCTACACTACTTCAGACAAATGGATATCCAACCTCTTGTTAAAAACCTCCAGTGATGGAGCATTCACAGCTTCTGGAGGCAACTTCTGTTCCACTGATTCATTGTTCTCACTCTCAGGAAATGCTTCTTAGTTCTAGGTTGCTTCTCTCCTTGATTAGTTTCCACCCATTGCTTCTTTTTCCTGCCCTCGGGTGCTTCTCATCCAAGAAGCTTCTTCTTTTCAGTTCAGTTCTCTTCGTTGAGAACTGAAGAAGCTTCTAGCATGAGAAGCGAAAAGTTTCCAAAGGGGTGGGGGGAACTTAAGGAAGTCCAGTTGTCTTTTGGAAAAAGCACCTTCGGGATAACCGTGGCCTGGATGACGGAGACTCTCCACAGACAACCGTGGAGGCTCTTGGGAGCCGTAGTTCATCCGTAGTGGGAGGTGAGCCCACCATCGAGATACCATCTTAATTTTTCTGGATTCCTCTGCTGATCTCCCTGGTTTCAACAATATCTAGAGCCGTGATGGCGAACCTATGGCGTGCCCAATGTGGCACACAGAGCCGTGTCAGCTGGCACAGGCGGCGTCACCCATTTCTCTTCCAGGATTCTGGTGTGCATGCATACGCGATGATCAGCTGACCTTCGCACGTGCGGTATTGCCGGAAACTAGAAGGGCTGATCTTCTGGTTTCTGTTGTGCTTATCTGCGCTGGCCAGCTGATTCATCATGTGCGCATGCGCACCAGACGTTAACCAGATTAACCAGAAGTTAATTTCCCGGTGTGCACATGTCCATTGGGCAGCTTCTCTTCCAGGTTGCGTCCCCAACGTGTGTGTGCGAGTGTGTGCGAGTGGACACAAACCGCACACTCCCTTTTCGGCCCTCGGTTTGCCATCACTGATATGAAATTTCTTGGCTCTGAAGTAGATGCACGATTTTCAGAAAACAATTTTCTTTTTCTGCCCCGATCCACCAAATTTTTCCAGTCCAAACTAACGCACAATTGGATAACAATATTTCCGATGACGCTAAATCCATCTGTAAACTGAAAATAAAAAATAGTTGGCTTAATGTACGGGTTAAAGACCAGGCTCGATAACCTTCCCAGATTTCATTAAAATGGCATAATCTTGATGTTGATGTCAAATTCAATGCACTTTGTGTTGCTCGGCCGCCATGTTTTGAAGCTGAGGCATCCGAGGTAAACTGGGAGTTGCTTGACGGAAGAAAGTAAACGTTGCATATTTTATCCACCGTGAGGAAATGTTCAGATCTTTCTCCCTCGGGGAACCAAATCCTAAACCTGCTGCGTTCTAGAGTTTTTGAAATACTCTGAAATGACCTGAAGCCAGAGTTGAAGACGTTTTCCACGGCGAGACTATGGCAACAAAGTCCGCCACATGCCGCGTGTTTTTCTATTGCCTCAGGAGAAAATAAAATAAAATCCCTAGCACCCCCCCCCAAAAAAAAACCCAGTAATAAATTAAATCTTATTAAAACAGATATAAAAGTTCTTCAAGTGTAAGAATTTATCATGCAAACGGGCAGGGCGGTTTGGGCCGAGAAACGAGGCGTTGTGGCGTGTCCGTTCACCGCATCCAACATTATTTTCGGCCAATGAAATGGGGCAAAAAACCCGAGAGGACGATGGTTTGAGGTACCACTGAAACATCGGGATGGGATCGGGTCTACGAAGAGACCGGAGGCTCTGGATGAAGTTAGGCTTCAAGGATTTGTCAAGCGGAACAATCTCGTTTTGTAAAATGATTTGTCATCTGCAAATTTGAAAGAACCTGAAAGGATCTGGGTAGATTACCAAAGTCCGAATAATGTCAATGCTACCCAGGAAACGTGATTTTTTTTTTACTGTAATGGAGACATTTTGATTACTTCTCGTAATATATTTCACAGCCTTTTTAGACCCACAAAAGAGTGGTGCAGTGGCTTAGAGATGGAGCTCTCATCTCACCATCAGGAGGCTGTGAGTTCAATCCTAGGTAGAGGCAGATATTTCTCTTCTCTGGGCACAATGAGAATATATCTGCTGGACAAAACTCCGCCCTGGCAATAGGAAAGGCATCCGGCCATTGAAAACACTCCGCGTGCTCCATTCAGTTGCCCAGACTCCACCTGGCAAGGGATTATGGGATAAATGACCCCATAAAACCTTTAGACCCACAAAACCTTTTGGATATTCGTTCATCAAACCTCGCCCCGATCAGAATTAATGCTCTTCTCACAACCTGCCATTTACTCGCCCGGGAGGAACCCGCGTCCTTCTACACCTTTCCGTAAATAGCACTTCCTCCATGGAGCCGCCGACACAGCTACAGTTCCGGTAATGGTGGGCTCCTGCCAAATTCTTTAATTCCCTGAAGAATTCGCTTCATATGACCCACTTTCGTTATCCCCAAATCCTACAAGGGAAAAGACAGATTCATTCACAGAAATCCAGGTTAGCAGAACATCATTTAACTTTTGGCAATAAAGCTCATTTAGAGAGCGTCCATTTTAGACACCACCCCCCACATATCAACTTATTTAGTCAGAGTGGTGCGGTGCCCCTAGAGGTGCAGCTGTCACCTCACAAGCAGGAGTTTGCAAGTTCGATCCTAGGTAGAGGCAGATATTTCTCTCTTTGGGCACAATGAGAACAAAACTCCGCATTGGCAACAGGAAGGGCATCGGGCCAGTAAAATACTCTGCTAGCTACATTAAGTTGCAGAGACTCCACCCCTCAAGGGATTATGGGGTGGTTAAATGATGAAAATATCAACTTATTTAGACACTGAATTGTGTTTCCAGCGAAAAGTTTTGTAAAAGAAGTGGCGCTGTCTATTTTTTTCCCTGCATTGTTTATTTCTTAGATTTTAGACATACATTCTTGATTTGTCTCCCTGGAATGTGGAATGACACCAAATCAAGTTTTACTAGGATCCACATTTGTTTCTTGAATGGCATTATGGAAGTTACCGTTTTGCCGTAGCATCTTCAAGTATCCAGCAAGGCAACTAAAATAACCAGCAACAATCTTAAATAACAGAGGAAGCATTGGGAAATCTAGCAGAACAAAATAGACAAATAAACAAAATTGGAAAACCTCTCCAACATCATGTATAAATCAGAGGCAGGTTACTGTTGGTTAGGGCGAACCGGTGGTGATATTTTGGCCTTGGTTGCCGAACCGGCAGCAACCCAGACTGGCCACGCCCCCAAACCGGTTCACCAATCACCACCGTTGTTATGTTTTGAGTAGCTTTTTCATGTTCTGCGCATGCACAGAACAATTTACAGTCAACTGTGCACCCGCACAAAACGTGTCTGATCCATGCACGAGCGAAGCGTCTGGGGCTTGCGCAAAGCGCATGCGAAGCGAACCAGTAGCAACAACCCATCCTGGTATAAATATTGATTTTAGATCACAAATGAAACCTCTTATGCATGGTGTCGTCATACAACGAAGTGGTTTTTGTTCTATTTTTTTAAAAAATATGGTTGGAGGCACAACTTTGTGGGATTTCAAGTTCAGAAATCAGAAACCGTCTGTAAAACTCCAGACTGATGTGAAACAGTCGAGGAAAGCAGGTTAGGGCGAACCAGTAGTGATAGTGAATCTGGCCTCCCCATCGACTTTGCCGGTCAGAAGGTCGCAAAAGGGGAAATCCCGTGTCCCCGGGGCACTGCAACCGTCATAAGTACATGCCAGTTGCCAAGCCAAGTGGGGATGCTGCAACGGTCGTAAGTGTGAAAAACGGTCGTAAGTCACTTTTTGCAGTGCCATTGCAACTTTGAAAAGTCACTAAATCAGGGGTGTCCAAACTTGGGAACTTTAAGACTTGTGGACTTCAACTCCCAGAATTCCCCAGCCAGCCATGCTGGCTGGGGAATTCTGGGAGTTGAAGTCCACAAGTCTTAAAGTTCCCAAGTTTGGACACCCCTGCACTAAATGAACTACAAGTCGAGAGCTTATCTGTAGACCCCAGTGGCCCCATCTGCTGCAAACCACCATCAGTGTTGGCCAGTTGCTAAGTGCCTGAATGGTAAACAGTAACCATGGGGACAACAGCCCTTTAAACTGGGTCATCTAAGTACATTTTGGGGGTTTTCCGATCACACAGAACCCCACCCAAGGCCACTGCTTGTAGCGCACGGAGTCCCAAAAGTGCTTTCTTCAGGAGGCAACTGGACTTCCTTGCTTTTTCTTTGAAGACATTTCACTTCCCACCCAAGAAGCTTCTTCAACTCTGAGTGGAAGATGAAAAATGGAAGGATCCCACCCAGAGCTGAAGAAGAAGCTTCTTGGATGAGAAGCGAAACATCTTCAAAGAAAAAAAAAACCCGAAAGTCCAGTTTTTTCCTCTTGAAAAAAGTACCTTTAGGAGGACCTGCAGGACGGAGACTCTCCAAGGACAATCAGCTCACAGAGTAATCCATGTGTAAGTTTCAAGAGTTTTACTTCCTGCCTTGCTGGCCTTAAAGCCTCCAGGGTCCTTCAACGTTCAAAATCCAGAATTTCCACATTAGTTTACATTTTCCTAGTTATGCGCTGTGCCCTCCTATGCTCATTTCAATTAATGCTGCCACTGACCGGTTCCAGTTTACGACGGCCTGCCAGCAGAGCGACACAACAAGAGCTCACAGTCTCGCCAAACTTGGCTACTAAATAGATTTTTGGGGCCAATATGATCTTCCCTGAAATTAATAAACGTAATTGGTGATCCTCCACTTTCTCTTCTCCTAAACCCCACAAAGATATAGGAAGACGGGTAATCCTCAAGGCACCGTATTTGTTTAGTGACTGTCCGAAGTTACAACAGCCCTGAAAAAAGTGACTTCTGACCACTGTTCAAACTTACGACCTTCGCAGCATCCCCGTCGTCACAATGATCAAAATTCAGACACTTAGCAACCGACTCACATTTATGACGGTCACAGTGTCCCGGGCTCATGTTAATCCCCTTTTGCGATCTTCTGACCAGCAAAGTCGATGGGGGAAGCCAGATTCGCTTAATGACCGTGTGACTAATTTAACAACTGCAGGGATTCACTCAACAACGGTGGCAAGAAAGGTCGTAGAATGGGGCAAGGCTCCCTTAAGAACTGTTTCACTTAGCAACGGATATTATGGGCTCCGCTGTGGACTTATTCCAGTAACATCAGCAGTGTACAGAGTTGTACGGCTAAACACACGGAAGTTACTACTACGATACAAAATCCGATGCAAGTAAACCTTTCGAAGATGTTTTACCCGCGTTCTTTGTGCTTCCTTGGGTACATGCACTGCTTTCAGCATTGTGCAATGGCTTATTAATAATTTTGGAAGCCTAAAAAGACAGTGTTTCTCAACCTTGGCGACTTTAAGTCCTGTGGACTTCAACTCCTGAAGGATTCTGGGAGTTGAAGTCCACAGGACTTAAAGTCGCCAAGGTTGAGAAACACTGCCACAAGAGTACAAACGCAGCATCCACCTGCAGCTCTTTAAAGCAGCCGAGTCCTCATCCAGACTCACATGGCTGGTCTCTGTAATCGAGGAAAAAGTGCGGCTGCTTTAAAGAGCTACACAAAAGATGCTATTTTTGCTCTTGGAATCAAATCCAGAGCCCTAATTGCTATATTGATTTTTTGATATTCACTCCCTGCTCTCGTTTAGTTCCCGAACCAAATTAAATGCTTCTTTTAACATGCAAACTGGATGTTAAACCTCCCACTCCCCCCTCTCCCTCTTGCCATCTATCGGTGTGACTCTGTTTCTGTCTCTGTCTCTCTCTCTCTCTCTGTCTCTCTCTCGTTGGACTCTAAGGTTCCAACTTTGTTATTCTATTCTATTCCATTCTCTATCTCTATTTATCCTATGTATCTATCTATCATCTATCTATCTATCTATCTATCTATCTATCTATCTATCTATCTATCATCTATCTATCTATCTATCTATCTATCTATCTATCTATCCATCCATCCATCCATCCATCCATCCATCTATCATCTATCTATCTACTCTATGGGGTTGGACTCTAAGGTCCCAACTTCGTTATTCTATTCCATTCCATTCCTCCCTCCCTCCCTTCCTCCCTCCCTCCCTCCCTCCCTCCCTCCCTCTCTCTCTCTCTCTCTCTGACAATTTGTGTTTTTGTAGATCAGGAAGGCGGGAGAGGTACACATAAACATACACACACAAATAATAATAAACAAAAAACCAAATGAAACCCACGCTGAACAAAATAAGGGCTTGCTTGCTTCCCCTCTTCTTTGGGGCAGCCCCTCAAACGCTGGGATATTGCTATCAGGTTCCCCCCTAGTCCTCCTTTTCTCTAGAAGAGCCAAACCCAAATCCTGCAACCATTCATAGGTTTCTGTCTCCAGGCCTTTAATCATCTTAGCTGCTCTTCTCTGAAGTTTTTCCAAAGTCTCTTTTTTGTAATGGGGTGACCAAAACTGGATGTAGTATTCCAAGTGGGGCCTTACTAAGGATTTACAAAGCGGATCTAATACTTCACGTGATTTTGATTCTATGCCTCTGTTTATACAACCAAAAATTATGTTAGCTTTTTTTGGGCCGCCGCCGCACACGGCTGGCTCTCGTTAAAAGAGTCTCTTTCAAAGGGAAAATCCTTCTCCTTCTTATTTTGATCCGGCAGAGAAATTCAGCCTAACAGGCAGCCGTTTTGGGCCAGGTGTGTTATGCAGGGTTGCGTGTTAAAAAGCCAAGCTACAAGCACATCGCTGGGACGGGGAAAGAGAGAGAAAGCTTTCATCCATTCTTTCAGACGGTCATAAGGCAGAAAAAGTAGCAGGGCGCCAATACCTTCAGGTCTCGCCTCTCCAGGTGCAAAAGCTCGGCCCCTCGGATGTCGTGGCTGACGAACGTTTCTTTGTATTCTCCCAAACTCAGCCGGTCCAACCAAGCAGCGACTTCATCCGGGCCCCATTTCTGAACTACCAAAGTTAAGAGCAAAACCCCCTTAATTTTTCCGCATGCTGGGCTGCACGACAAGCAAAGGGTTAGGCCGCAGAGAGGGCGAGGAACAGAGGAGAGAGCAAGGCGGTGATAGCGGAAGTCACGTTTCGATGGGCAGCAGCTTCTGACATGCGGGTTAAAAGTAGGGGGAAACCCGGGAATCTGAGGGCTGCCTGGATTTTAGCCATGCTCTTGGCTCCAACATCCAGCTACGCCGTCAAGCTACCAGATGCCAACTCATTAGCTTGCCTAATTAGGATTGGGGGTGTCTATACGTATTCCAGGAGTGCAAATTGCAATGCATTGTTTTCAATAAAAGTGAATCGTTTGTAGGTTGAAATGAGGGGATCCTTGGTGCTAGCACTGATGATGTTACCTAGTTTGGATGATGAAGCTCAGAGAGCACCCCCACAGTCCTCTTCCCCTTCCTCCTCCTCTCTGAAAACCCCACTCCCTTCTAGCACTGATGATGTTTCCTAGTTGGGTAATGAAACATCTGCAAGAAAATCTCCAAGCTCAGAGAGCACCAAGGACCCCACAGTCTTCCTCTTCCTCCTCCTCCCCCCTCCTCTTCCTCCTCCTCCTCCCCCCTCTCTACCTCTTCCTCTATTACCTACTTTGGGTAATGAAACATCTGCAAAAAACCCCACCAACCCAAGCTCAATATACTGATTGAAATGCCAACAGCTGCCATGTTTCATTCAAGCATTACTTCTTTCACCAGGTCAAATAAGGTAAAAGGTAACGGTTCCCCTCGCACATGCATGTGAGTCATTCCCAACTCTAGGGGGCAGTGCTCATCTCCCTTTCAAAGCCAAAGAGCCAGCGCTGTCTGAAAATGTCTCCGTGGTCATGTGGCCGGCATGACTAGACGCCAAAGGCGCACAGAACACTGTTCCCTTCCCACCAAAGGTGGTCCCTATTTTTCTACTTGCATTTTTACGTGTTTTTGAACTGCTCGGTTGGCAGAAGCTGGGGCAAGTAACGGGAGCTCACTCCGTTATGCGGCACTAGGGATTCGAACCACCGAACTGCCAACCTTTCTGATGGACAAGCTCAGCGTCTTTACCACTGAGCCACCACGTCCCATAGTCAAATAAACTTCAAATAAAGTTCTCTACATATCATGTGGCCCATAGAGAAAGGATTTTAATACTGGAGGAGGCATGGAAAAGCAATCGGGTCTGTGTTTTATCAACCAGGATACCTCCAAGGAATTCCAAAGTCAATCATTTCAATTATATCCCTGCAATGAATTAAAAATTCTTCCCCTGGCATTTTTTTTAGCACTTTGAAACTGAAATCCTGGTATGATGTTGTGTTAAAAAAACAGGACTTACGTACGGCCTAATGCAACCTGCAGCAATGAGAAAGTAAAATAAGGAAAGTCTGTTTCCTAATTAAAATAAATGTTCTGCGGAGCTTTGGTATCTAAAAAGTGTTATTCTTTGTTTAGATAATAGTTTCTATGCTGAGTTTTCTGTAGAGGAAACCTTGAACAATGTAGAAATTAATAGCACGTTCTGGAGAAGAAGAACGCATTCATAGAGGGCATCGGTCAAGTTTTCTCTCTTGTGGCAGTTAGATAGTCCACTGTCAAAACACTTTGAGGACTTGGCTGTATCTTCTAGAGAAGACCAGTAAGACAGCACATAGTCTCTTTAAAAAAAACTCAATGGTTTGCTAAAGCTTGAAGAACATCTAAGAACTTTCAAGGGGCTGCATCTTCTAGAGAAGACCAGTAAGACAGTACATAATTTCTTTTTAAAAACCCAGTGGGTTGCTAAAGCTTGAAGAACATCTAAGAACTTTCAAGGGGCTGCATCTTCTAGAGAAGACCAGTAAGACAGCACATAGTGTCTTTAACTGAAACTCAATGGCTTGCTGAAGCTTGAGGAACATCTAAGAACTTTCAAAAGTTTTCAGTGTTCTCAGAGACAAGGTGGATGGATATATAAAATATATGGGCTAGGAACCTCAGATAACTGATGTTATGGATTCTGAAGTCCCCTTGTGTGGACTCCAAATGTAAACCTCTTTTCTGAAATTTTGGAGGAGATTGTGGGATTTGAAAGGGTAAAATAGGCTATAAATGGTGCAAGATGCCCAGGGTTAACTTCACCCCTCAAAACCCCATCCCCAAATGGATCCTTAATTCGCTCACTCTTAAAATGTAGCCCTCGATGTGTCACACAAGACCTTGTGGCTTCCTTAAGCCATGATATTTACACATCCTTGACCCGCAAGTCGATGTAAGGGACAACTTTCTCGTGGGATAAAGCAACTTCAAGTCATCATGAAGACGGACTAACAAAGAAGCCAAAGGCAAGCTCGGTGCATATTGTGCTACACACACACAGTCCACTCACAACCTTGTCTCTTCAAATCAACAATATTTTGAAAACATACCAGGCTGGGTGCTAGTCTTCTGTTTTTGAACCTTTTCCTTTTTAAACTTTGGCACTATACGAAACATGGTACTTCGGCTGTTTCTTTTACAGTATTCCAAAGGAGGATCCTAAAAAGAAATAAGATCATTTTTTTTCTCTTTCTTCTTTTGATGTATCCACCAGTTTATTTTGTTAAAATAAGGAGATCAAATAATCAGGAGATTATAATATTTTTTTAAAATAACGACTCTATCCATTCAGTACAAGATGCGCTTCGTTGAAAAGGATGGTTATAAGTCCAAAAGGTAAAAACACAATGGATAATCTTGATCGGATGAAAGGAAAACGAAGTTATCTTTCATTTATCCAAGTTTATCCTTTAAAGCAGCGGTCACCAACTGGGGGTCCCTGAGAAAATTTTGGTGGTCAGCAGAAAAATTATTTGCATTTTTCATATTGCACTAAATCAGGGGTCCTCAAACTACGGCCCCTGCGACGGATACGTGTAATTAACGCTTGTGTTGCTGCAGAGAGTTTCCCCTTCGGGGTCTTTTTGTGCAGGTCGGAGGGGGGCAGAAATTCCAACTTAGGGTCTGCTTCGGCCTCCTGGTGGGGGGCTTTGGGTGAAGGCTGGAGGGAAGAGCCGCTGGTGATGAAGAGCTGGAGGGCCTCGTTCCAGTGGGAGTGCATCATGGCCTGGAACGGGCTGACCATCTCAGCCCGCTGAGTCTTCAGGCGCCGGTACCTGGACTTGCACTCCCGCAAGTCTTCCCTCTGCTTGGAAAGCCTATAGCTCCTAGTCCTCAGTGAGATGCTTCTGCTGAGCCTCCTTCTTGGTCAGATCCAATTGGAACTGAGCTGTTTTGCCAACTCTTTCTCCTGGGGTCTGTTTCCTCTTGGGGCCCTAAGGAGCCCGGACATGCAGGTGAGGAGTAGCTGGCAAGGGAGGGGTGAGTAGAAGCCGGTGAGGCGCCACTCGATGTGAGTGACATCAAGCTGGCCACGCCCATCCAGTCACATGACCACCTAGCCACGCCCACCCAGCCGGTCATTAGGCAGGTCATATTAGTGGTCCACGGGATTTAAAATTATGAATTTAGTGGTCCCTGAGGTCCGAAAGATTGGGGACCCCTGCTTTTAAGCACGAACCAGAAAGAGAGAATGTTTGCCAAGCAGAGGAATTTTAGGAATCATTCCACAATATGAAAATGGTCTGAACGGAGGGTGAAGTCACCCCTTTTCAAAACTAGATAACTGTTGGGTGTAAATTAACTATATTATGAAATAATTTTTCTACTAAGTTAAATTCCTCATAACAAAATCTTACCTACAGCAAAAACAACAACAACACATGTTTATATCCTCTGCTCACAACTGAAAACTGGCAAGATCAACCCTGACCTTTTCTACTCAAAGGACAGTCAAAAATCCATATTTACTAGTAGCCAAATAGAATTGAACATGCTTAAAAAAGGAGTGCAGAAAAAATTATCCTGATCGTGTGTAATAAGCACAGCACCTGCTTTTTTTAAAAAAGCTGTTTTTATTCAGCCTTGTGTGCTGATTTGGGGAGGGGGAGAGGGGGGGATGAAGCTGCTTTTAAAATCCCATTAACTTTTCTGAGTCTTTCAAGAGCTTTAAAGCAGCTGTATCTTTTTTTCAGTGTCAATCAGAAGGGATGCTTGAGTCGAAGGGATGCTGTGTTTGAGGTCCAAATACCTCCTCCAATTGATGTTCAAAGGACTCGTAACCTCTGGCAGTTAACTTTCCTGCACCTGGATCAGATTTTTCAAGGCAGGCCCGATCCCCCCCCCCCAAAGGGAGGGGGACAGTGAGGATTGGGGCTTGTGTGCGAGAATTCCACCCACCTCGTCATCATTGATCTGCAGAATATAGCAGAGCCAGGGGATTTCGGCCAACTTTCTCAATTCAGTCTCCAGATTGTGCACCGCCGACACCAGCAGCTCCTCGCAAGGGGATTCCAACTGCTACCAACAGAGCAAATTATAATTTTGTTAGACCGGATTGTCTAATAAGAGCCTCTGTCTTCTGCCTGTCTATATCTCCTCTCTATATTTATGTAGCTATATAGCTACATCATCTATCTATCATCTGTCAATCAACTATCTGAGGGGTCCTTGGTGCTCTCGGAGCGCTGACCCAGGACTCATTATTTCAGCCCTGAGCTACAAATATATCTATCTACCGGTATCTATCTATCTATCTATCTATCTATCTATCTATCTATCTATCTATCTATCTATCTATCTATCTATCATCTATCTATCTATCTATCATCTATCTATCTATCTATCTATCTATCATCTATCCTATCTATCTTCCATCTATCTATCTATCTATCTATCTATCTATCTATCTATCTATCTATCATCCATCTATCATCTATCTATCTATCATCTATCTATCTATCTATCTATCTATCTATCTATCTATCTATCTATCTATCATCTATCTATCTATCATCTATCTATCTATCATCTATCTATCTATCATCTATCTATCTATCATTATCTATCTATCTATCATCTATCTATCATCTATCTATCTATCATCTATCTATCTATCATCTATCTATCATTATCTATCTATCTATCTATCTATCTATCTATCTATCTATCTATCTATCCTATCTATCTTCCATCTATCTATCTATCTATCTATCTATCTATCTATCTATCTATCTATCTATCTATCATCTATCTATCTATCTATCTATCTATCTATCTATCATCTATCTATCTATCTATCTATCTATCTATCTATCATCTATCTATCTATCTATCTATCTATCATCTATCCTATCTATCTTCCATCTATCTATCTATCTATCTATCTATCTATCTATCTATCTATCTATCATCCATCTATCATCTATCTATCTATCATCTATCTATCTATCTATCTATCTATCTATCTATCTATCTATCTATCTATCATCTATCTATCTATCATCTATCTATCTATCATCTATCTATCATCTATCTATCTATCATCTATCTATCTATCATTATCTATCTATCTATCATCTATCTATCATCTATCTATCTATCATCTATCTATCTATCATCTATCTATCTATCATTATCTATCTATCTATCTATCTATCTATCTATCTATCTATCTATCTATCTATCTATCTATCTATCTATCCTATCTATCTTCCATCTATCTATCTATCTATCTATCTATCTATCTATCTATCTATCTATCTATCTATCTATCTTCTGTCTGTCTATCTATCTATCTTCTATCTATCTGTCTGTCTGTCTGTCTATCTATCTAGCTATCTATCACCTATCCTATCTATCTTCCATCTATCTATCTTTATTTATTTATTTATTTATTTATTTATTTATTTATTTATTTATTTATTTATTTATTTATTTATTTATTTATTTATTTATTTATTTATTTATTATTCATGCTTCTAGACCGCCCCCTCTCCCAAAAGGGACTCGGGGCGGTGTACAGTCCATGCAAAATATATCAAAATACAATAAAAATTGAATATGTACAGTTGGAATGGAGGAGGTTAAAAATGGAATTAAAAGAACTGTACAAAGCAATATATATAAATATAGGATTTTGAACCCCTAAAACACACACAATAAGTTAAAAACAATACCCCTAAAATAACCAGTTAATACATTTGCCAGGAGGGACAGTTGTAATTATGTAATTATCTATCTATCTATCTATCTATCTATCTATCTATCTATCTATCTATCTATCTATCTATCTATCTTCTGTCTGTCTATCTATCTTCTATCTATCTGTCTGTCTGTCTGTATCTGTCTGTCTGTCTGTCTGTCTGTCTATCTGTCTGTCTGTCTGTCTGTCTGTCTGTCTGGCTGTCTGTCTGTCTGTCTGTCTATCTATCTATCTATCTATCTATCTATCTATCTATCTATCTATCTATCATCTATCTATCCTATCTATCTTCCATCTATCTATCTATCTATCATCTATCTATCTGTCTGTCTGTCTGTCTGTCTGTCTGTCTGTCTGTCTGGTGTCTGTCTATCTATCTATCTATCTATCTATCTATCTATCTATCTGTCTATCTATCTTACATCTATCTATCTGTCTGTCTATCTATCTTCTATCTATCTATCTATCATCTATCTATCTATCTATCTATCTATCTATCTATCTATCTATCTATCTATCTATCTATCTACTCTATGGGGTTGGACTAGAAGATCTCTAAGGTCCCAACTTTGTTATTCTATTCAATTCCATTCCATTCTCTATCTCTATTTATCTTCCCACCACTCTCTCCCTCCCTCTCCCTCTCCATTCCCCCAATTCTGATCTCCATCCACTTATAATTCCTGAAGGGATATTTAAAATCCTCAGCCCCCTTTCCTCCCCCTCCCTCTTCTGACTTACTCTGCTGATTCCCCAAAAGCCTGATCTTTCTAGAAGACCGAGATCTGACTCAGTTTGATATGTTGGGTGTTCTGCCCTCTGCACAAAGATGACAGTGTAGCAGAGGTGGGTTCGTACCGGTTCGGCCCAATTCGGCCGAGTAGGTAGTAACTCGACCGCTCACGCACCTGAACCGGTTCTATTGGCGGTGGCACCATCTTGATTTTTGATCCTGCGCATGTGCAGAACATTCTTCATTGCGGAAATGTAGTTTCTTCCCCTTTTCTAACGTTGTGCGCATGCGCAGACCTTTTTTTTTTTGCGTGCCAAACTGGCAGCAATGCTGGCAGTCAGCCACTCCTGCAGTGTAGGCTCTGAGTCTAGCAGATACAGGAGGGAAAGCTCCACTAAAGCAGGATTGGACAGTCAAGAAAACCGACGGGGCGAAGAGAAGGGGTTGTGTCTGGAAAGAGGGAAAGGAGGCTATGGATTTCCAAGGCCTCCGCAAAGAAATACTTCTCCATGGATTCTTTCGGGCCAATGTCACCGTTTGAGAAATGCCAGATCATTGTCTTACCAGCAAGACTTTTCCAACTAACAAGGATTCTGTTTCGTCATGTAATGCCTTCACGGTGGCAGCTATTTCTAGCGCGGTATTTCGGCTAAGGCTCTGCAGAGGAGGGGAAAAAACAAAGCATGAAGAGCCCAGCTGTAAATTTAATTATAGGTAGCCCTCAACTCACAACTGTTCCTTTGGTGAGTGAACAGTGTGAAGGGAGCGCACGCACAGCACCAAGTGCCCAAAAAAGGGAGCGCTTCACATGCACGCTCATCTGGGCCAGGGGACGAGGAAGAGGAGCTGCCCAGGGGACATAGTGCGCCAGACAATGAACTTCCGGTTTCCAGTGCATGCATGCGCGCCAGCCAGCAAGTCTTCCGGTTACTGTTGCGCATGCTTATACGCTGATCAGCTGCCAGCCGCCCATGCGCATGCCGGAAAACAGAAGACCAGCTGCTCTGGTTTCCCGCATTGCCGCACACACAAAGACCAGCTGATCGTCGGGTGCACATGCATGCCCAAAAACCAGAAGAGGAACAGGCAACGCCACGTGTACCAGGCAACATGGCTCCGTATGCCACTATGGGCACGTATGACATAGGTTCACCATCACGGCCCCATATCATTTCAGGCAAATGGCTATTCAACATCTTCTTAAAGACTTCCAGTGTTGGGGCATTCACAACTTCTGGAGGCAAGCTGTTCCCCTGATTCATTGTTCTCACTGTCAAGAAATTTCTCCTCAGTTCTAAGTTGCTTCTCTCCTTGATTAGTTTCCACCCATTGCTTCTTGTTCTACCCTCAGGTGCTTTGGAGAATAGTTTGACTCCCTCTTCTTTGTGGCAACCCCTGAGATATTGGAAGACTGCTATCATGTCTCCCCTGGTCCTTCTTTTCATTAAACTAGACCTACCCAGTTCCTGCAACCGTTCTTCATGTGTTTTAGCCTCCAGTCCCCTACTCATCTTTGTTGCTCTTCTCTGCACTCTTTCTAGAGTCTCCACATAAGTGTGGCCTTACCAAAGCATTATAAAGTGGTATTAACCCTTCACGTGATCTTGATTCTTATCCAGAACTTATTTGAAGACAGATCTTTCTTTATTTTCCCCTCACCTCTGGGAATTTTGGACCCCCTTTGGTTAACGCATGGGAACAAGCATTCACAGCATGGGCCAGCTCTTGCTCCAAGAGGCTGTGAGTTTTGGCAGCTTCACAGATTCTGTGGGAAAGAGCAGATTGGGGGAGGGGGGTAAAAGAGAAAGAGAATTAAAAAGCCCAGAAAATGTGTTGGTTATTTATTTATCAAATTTATTAAGCTGCCCGTCGCCAATACATGACTCTGGGTGGCTTTAAAACAGAATAAAAAGTACAGTAACCAGAGTTAAAAATGACCAAAGCAACATTAAAAAAATAGCACTCATAGATATAGGCAGTCCTCGACATACGACCACAACTGAGCCCCAAATTTCCATTGCTAAGCGAGACATTTCATGAGGGAGTTTTGCCTCGATTTTACGACCTTTCTTGCCACGGTCATTAAATGAATCCCTGCAGTTATTTAGCAACACGGTTGTTAAGTGAATCTGGCTTCCCCATTGACTTTGCTGGATCAGGTGACCCCGGGACGCTGCAACCGTCGTAAATATGAGTCAGTTGCCAAGCGTTTGAATTTCGATCGTGTGACCATGGGGATGCTTGCAGCGGTCGTAAGTGTGAAAAACAGTCATAAGTCATTTTTTCCAGTGCCGTTGTAACTTCAAACAGTCACTAAATGAACTGTCGTAAGTTGAGGACTACCGGTATTTTTTTTTTTAAAAGGGAAAAAAACAAGAAAATCCAGTTGCCTTTTGGGGGGGGAAAACATTTTTGAGACAACTATGACCTGATGGACTAAGAAGCCCCATAAAGAAGGCAAGTGATAATCCTGAAATGATTAACCACCTTTAATCTCAAAGGTGCTTTTTCAGGAGGCAACTGAACTTCCTTCTTTTTTCTTTTGAGCAGTGTTTCTCAAACTTGGTGACTTTAAGTCCTGTGGATGTCAACTCCACAGGACTTAAAGTCACCAAGTTTGAGAAACACTGCTTTTGAGGATGTTTCGCTTCTCATCCAAGAAGCTTCTTCAGCTCTGACAGGATAGTGGGGATGAAGATGATGAGAAGCAAGACGTCTTCACAAAAACGACAAGGAAGTCCAGGTGCCTCCTGAAAAAAAGCACCTTTGGGTCAACCAGGACCTGGAGGATGGAGAATCTCTACAAACCTTTAGCTATGCAATTTGGGATGAAGACCCTTTGAATGGTGAATGGTGTAGGAATGGATTTCCAGAGGAAACAACATTTCAGACTTCAGGAACCATTTGCATCACTCAGGTGACCCTGAGGACACAGGTAAACCTCCAAGTGGCCTTAAGGACCCTCTAAAAGGATGCAAATGACCGGCTGTCTCCAAGGAGACTATATCCTTCCATTCTCCCCCAGCCAGTTGGAGCTGAAGAAGCTTCTTGGATGAGAAGCGAAACGTCTTCAAGGGGAAAAAACAAGAAAGTCCAGTTGCCTCCTGAAAAAAAAGCCCCTGTGGGACAACCAGGACCTGGATGACTTGAGAATCTCTACAGATGTTTTGCCTTTAATCTCCTCCTTACCTGGTGATCAGCTCTTCTGCCACCTGAGAACAAGCCTGGAGCTGCGCCGTCTCTTCCTCCGAAGCCAGTTCCACCGCCTGGAGCGGATACAACGGAGACCGCAACCCTGGTTTGCAAGAATCACACTTCTGTTTATCTTCCCAGGATTTTAACGTACTTTCAAAGGCCTGTTCAGAATTGAGAAGAAATAAATATATCGGGTATTATTGAAGGCACAGCACAGTTGGGCATTCATGTTCTAGTAGTATAATGGTGCATTTTGCAATGAAAAAATGACAAAAGATTTTGCTTTCTCTCTCTCTCTCTGTCATTTCTTGAAAACTGGCAAAGATGGGTCTTAAAATCCAGAGGAATCACACAAACCTCATTAAGAATCTGGACGTGTGTGTGTGTGTAGCTCTCTGGTGTGTGTGTGGGTGTAGATGAGAGACAGATAGATAGATAGATAGATAGATAGATAGATAGATAGATAGATGATAGATAGATAGATAGATAGATAGATAGATAGATAGATAGATAGATAGAGCAATAGAGATGTAGATAGTGATGGATGGATGGAGAGATAGAAAGTAAGAGATGATAGATAGACAGACAAACAGATGGATGGATGGATAGATGGATGGATAGATGGATGAGACATAGATTATAGATAGATAGATAGATAGATAGATAGATAGATAGATAGATAGATAGATAGATAGATAGATAGATACGATACGATAGATACGATAGATACGATAGATAGATAGATAGATAGATAGATAGATAGATAGATAGATAGATAGATAGATAGATAGATAGATAGATAGATAGATAGATAGATAGATAGGCAGACAGATGGATGGATGGACAGAGGGACAGATAGATAGATAGATAGATAGATAGATAGATGGATGGATGGATGGATGGATGGATGGATGGATGGATGGATGGATGGATGGATGGATGGATGGATGGATGGATGGATAGATAGATAGATAGATGATAGATAGATAGATAGATAGATAGATGATAGATAGATAGATAGATAGATAGATAGATGATAGATAGATAGATAGATAGATAGATAGATAGATAGATAAATAGAGACATAGATAGTGATAGATAGATAGATAGATAGATAGATAGATAGATAGATAGATAGATAGATAGACAGACAGACAGACAGACAGACAGACAGATGGATGTGGATGGGTGGGTAGGTAGGTAGGTAGGCAGGCAGGCAGGCAGACAGACAGACAGATATAGAGTGAAATAGATAGATAGATGGATGGATAAAGAGATAGATACATAAAGAGATAGTTAGTGATACACAAAGAGAGCCTCCTAACATTTGAGAAACCGATTTAGCTTTAAATGGTTTTAAAACCAGTGGGTTTCTCCTCCTCCGGTCAGAAGATCGCAAAAGGGGATCGTGTGACCCCGGAACTCTGCAACTGTCATAAATGCGAATCAGCTGCCGAGCATCTGAATTTGTATCAGGTGACCGTGGGGTCATAAGTATGAAAAACTTGCCCAAAGTCACCTTTTTTCCCAGCGCCGTTGCAACTCTGAGCAGTCACTAAAGGAACTGTTGCAACCTGTATTATCCCTGCTTTTTTATTATTATCATTGTGGTCTCTATGTGTTAGGAGAAAGACCCCCGTCCCCCTCCGACGTACTCTGTCTCGCGTGAGCATCTGCGCTCTGTTCTTGTGCACAATTTTAATGATCCCTGGGGGCTGGATCCAAGCTTCCCCATCGACCTGAACGGGAACTCCTTCATCGCCAATGATGGTGATCTTCACTGCCCTGCACTGAAAAAGAGTACACAGATTTCAGCCCACCGGAAGACGTTCAAGCAAATTCCCATGAAGAACGGTGGCTCCTCTCCAGGCCACTGGTGGGATTCAATTTTTTTTTACTACCGGTTCTGTGGGCGTGGCTTGGTGGGCGTGGTAGGGGAAGGATACTGCAAAATCCCCATGTCCTCCCGATCAGCTGGGACTCGGGAGGCAGAGAATAGATGGGGGTGAAGTAATTTGCACTCTAATTAAGCGAACTAATGTTCTCCTGCAAACTCCACTCCCCTTTCGCTCCTCTTTTATTCCCTCTGGGAGGGGCCATTCATCGTCCCCCTGTGGCCTTACTCCCAAGTCGACCCCTGTTCTTTAGCTGTTCCCTTCGTCTGTGCATGCGCACAGTGGGAACAGGCTCCAGCTGTTCTTCTGCCCCACTGATGTCTGACTCTGAGGGCAGCTGATAATTGGCATATAGCTGTGGCCCCCTCTCTGCCTCTGACCCAGAGCCCTCATCAGAGCCTTCCCCAGACTCCAGGACTGGCCCATCTTCCTCCCCAACCTCCTCACTGTCCGAATCTGCTGCCAGTTTCACTAACCACTGGCGGGCCACAACAATAGGGAACGGTTTCATTTCCTTTTCTCTGGGCATCAGACCAACCTGGGCTATTCTGTGATGTTGGAGCTTGATCACCCGGGAAACGGCCATCTGCATGCTGCCAAATACCGCCACCACCTCCAAGATTTTATCATCGAACGATGGCGCCCCAAAGATCTGGAGAAGAAAGAGAAAGCTTTTATGCCTTGTGTGACAGGCCTGCAGCCATTTTTTCTTGTGGGTCTTTGGCCTGCCACACTTTCTATTATTCTACTAGGCATTTTCTATTGTAGGAAAATGGGAGTTAGATGATATGTAGCCATAACAAAATTCTTTCTAGAAAGCCAAGGTCATTCTTTGTCTCTGCACCTGACCAGAACTGGATGGGTGGAACTGCCAGCATGGCAGGGGAAGATCAGACCCTGGGATGGGCTTGTGAGTGTGGGGGCAAGATCTTGAACCTTCAACTGGGTGGGGAAAACCGGGAAGCTTTCAGATTCGGGTTTTCCCAGATGTGCCCACAAGGCTCTCTTAATAAATTGGAACTTTGAGCAATCCTTTGCCTTGGACTCTGATTCACTTTTGGATGCTATTTGGAATTCTGACACTGTGATTCACATTTGTATATTCCAACATTTGCATTCTGGCCCTGACGTCATTCAGGGATTATTAGGATTTTTGCTCCAGGTTATAAATGGGCATTTCTTAAATATCGGAAAAGGTAGAGGTTTGGAACAGAACTGTCATTTTAAAGGTCACTACTGAAGTATTGGAAAGAGTTTCTATTCACAGGGTTGTCAGAATATGAGAACCTTTCGGCTGTTGGAAATGCCGAAAATGCATGTACCATTTATCAAAGCTATTTAGAGAAGGAGGATGAGAATTGTGGTTGTATATCGAGGACTTGGGAAGCGCATAGCCTGAAGAGCAAGACTTACATCATCTTCCTTGGTCCCACCCCAGAAATTTGTCCCACCAGCGTAGCTTGGGATGTTCAAAACAGCTATGCCTTGAAGACTTGGAAGAGGAATATATTGTCCATCGCACTGCAAGGTATAAAACACTGTATAAATAAGCACAGAAACATCCTGGGATTTCCATTAATCACAGGTATAGGTTAGACTTGAAAGCTAACTTATAAGAGCCGTGGTGGCACAGTGGTTAGAATGCGGTATTGCAGGCTAAACTCTGCCCACAGCCAGGAAGTTCGATACTGATCAGATCAGACTCAGCCTCCCATCCTTCCGAGGTCAGTAACATGAGGAGCCAGATTATTGGGGAGCAATATGCTGACTCTGTAAACCACTTAGGGATATAAGTCTAAGTGCTATTGCTATTGCTCAGTGGTGAAATTCAAAAAAAAATTACTACCAGTTCTGTAGGCATGGCTTGGTGGGTGTGATGTGACTTGGTGGGCGTGGTGTGGCTTGGTGGGCATGGCAGGGGAAGGATACTGCAAAATCTCCATTCACTCCCCACTCCAGGAGAAGGATACTGCAAAATCTCCATTCCCTCCCCACTCCAGGGGAAGGATACTGCAAAATCTCCATTCCCTCTCCACTCCAAGGGAAGGTTACTGCAAAATCTCCATTCCCTCCCCACTCCAGGGGAAGGATACTGCAAAATCTCCATTCCCTCCCCACTCCAGGGGAAGGTTACTGCAAAATCTCCATTCCCTCCCCACTCCAGGGGAAAAATACTGCAAAATCTTCATTCCTTCCACACTCCAGGGGAAGGATACTCCAAAATCTGCAATCCCTCCCCACTCCAGGGGAAAGATACTGCAAAATCTCCATTTCCTCCCCACTCCAGGGGAAGGATACTGCAAAATCTCCATTCCTTCCACACTCCAGGGGAAGGATATTCCAAAATCTGCAATCCCTCCCCAATCCAGGGGAAGGATACTGCAAAATCTCCATTCCCTCCCCACTCCAGGGGAAGGATACTGCAAAATCCACATTCCTTCCACACTCCAGGGGAAGGATACTCCAAAATCTGCAATCCCTTCCCACTCCAGGGGAAAGATACTGAAAAATCTCCATTCCCTCCCCACTCCAGGGCAAGGAGAGTGCAAAATCCCCATTTTGTCCTGATCAGCTGGGGCTCGGGAGGCAGTGAATAGATGGGAGCAGGGCCAGCCAGAGGTGGCGTTTGCCGGTTCTTTGAACTACTCAAAATTTCCGCTACCGGTTCTCCAGAACCTGTCAGAACCTGCTGGATTTCACCCCTGCTATTGCTACGTTATCTAGCCTCCTTTCTTAGCCAGGGTGTCCTGCGCATGTTTTAGTCATGGACTTCAGATCCTTGAGATAACAGCCTTTCATTCTGCAAGGGCCACAGAAGCAAAGGAGAGCAGTTCTCTAATGTAGGAAATTATTTTCTAGATTTCTACTGAGGCAACCAGAGGCTACAGCAAGACCTTCAGCCAACAGCCGGTGCCAAATTTGGTTCTGACATATCATCATCTTCATGTAAGGACCCCATAATCCCTTGCAGGGTGGAGCCTGGGCAACTGATGGCATGCAGAGTCATATTTGGTGCCACGCCAGCTGTCAGTCGCATGCATGCATCGGCTAGCTGATTTTTCGCCCTTCTGGAAGGCCAGGGGAGGCTGTTTTCACCCTCCCCAGGCTTCAGGAGAGCCTCTGGAGCTGGGGAGGAGTTGCAAACTCATGCGCGGGGTGGGTGGGTCATGTGTGCATGCACAGGTGGGCGGGGAGATTGAGTGGGCCCACACACACGCACGAGAGTGGGCACACACGCAATAGCAATCTTGGCACGCCGTAAGAAAAAGATTCGCCATCCCTGCAATACACCATAGACCACCTTTCTAAAGGGTCTCTAAATTGCAGGTATGAAGACTTCCCCCACTGCTTCCCAAAGTCCACATCCCATCACAACACGCAGATCAGGATGGTGGATAAATGCCATGAGTAAATAAATGTGGTTTAATTTTAGTATGCAGCCGGACTTTTGTCTATTTTTAATACATCACCATATAGTTTTATGTCCCATGTCAATGCCAATGGATCAGGGGTGAAATCCTCTGAAGTCTGCTACCGATTTGCTTCCTGCGCGCATGTGCACTTTCCACGCATGCGCGCCGTTCACCCAAACCAAACCAGTACTAAAGTACTACCAGTTCGGGAAATCCGGTAGTTCCAACGGTCAGCTGTGCGACAATCGGCTGTGCAGCATGCGGTTTTTTACTACCAGTTTGGGTGAACCAGTAGCATTTTTACTACCAGTTTGGGCAAAACTATAGCATTTTTTACTATCGGTTCGGGCAAACATGTAGCATTTTTTACAACCGGTTCAGGTGAACCTGTAGCATTTTTTACTACTGGTTCGGAGCGAACCAGTAGCATTTTTTACTACCAATTTGGGTGGACCCGTACCATTTTTTACTACAGGTTCAAGCGAACTGGTAGCATTTTTACTACCGGTTCGGGCGAACCGGTCCAAACCAGTAGCATTTCACCCCTGCAACATTTAGAAACCAAACTCCGATCAAAATACCTCAAAGCATCAAAAGGTAACAGATTCATTTTGCTTCAGGGAGACATGAGACAAACGGCGTGTCGGAGAGTTTAAGCCTTACCTCGAGTTGAACTTTCTGCTCTAAGTTTTTGTAAGTCCGTTGTAACAATTCTTTCGTCCCAAGGACTCCGTACCACATCATGTTCTTGGTCCTACTTCTGAAAGGAAAAACACAGGGGTCACACCTTAAAGGCCTGGAATTAACCGATCAGAAACATTCAGTAAGACACCAACCCCCCTGCCTAGATGTTAAAGAAAACACACAACTCACAACCACAATTGAGCCCAGCAAAATTTCCACCACTAACAAGAATAATCCTTTGGCTCCGTAGTGAGTTGTGCCCGATTTTTTCAATCTTTCTTGCCAAGGTTGTTAAGCATATCACACCAGTTGCTAAGTTAGTGAGCAGATTGTTAATTTGGCTTCCCCATGGACTTTTGCTTGCCTAAAGGTCGCAAAATGGGATCAGGTCACCACACACACACACACACACACACACACACACACACCTCGAGACCACTGCAACTGTCATAAGTACACGCCAGTTGCCAAGCCTCTGAATTTTGATCATGTGACCGTGGGAATGCTGGAACTGTCAAAAGTATGAAATACGGTCACATTTTTCTGTGCTTTTGTAACTTTGGTCACTAAACGAATGGTTGCAAGTTGAGGACTAGCTGTAGTTTGTACAAAGGCATCGACGAGGAGTATTTCAACTCTTCACCGTGACTCACCTGCATTTTTCAGGATGCTCTTCCCGCTTGTTGTTAAATTCTAATGAAATCTTCGCATCTAACCCGATGCCAAAATAATTGTTCATGACGCACTTCTCTGAATAGCCTTCCCTGTACACAAATGCACAACTCTTGTTGGTAATAGCACACAGAGGAAGCACACACAGGGACACAAACAAACAGCACAGTTCTATGCTCCTTTTTTGGAGAAATCCCAAACTTTTTATCCTATCCTAGAGGGGTAATTAGGGACATGGTGGCTCAGTGGCTAAGACGCTGAGCTTGTCAATCAGAAAGGTCGGCGGTTTGGTGGTTCAAATCCCTAACGTAGCAGAGTGAGTTCCCGTTACCTGTCCCAGCTTCTGCCAACCTAGCAGTTCGAAAGCATGTAAAAATGCAAGTAATAAAATAGGAACCACCTTTGGTGGGAAGGTAACAGAGTTCCGTGCACCTTCGCCATTGAGTCATGCTGGCCACATGACGACGGAGACATCTTTGGACAGCACTGGCTCTTCGGCTTTGAGACGGAGATGAGCACTGCCCCCTAGCGTCAGGAACAGCTAGCACATATGTGTGAGAGGAACCTTTACTTTTAGAGGGGTAATCGTAGTGGTCTGAGGATGGAAGGGTCTTAAGATTGCCTAACAATCCAGATTCAAGAGGGAAGAAAGTGATTTGGATTGCACAGAAGTCCTCGCAGGGCCCCTATCAGCATTTTCTTAAATCTAGAACCCTGGACAACCTAGGAGAAAATGCTATTTTTATGACCTATTTTGTGGCAGTTGCTAAAGCAAACACCACAGTGATTAAACTAACCCATTGTTCGCTATGGGACTAAGGGACCAGTCCTAAGTTGAGAACTACTTGTAATACGGTGAAGGTTGGGTGGCTACTCCTAATTGCCTAGTGGTAGTAAATGAGCTCTAAGCATGTCTACTTATACCAGTCCCAAAACAGACACTGTGGTTTTGAATACGACATCCAGTTTTGGTCGCCACTCAAAATTGTTGAGACTCTAGAAAGAGTGCATTGAAGAGCAACAAAGATGATTAGGGGACTGGAGACTAAAACATACTAAGAATGGTTGCTAGAACTGAATTTATCTAGTTTAATGAAAAGAAAGACCAGGGGAGACATGATAGCAGTCTTCCAATATCTCAGGGGTTGCCACAAAGAGGAGGGAATCAAGCTATTATCCAAGGCACCTGAAGGTAGGAGAAGAAGCAATGGGTGGAAACTAATCAAGGAGAGAAGCAACCTGGAATTAAGGAGAAACTTCCTGATAGTGAGGACAATTAACCAGTGGAACAACTTGCCTCCAGAAGTTGTGGGTGCTCCAACACTGGAAATTTTTCAGAAGAGCAAGGGATTGGACTAGAAGATCTCTAAGGTTCCTTCCAACTCTGATTATTCCATTCTATTCTATTCTATTCTATTCTATTCTATTCTACTTTATTCTACTCTATCCTCTATTCCAGGGGTCTTCAAAGTCTAAGACTTATGCACTTCAACTCCCAGAATTCCTCATGCTAGGGAATTCTGGTAATTGAAGTCCATAAGTCTTAAAGTTGCCAAGTTTGGAAACCCCCCTCCTCTATTACATGTGAATTTCACAGCAGGAGGAACCTCTTGCCCAAAATCTTGCCAATCTTCTGTTTATTATTCTTGTTAAAACTCTTAAGAACCATATGCAGTTTGCTGAGATAACCGAAGACTTTTTGTTTACAACCCAAAAATCAATACAAATATTTTTTCCCTTACACGAATTAGGAATTCTGCCATCTGAGATGGAAGGACCCAAACAGATGTCAAAGAAGGTGTCTTAGAAAACGCCTGAGACCTCTTGCATTTAAACACTCTCTCATGAACATAATGGCATCAAATATTAATACTGTAAAAAAAAAAAAGAATGCCCATTAAATGAGAAAGGAGCAAGAATCAAACTTGTTTCTTACAGCGATTCTGGGTCAGGATCTATGAAAGGGGTAGCACCGTACGGATCAATGTTTGCCAGTAACATTTTGCTGATAATGGAGCTTCCCGCAATAGACGCAGCGAGACCCGCTCTCAGCCCTGATTGGAAAATGGGGGAAAATATATGCTTTAATTAGATATTTAAGTCATTTAGGAATCAGTTCACAAGTTAAAAATCTTGCATCTCCGTGAAATGTTCAATAAACGAGAGAAAATATCAGAGATAAAACTGTGGTGACCCATCTCCCCAAATAAGAGAAACACTGTGACGTCAACTCAAAAGTTTCCTTTATTAGGAGTGCCGGCAAAAGTTTATCTTGCAGGCTAACAAGTCTGCCTGGCAGGGGAGATGAATAGTTGTCTGCCACATCTATTCATCTCCGCCCCCTGCCTTTGATGCCCAGAGTTAGGGTGGGGCTTTGCTAGCAGTGGTGGCTCTTCCTTCCCGAGGACCGGCCCATAGATTTCCACTGCTCTCCTCTCCTCTGTCTTCTGTGCATCCGTGCGTCAGGCACTGGGCCCAGCTGTTCCTCCTCTTCCTCATCAGCCACCTCCAAACCTGGGGACTATTGACTCTCCATCTGAGGGCTGATGAATGGCCCAGGCTCCGTCTCTCTCTCTCTCTCTCTCTTCCAGCTCCATTCCCTCTTCCCCCTCGAAGCTCTCAGGTTATCTTGATCTTGACCCTGATTCCCACGCCCCCTCCTCCTCCTCCTCTGATTCGGCTGCTGGAGGGGCCAGCAGCCAATAAGGCACAACAGAAACTGTTTCATTTTCTAAGTTTCTTCCCTTCTCCCTTCCATTCATTGGAAACAGAAAGGGACAAAACTTTAAGAGAAGAAAAGAAGTCTCTTTTTCTACTGAACACGTTGCGAAGAATCAGACCCGACTAAGCAGCTGAACAACAAACATCAACAGTGGTATATACAACATCCATAAACCACATTATACATACAAACACAAATATAAATTTAAGTAGCGCATCAGCAGATATTAATGTATATGCAGTGTATATTTATTCTCTATAGTATCAACCTTGTGAACTCTCCAGTTTCCTCTTTCCGATATGTATTCAAGATGGGCAGTGATTAAAATATATAGGTATCTCTATCTATGGGTGTAGGTATATTTGTATGTACAGTGTATATATATATATGTATGTATGTAGCACATGTATATGTGTGTTATGCATGTGTACACTTTGAGAGCAGTCTACAGAATTTCATTTGTAATGTGTGCCCACAGTAAAACATGACAATAAAGGCTATCTATCTATCTATCTATCTATCTATCTATCTATCTATCTATCTATCTATCCATCCATCCATCCACCCACCCACCCACCCATCCATCCATCCATGTATGTATGTATGTGTCTGTGTGTCTGTGTGTCTGTCTGTCTGTCTGTCCGTCCGTCCATCCATCCATCCATCCATCCATCCATCCATCCATCCATCCATCCATCTTTCTATCTATCTATCTATACAGCTATCTCTCTATATATATATCTATATCTATGTCTGCCTATCTATACATCTATCTATATATCTATCTATGCATCTATCTATCTATCCATCCATCCATCCATCCATCTATCTATCTATGTATCTATCCATCCATCCATCCATCCATCCATCCATCCATCCATCTATCTATCTATCTATCTATCTACCCATCTACCCATCCATCCATCCATCCATCCATCCATCCATCCATCTATCTATCTATCTATCTATCTATCTACCTAAAATATGACCGTACAATATATGAGATAAAATATTACATTAAATAAAACCATGATAAAATCACCATTAAATGGCATCACTTTGATAGATTGGATGAACAAGCGCTTCCCCTCCCTTCCTTGAATGGTAAATCCATTGGGGAATTCTACTCGGTCATCTCAGCTGCTTCCCTTCAAAGTAAGGGAAGATGATGTGTACCAGAGGACCTTCTCTAGACTCTGGGAAATTGAAAACCAAAGTCTGTCTTACATCCATGGAGAGGTTTCTCCTTACAGGAAGAGGCTCAAGGAATAAGGACCTTTTCATGATGGATACTAAGGTAGACCTGCTCTGTTTTCCCCATCCTGTAGCTCCTCCATCCAAGACATGAATTGCAGGGCAGCTGAATCTGGCCTGGTTCCAATTCACTTCTCCAAAAATAATAATAATTATGAAGTCTTTATTACCTGGACAAATGATTCTTGTGTTCAGGACTGGAAGATTTTCCTTGCTGGCGACACCGACTGGGACTGAAAAATAATCAGCAGGCGAAGGGTTTTATGCACTTTCTCTCTCCTTCCGGACATTTGAGCCAGTTTTAACTGGTCATAGAGTGAAAATATAGGCAAGTTACAACAGTTCATTTAGGGACCATTCAAAGTTATAATGGCACTGAAAACAGGGGACTTGGGACCATTTTTCCACACTCATGACCATTGTGGTTGTCAGGCCTGCAGCCATGTTCCTTTTGGGTCTTTGGCCTGCCACACTTTCTATTATTCTATGCATTTTCTATTGTGGAAGAATGGGAGGGGGGATTTTGTATGGAGTTAGATGATATGTAGCTATAACAAAATTCTATCTAGAAAACCAAGGTCATCCTTTGTCTCTGCATCTCTGCACCTGACCGGAACTGGATGGGTGGAAGCTGTCGGTGTGGCAGTGGGAGATTGGACCATGGGATGGACTTGTGGGTGTGGGGGCAAGATCTTGAACTTTCAACTGGGTGGGGAAACTGGGAAGCTTTCCGATTCAGGTTTGCCAACATGGCTCTCTTCATAAATTGGGACTTTGAGGAATCTTTTACCTCAGACTCTGATTTACTTTTGGATGCTATTTGGAACCCTGACAGCGGTCTCTCCATGGTCACATGATCAAAATTCAAAATTGGCAACTGACTCTTATTTATGACGAGTGTCGCAGTGTCCCGGGGCCACACCGTCCCTTTTTGCGACCTTCTGACGAGCAAAGTCATTGGGGAAGCCAGATTCACTTAACAACGGTGTGACTAATTTAACAACTGCAATGATTAACTTAACAACAAGGGTGGCAAGAAACGTCGTGAAATGGGGCAAGTATCACTTAAGAACTGTCTTGTTTTGTTAGCCACACAACTAATTTGGGCTCAAGTGTGGTCATAAGTCGAGGGCAAGCTGTACTTTGGTTATACTTGTGAAAATGACCTAAATCAGGGGTGTCCAAACTTGGGAACTTTAAGACTTGGCTGGCTGGGGAATTCTGGGAGTTGAAGTCCACAAGTCTTAAAGTTCTCAAGTTTGGACACCCCTGACCTAAATGAACCAAAGCAACCATGAGGACAATGTTTTGTTTGCTGGAAATGCTTTGTATTTCACTTTAGGAATTTGTAAGGGCTTTTTCCTTCAAGTAAAACAGATTTTGAAACATTTCAGAATGGAATGGATGAGATGGGGGAGGGGAGGGGAGGGAAGGAGAGAAGAGAAGAGTTGGAAGGACCATGGAGGTCTTCTAGCCCAACCCTCTGCTTAGGCAGGAAACCCTACACTACTTCAGACAATTGGTTGTTCAATCTCTTCTTAAAGACTTCCAGTGTTGGGGCATTCACAACTTCTGGAGGCAAGCTGTTCCACTGATTAATTGTTCTCACGGTCAGGAAGTTTCTCCTTAGTTCAAGGTTGCTTCTCTCCTTGATTAGTTTCCACCCATTGCATATTTCAATATGTTGATGCTTAATTTTTTTTAAAAAAACAGTCCACACTTGGAATCCTCATGCAACTATCCTTTTCTGTTTACTTACTCGGATGAGATTCATACTCTTTGGTGTCTTCGTCTTTTTCTTCCTTGGATTCTTCTAGTTCCTTATTATACTCCATCGCGGACTGGTTTATTTGATCCTCATTGTGTGCATTCTGTTCATCCACCACTGTAACACCAAACGCTACTATTAATTATTTTAAAAACAGCGAGGGACCCCAGTAGAAAGAATGGTTATCTGTCTCCTGCAGTGGCCTTTGCAATCTATTTGATTTCTGCTGGGAAAACTAATGAGGAAGTTGTACATTTTTTATGTGCCTTTGCTAAGATGATCAGAGTCTCCCAGGGAGAACCCAACCACTGCATAACTCTAATAATGCTCTTTATTTTGAAAAAAGTATCATTAAGTCATTAACATGCATGCAAAGATCCCTCCTTCTGTTTATCTCCTACTAAAAGGGATTTCTTTTCAGTAGAAATTATCTAAAATCATAGAAGGTCTTCTCTGCAGTCACGACATAAGCGTAAGATTGAAAATGAGGCTTTTGAGGCTACATCTTTTCTATCCTGCTCTACAGTGTAGAGAGTTGGTCTTTGGTAGAAAGCCACTTGGAGGGACTAGAAGCATTTGAAATGTGCATTTACGGGCGGCCGTTATGTCTATGTTGGGTTGACAAAATCAGGAATGAGGAGGTGATAAGTTTCCTGGGAAAGCCAAGGGAAATCATCAAAGCCATTAAAAAGCTAAAGTTAGTATATTTCGGACATGTGATGTGACACCTGGAAAAATACACCACACTTCACTTAATCCTCCAAGGAAAGATTGAAGGCAAATGAGGTCCAGGCAGAAGAAGGATATCATGGCTTCAAAATATAAGGAATTGGTTTGTTACTTAGTAGTAGTAGTAGTAGTAGTAGTAGTAGGAGGAGGAGGAGGAGGAGGAGGAGGAGGAGAAAGAAGATGAAGAAGAAAGGAGGAGGAGGAAGACGAGGAGGAGGAGGAGGAGGACCAGGACAAGGAGGAGGAGGAGACAAGGAGGAGGAGGAGGAGGAGGAGGAGGAGGAGGAGGAGGAGGAGGAGGAGGAGGAGGAGGAGGAGGAGGAGGAAGAAGAAGAAGAAGAAGAAGAAGAAGAAGAAGAAGAAGAAGAAGAAGAAGAAGAAGAAGAAGAAGAAGAAGAAGAAGAAGAAGAAGAGAGAAGCAGAAGGAAGAGAGGAGGAGGAGGAAGAGAGGAGGAGGGGGAGGAGGGGGGAAGGAGGGGGAGGGGGAGAAGGAGAAGCAGAAGGAGGAGCAGGAGGAAGGATTATCTCTCCAAAATTATGTCTTTAAAATTATCTCTTTAAAATTGCTTGGTGTCAACCACTCCAGCCAACTTTTTGATTTTGCAGATCTGCTTGTGCCAATCTTCTATTTTTTTTAAAGAAGTTTCATTTTTGCAAAAATAAAGATGACCAGCTGAAATTATTTTCAACACAAAGGGGTAAGTTGACCAAACCATTGTTAAACCGTGGTTAACCTCACTTCATAGATTTCAGATCATACAGCAAGCGGTAGTTACTCTGTTAAGAAAGCAAACCTTGGTTTGCAGAAGGTATCCAAGTTACAGAGGGAGAAATTAGCCTTGTTCTGGTCCCAAAAGTGTGGTGCTGTTGTTTTTCAAAAGGCAACTGGGCTTTCTTTGCTTTTCCTTGAAGATGTTTTGCTTCTCATCCAAGAATCGTCTTTGGTTCTTCAGACGTTCTGAAGCTTCTTCAGAACTAAAGAAGCTTCGTGGGCGAGAAATGAAACCTCTTCAAGGAAAGACCAAGGAAGTCCAGTTGCCTCTTGAAAAAAGGACCTTTGGGACAACCATGACCTGGAGGACTGAGGATCTCCAGAGACTTTTAGCCCTGTACTTCTACCAGTCAACAAGGGTTTACCTTAGGACGAGTTTCACTTCTTAAAGTCAAGTTAGCCCCATCAAGAAAAGCATGAAGAAAGAAAGCTAGCCAACTACATTCCCTTCACCTTTCTCTGCTTGCTCAATGATCTGTCTCAGTGCTTTCTTTAAACTGTTGGCCCGGAGCATCAGCTGCTCACGGGACTTGAACATCTGTTGCATCGGAGAAGCTGCGTCGTTGTTCTCGGTCAACAGTTCTTTGGCATCCGACAAAGATTCTTCACTCGAGGACTCGTCCGGCTCTTCCTCAGCGATAGGGGTCGTAGTCATGTGGGGAAGGCTTGGACTAACCTGGGTTTCAGCCTGGAGGGCCTGGAGCAGGAGGCTTAACTTCTCGTTGAGTTCTGAGCACTAGAAAGGTTATAAAGGAATATAAAGGAGTGGCTGACCCAATTCTGTCTGTCATTGGTACCTCTATAACTGCCTGGTTTGGCACAGCAACTGTTGTGTTGTGTTCTATAGTCTCCTTTCCACATTCTATATGATGGCGAACCTATGGCACGCGGAGCCATTTGTCAGGGCACGCAAGGCGTCGCCCTGTCAGCTGGCCAGTGTGCGCAGCTGAGTTCAGCCTTTTTTGTAGCCATTTTTCACCCTCCCCAGGCTCCAGAGGCTTTATAGGAGCCTGGGAGGGGTGAAAAGAGCCCCCCTCCCCTCGGAGGCCCTCTGGAGGCTTCATGAGCTTCCCTGAAGCCTCCGGAGCGCAAAACAAATGGCCCTATGGGGAAACCGGAAGTTCAGGAACAGACTTCCGGTTTGCTCAGAGGGTCGTTTTGAGCGCTCTGGAGGCCTCCTGAAGGTCCCTGAAGCCTCCGGAGGGCCTCGGGGGGGGGCTGTTTTCCCACTCCCCAGCCTCCTATAAAGCCTCTGGAGCCTGGGGAAGGCAGAAAAAGCATGCAAAAAATGGGGGGGAAGCGCATTGCATTATGGGTGCGGCACGCCCGCACACGACCCCCCCTGCGCTCCCCCCACTTATGGCACTCGAGCCAAAAAAGGTTCGCCATCGCTGTTCTGTCCTATCCCTTATTCTACTCTGTTCTGTTCTGTTCTGTTCTATATTCCTATTCTATTCTATTCTATTCTATTCTATTCTTTTTATTCTCTATTCTATTCTATTCTCTCTCTCTTCTCTATTTCTATTCTATTCTCTATTCTATTCTATATTCCTATTCTATTCTATATTCTATTCTATATTCCTATTCTATTCTCTATTCTATTCTATATTCCTATTCTATTCTCTATTCTATTCCTAATTTTTATTCTCTATTCTATTCCATTCTATTCTATTCTCTATTCCTATTCTATTCTCTATTCTAATTTTTATTCTCTATTCTATTCTATTCCATTCTATTCTCTATTCCTATTCTATTCTCTATTCTAATTTTTATTCTATATTCTATTCTAATTTTTATTTTCTATTCTATTCTAATTATTATTCTCTATTCTATTCTACTTCCATTCCCATTCTGTTCCGTTCTGTTCAATCCTGAGCTACAAATATTCTCTTCTATAAATCTTCCATAATTTAAAAAGGCAGACTATAATCTACCATTTCAGTGGACAGGTAAATTCTCAATTTACCACCATAAGGGAGCCAGCCGACTGTCTAATGGCCATTGGCTGGGATGGCCATCCATATGACCAACCTGATTTTACAACCATTTTTCTGATAATTGTTAAATCCCATTTGGGTTTAAAGCTAGTCATCTTTAACTGTCTTTATACCTGTTAAATTCCATGATATTTTTTTTGTAAGCCTTCTGTGCATCCATACAGAAGAAGCATTAATGCTAAGGAAATACTCAGATAAATATGAAATGCTGAATCATTTCTTCAAACAAAACAATCTCCCTTCTTACTTTCGTAGCCATGGCGTCCGTTTCTGGATTTTCCTCTGGCCTTTCACACGTCTTCCCTATTTTGGCCACAAATCCTTTCACGGTTTCACACAAGATCCTTTTCCAGGAGAAAGAAATACAGGAACAAGAAGGGAAATCGATGATGTCAAAGCATGAATTTTACATTAGGCGTTAATTTAGCTCGGCCACTTATCGTTGAAAAAAGAAGCCATTAAGATAGTATGTTTTATATTTTACAAATGAAAAGCCCATTAGATCACACATACAAAATCTCTCCTCACCTCATATTTCACTTATATGATATAAAAATCTCGCTTGATCATAAGTAACCTCTTGCTGTAGGGAGGCTTCAGAAGAAAGCCAACAGAAGGTTTCATACATCAAGAGAGATGGAATGAGGTGGTTATTTTTTTCCAAATTAGAAAGCAATTTTACCGGCTGAGGTTGAACTTACTTGGCAGACGATATAACAACGGTGTGTTGATCAGAATCCAGGATCTTTGTCAGATGTGCGGCCACTGAATCCTCGTAGGCAGACATCTGGAAAGAGGGGTTTTTTTTAAAAAAAAGCTTTGGATCTTAAAATGCAGCTGCATAGTAAATATTTATATTTCACACAAACGTATATCAATAAAATATTGGATGGATGGATGGACGGATGGATGGACAGATAGACAGACATATAGAGATAGGGGAATAGAGAGATAGAGAGATAGACAGACAGACAGACAGACAGACAGACAGACAGACAGACAGATAGACAGGAGAGCGAGAGTCATAGATGATATAGATAGAAAATAGAATATACATCAATAGAGAGATTAGAGAGAGAGAGAGGGAGACAGACACAGAGACAGAGTGACAGACAGACAAGAGAGATGCTGGATCTGACTTCATTTGATTGAAGTTACTATCTTGACTAATTTGCGGTTGTGATATGAAAAATCTGCAATTTTTCAGTGGCATAGGACAGACCACAAATAAATTAAAAATATGGGTTTGTTCTAATATGACAAAAGTTTCAGTGGTCTATATAAAGCATCATACAGACCAGAATCAATTTCATTTCCTACCATAAAAGATTGATTGATTGATTGATTGATTGATTGATTGATTGATTGATTGATTGATTGATGCACTGAGGATGTTACCTTGTTGGGTCATGAAACGTCTGCAAGAAAACCACCAAGCTCAGAGAGCACCAAGGACCCCACAGTTCAACCCTGAGCTAGAAATATTCTCCTTTATGGGTCTCCCATTATTAGCTGTGGGAGAAAGAAACCTTCTCTTCCTTCAGTGTTTTAGAAATCAGACGCTGACTGAAAATGCTTGCAATGATTCTTATTACAATATCAATAGATTTTTTCCAACTAAATCATATGACTTCAATTAAGTGAACAGTGTAAGATTCTCAGATCTCATTAATGGTATTATTGCAAGTTCGTCTCGTAAGCATTTGCTGAAATCCAATACATAATTAACCAGGAGTGAGTATTCTGAATTCAGAAACACTTTTATCTTAATTGCTCTCTCTGTGTGCATTTGTGTGTGTGTGTGTGTGTGTGTGTGTGTGTGTGTGTGTGTGTGTGTAGAGGGAGAGAGAGAAAAAAGGAGGATGAGAGGCAGGCAGAGTATTGCTGTTGTGGTCTGTTGGCGATCTGATGAGCTAGCAGCAGATTTGGACAGTGAGGAAGTTTGGGGGGAACATGGGCCAGTCCTGGAGTCTGGGGAAGGCTCGAACGTCTGGGAAAGGCTCGGATGAGGGCTCTGCGTCGGAGGCAGAGAGGGGGCCAGGACCGTCTGGGAGTTATGTGCTGCTTCTGGAGCCTCCGGAGTCTGACATCAGCGAGGCAGACGAACAGGGGGAGCCTGTTCCCAGTGCACGCATGCGCAGAGCTGCCAGAAGGCAAGAACAATTAAGGCAAAAGGAACAACTGGGGAGTAAGGCTTGGAGATGATAGGCCCCTCCCATAAGACATTAAAGAGGAGCAAACGGACGTGAGCTTTTGCAGGAAGCAACTTTGTTTCGTTCTGGTTGGTTTAAACTTTGAAGCTTCGTTTTGACTCTGTGCTCCGTGTGGCCTTGCAAAGCTAATTGCCAATTAGGTCTTTGGCAGCGTTTCAAAGGAAATAAAGTTGGGTGCTTATTGGCCTTATCCTGAAAGACTGTGGCAGACTTCTGTCGGACTCTTTACAAACTATTTGTGACTCATTATGGGCTGTGAATGAACATAATTCACAGCCATTGAAATAAAAAGAAGGTTTCAGGGACTAAACTTGTGTGCTTTTTACTGTATCAGGAAGCCTAGGTCAGAACAATTGCTCAGTTTGAATGCATCAAAATTAGATCTTGCATAATTTAATGGCATCCAGAAATTTAGATGTACCCGACAATCAGATTAGCTCTTACATCATTTAATTACAACCCCAACTTTAAATTTTACCTGGCAATCTTCGGAGTCTTCTTCGGGAGTAACCGGGAGGATGCATTGCTTGGATGGCAACCTCAATTCATACGACATGATGCTCCACCTGAAAAATTCCCAAATTCAGATCCACAAACGGGGTGATTCACCGAGAAGGAGCGCTGAGCGTGAGAAAGATTTGACAATACAAACAAAACAAGCAAGGAAGGCATTTCCTTACCTGTCTAGCATTTTGGTGCTAGCTCGTTCTAATTTTTCCAAAATTTGAGGCAGTTGTGTGTCGTCATCACAGGAACCTCCCCAGCCAAGGACCCGGGCAAGGTCATTCCCCGTCCCAAGTGGCAATACTCCCAAGTGACACTGGAACGGAGATTTAAAATGCAGATTTGTGATTTGGTTTCTGAGAGTCAGGTTGGTCTACTGGTTTAGGCACCAGGCTAGAAAGCAGAAGATCAAGAGTTAAGTCTTGCCTTAGTCATCAAAGCCAGCTGGGTGACTTTGAACCAATCACAAGGAGACCGGGAGTTCTAGTCCCACCTTAGATGTGAAAGCTAGCTGGGTCTCTTTGAGCCAGTCACTCTCTCTCAGCCCAATCCACTTCACATGGCTGTTGTTGACTTTGGGTCAATCACTAGGAGACTAGGAGTTCTAGGCATACCTGAAAGGTGGCTGGGTGACCTTGGGCCAATCACCAGGAGACTGGGAGTTCTAGTATCACCTTAGACGTGAAAGATGGCTGGGTGACCTTGGGCCAATCAGGAGACTGGGAGTTCTAGTCTTGCCTCAGCCATCAAAACCAGCTGAGTGACCTTAGGCCAATCACTAGGAGACTGGGAGTTTTAGTCCCACCTTAGCCATGAAAGCTAGCTAGATGAATTTGTGCCAATGGCCGGGAGACTGGGAATTCTAGTCTCACCTTAGACATAAAAGTCACCCGGGTGACTTTGAACCCATCATCAGGAGACTGGGAGTTCTAGTCCCACATTAGATGTGAAAGACAGCTGGGTGACCAGTCACTCTCTCTCAGTCCAACCCACTTCACAGGATCATTGTTGTGGGAAAGAGAGGAGGAGGAAGTTGTATTTGGATGTGTTAGATATTCAGCTTTGCCTTCCGTTATGTGTAAAAATAATGAGGATGGGATAAAAATAAAGTAAGGCAATGCAATGCAAAGAAAACTAATAAAATAGTGAAATGAGGAGAATTGAAGTGAAATAAATGAAATAATAAAGCAAAATCAATACTAAAATTCCCCTGCTTAACCCTAACCACTATTAAACTCTACGACAATGGTTAATTATAACCACGGGACATTTCTTTTTCTTTCATTGTTCCAGTCTTTTAAAAACAAAAGTCGATTTGCTTCTCTCAAGGATTAAACGAAAAGGAGACTTGCCTGTTTGTGTAGGTTGAGTTTATCGATTTCAGACAACACCCAGCCCACACTCCCGTCTCCTCCGCAAACCAGGATTCGAAAATTGTCAAACTTCTGAAATAACCGTAAGCTGGAAAAGAAAAGGCCTGTATTCAGATCTATTCTGTCAGCAAGAGAATCTCATCACCCGGGGAAATCAATCATGTCCAAAGTATTTTAATGTCTACCTAATAAAAACCTTAAAAAGAAAAAAAAAGAAAAATCAACCATGTGGGAAACAGAGTCTTGGAGAAATTTTCCCCGGGGGGGAAGGGGGGAAACGTGGCTTTAAAATAATATTATAATAGTTCTGAGCACTGAAATGGATATATTACCCGTACACCTCAATTTACGACCACAATGTTGTTCAGTGAGAAATCAAATGAGTCTTGCCCCATTTTACAACTTCCCTTGCCACGGTTGTTAAGTGAGTCGCTGAGATGGTTCAGTTAGTGACATGGTTGTTAAGTGAATCTAGTTCCCCCGTTGACTTTGCTTGTCAGAAGGTCGCAAGAGGGGATCACGTGACCCTGGATACAGCAACGGTCATAAGTATGAGTCCATGCCCAGCATCCAAATGTAAATCACATGATGAAACGGTCATAAGTGTGAAAAAGGGTCATAAGTCACTTTTTCCACTATGGTTGTAAATTTGGTCACTAAATGAACTGTTATAAGTTGAGGACTAACTGTATTAAGCGGAAGATTTAGAGCGGCGCTGAAAAAAGTGACTTATGACTGTTTTTCACACTTATGACCTCAGTACCAAAATTTTATCAGAAAAGGAATTTTAAAATGGAGGCTCCCTAGAATATGATATACAGTTTTTGGAAAAGAAAATAAATACGAATTGTTCATTGCTGGAGAAGAATCTAGAACAGTTTTTTTTTTATTTTATTTTTATTTGTTTATCTTTTGTTCATTGGTTTGTTTGTGTGTGTTGCATTGTATTCAAACAAGCAACTTGAAGATGCGTGGACTTCAACTCCCAGAATTCCCTAGCCAGCAGGAGGAATTCTGGGAGTTGAAGTCCACATTTCTTCAGGTTGCCAAGGTTGGGAATCAACAATCAAGAATAGTGATGGGGAACCTTTTCACACCAAGTGCCGAAAAGGGAGCATACAGGCTCGTCTGGGCCGCAACCTGGAAGAGGAGCTGTCTAGGGGACATGCGCGTGCCGGAATATGTACTTCCGATTTCCGATGTGCGCACGCCAGAGGTGGTATTCTACCAATTCGGACCGGATTGCTTGAGCCAGTAGCGGAAATCGCGGGTGGCTCCGCCTACCCACGCCCGCCTCGACCTAGGCCATTTTTTCGCCAAAAGCGCATGCATAGAAGGATCACATTTGAACCACTAGGGAAGGTAAGTGTATGCCACACCTGGCGCATGTGCAGTGGCCAGTTAATCTTCCGGTTATCGGCATGCATGCATGTGTGATGATCAGCTGGCCGGGCATGATGCTCACACCAGGAAATGGAAGACTTCTTCCAGTTTACGGCACTGCCGCACGCACGAAGGCCAGCTGACCGTCCCACGCGCATGTGCGTCAAAAACCTGGAACAGGAATGGGCGATGCCGCATGAAGGCCAGGCGACATGGCTCCGAGTGCCATTTGGGGCATGCGTGCCACAGGTTCACCATCATTGATCAGTGTTTCTCAAACTTGGCGACTTTAAGTCCTGTGGATTTCAACTCCCAGAATCCCCCAGCCAGCATAGCTGGCTGGGGGATTCTGGGAGTTGAAGTCCACAGGACTTAAAGTCGCCAAGTTTGAGAAACACTGATCTAGAAGAACCTCTGAGAACCTGCGTCTCTTGAACAACCCTGAAATGCATTCCTGTTAATCGGCTTTCATTCTTTTCCGAAATAAACCTGGGTAGAGAGTAAACCAAGTTACCCTAAGTGGGGTCCCCCGTTCATTAGATCGAAAACCTGAGCTGGGTTTAGGGACTGCTTGAAGCGCCGGAGGAATTTCACGCCCTGGTTGTCTCCGCTCTTCGAATTCACAAAAACCAAGAGAGGACTGGCACAGGTGGGTGGACAGGTAGCTTTCCAGAAACCTGCACAAAAAAATCAGAAATAAAATAATACCAACCAGCGTAGAGTCTTTCCTAGTTCCACCAAGGTCACCACACAATTACAATCCAGAGGTTGTTAATGAATGTCGGGCTCAATTTTGAACAGGGGATTAAGAACTGTAACAAGTAGACTCAGAGAAAAGAGAACAAAGGGACCTTGGAGGTCCTCTAATCCAGCCCCCTGCTCAAGCAGGAGGCCCAATACCGTTTCAGACAAATGGCCGTCCAATCTCTTCTTCAAAGCCTTCAGTGGTGGAGCCCTACAACTTCAATAGTTTCACTGGTTAAATTGTTCTCACTGTCAGGGAATTTATCCTTCGTTCTAAGTTGCTTCTCTCCTTGATTAGTTTCCACCCATTGCTTCTTTTTCTACCCTCAGGTGCCTTGGAGAATAGCTTGACTCCCTCTTCTTTGGGGCAACCCCTGAGATATTGGAAGACTGCTATCATATCTCCCCTAATCCTCCTTTTCATTAAACTAGACATGCCCAGTTCCTGCAACCGTTCTTCATATGTTTTAGCCTCCAGTCCCCTAATCCTCTTTGTTGCTTTTCTCTGCACTCTTTCCAGAGTCTCCACATCTTTTCTACATCATGGCAACCAAAACTGGATGTGACATTCCAAGTGTGGCCTTACCAAGTCATTATAAAGCGGTATTAAAACTCTTTTCATTCCATCAATGAAGGCCAATATGTTTTAGAAGATAGGAAATTCATTTCTGGCTTTGAATTTATGGCGATCTGCTTCGCCTCTACAAATTGAAACCTAATTAGAAGCATGAATCTGACTGTTCGTATCTCAAGTATCATTAATTCTCTTACATTCATTTACAATCGGCAAGAAATTCTCTTCCGTAAAGTGATGAGACATTCACCTTCTGCTTGAATTGCCTCCATCTCCCATTGAAGTTTTTCTGGCGTTTTGCAAACTGTCCCACACCATTATCTGTGTTACATGTCCTGTGCATTCACTGTGCACAAATCCCACATGTGATATACATTGTACACCTGCCCTATCCACATACATACCGTCCGAATCTATGCTGTTCAGCGCTGTGGGCGGAATAATTGAGACTTTGCACTGGCCGAGGGGACACTTTCGCGGATACGAGTCTCGGCACGCCGTGTGCACCTGGAAATGGTTTTACCCAATGGAGGAGAGCCGTGGATTATTAAAACGTTTATGAAATGGAGGTGATTTTAGGGCAAAAATGCAAATCTGAATATAAGCCGACTTCGACTGCAACCACTAGCAAGCCCAACATTTCTGTTGCTAAATTAGACATGTGTTAAGTGATGTCCCATTGGACAACTTTTTGTGAAGTGACCCTTGGCTTCTCCTTTGACTTTGCTTGTCCAGAGTTCGCAAAAGGGAAATCAGGTGACACCCCACCCGGGCTCCATGCTGTCCTATTTAGGCACATTTTTGAGGCCAGGCACATGCGCGGAAGGCACACATGCGAGCAAAGCACATGCGTTGAAATCTGGGTGCCTATGCAGCTGGCGCACGCACGCAAAGCGAGAGGGCAAGTGCAGGGTGAAGCGGTGGTAACAAAATATGAAACCCACTGCTGGTCATAAATGTGAGACAGTTGCCAAGCAACAGAATTCTGATAACATGACCAGACTCTATTGTGGTCATTAAGTGAGGATTTGGGTATATTTCCAGAGATGGCCTCTCCTTGTGTGGTGTCATCTCACACTCTCTGTCCTTCACGCAGATGTAGAACAGCTGCTTCCAAAGCGAAAGAGCTGCCTGTTTTGTACATTTTTCTGCGATAAAAATATGATCTATATTTTTTTTCTCATTCCGGGCCGATCTGGGTGTTCCACAGCTGCAAATGGAGCTTCTTTGGGGTCAGGGGAATTCTCTCCATGACACACACACACCCAAAAACACGGCCATGTTTCTTGTCTCCAAAGTTGCCAAATTCAAACTCTTTCCCCAGAGAACGCTCGGTGCAGGTGCAAAACCCATGTGTGAAGCTGAGCAGACCACACAAAGAAGGTTCCCTCTCCCTAGAAAACGTATTTCTTTTGGGAGCGAATATGAATCTGAAAGCAAAACAGGTGTTACGAAAACTTATATTTGCTACCCGGCAAAATTCAGAGCAAGGGGGCAGACATTCCGGCTCCCTCCTTAAATCCCTTCAATTATTGTTCATAATTTCATCGTCAATGGCTCTTAGTTAGTCCTACAACAGTTTGTTTAGTAACTGTTCGAACTTACAACAGCCCTGAAAAAAATGTGACTTAGGACAGGGGTGGGGTCCGGCTGGCACTACTGCCGGTTTGTTTGTGTGTGCCCTGCGTGCGCATGCGCAGAACTGAAAAACAAGATGGCGGTGACAACGACTGGGGAACCGGTTCGGGGGTGTGGCAGGCCTGGGTCGCTGCCGGTTTGAGCGACCCAGGCCACCAAACCATTATCGGTTCGGCCGAACCAGTCCCAACTGGTAGAACCCACCACTGACTTACAACCGTTTTTCACACTTACGACTGCTGCAGCCTTCCCCAGGGTCACATTCGGATGCTTGGCATGCTGACTCGCATGTATGACGGTCGTAGTGTCCCGGGGTCAACTTTTGTGACCTTATGACAAGCAAATCAACAGGGAAGCCAAATTCCCTTAACGTAAGTACGCGTCAGTTGCCGAGCGTCTGAATTTTGATCATGGTTTCCAGGGATGCTACAAGAGTTGTAAGTGTGAAAAACCGTCCCAAGTCACTTTTTAAGGTGTCGTTTCTTTTCTTTAACAGTTTATTTATATATTTTCACATTACATACATAAGAGCTTAGTGAACAGCATGTTGTCTGGATCAATTTATTTATATATAGTAATACTTTTCCCACTCCTAATTTCTACCTCTACTGTCCAACCATTTATAAAACAAGTCCCATGTTCGAAAATACTGTTTTTTTTCTTTTTAAAGTGTCAACCTGTCCATTTCTGCACAATCTAAAACTTTTTTCATTGCATCACCCTCTGTAGGTGTTTCCTCATTTTTCCAGTACTATGCAAATTCAATTCTTGCTGCTATCAAAACATATTATTATATGTTAAATATAGGTTTCCTTTATCATACTTTTCAGGTATTATGCTTAGCAAAAATATTTCTGGTTTATAATCTGTAGGTTGTTTTAACATTTTTTTCCAAACCATGACTTTATCTTTGTCCAATATTTCTTTGCTTTTACACATGCCCATCACACATGATAATACTACATCACCGGTATCTGGTTACATTTCCAACATCTGGCGGACATGCTTTTAAACATCTGGAAGTCTTTAAGAAGATGTTGGATAAGCATTTGTCTGAAGTGGGGTAGGGTTTCCTGCCTAGGCAGGGGGTTGGACTAGAAGACCTCCAAGGTACCTTCCAACTCTCTTATTCTATTCTATTCTAATCTGGCTGTTGGTAAATGCCATCTATAAAACATTTCATGTAAATTTCCCTTTGTTGCCACTGTCAACTTACAATTTCTTTCCCAAAGTTTTTGCCATTTGTCTAATTCTATAGTATATCCAAAGGTTTTTGCCCATACTGTTATTGCCTCTTTTACCTGTTCATCTTCCATTTTTAAGCTTAACGAGAAGTATATTTTCTTTATCAACTTTGCATCTCCTCCTAACATTATTTGGTCAAATATTGTAAGCTCTTTATAGAGGTGCCGTTGCAATTTTGAACGGTCGCTAAACGAACTGTGGTAAGGCGAGGACTACCTGGTCTGCAGGGGGAAGAAAATACACTAAAATAGTCCGTTGAGCCCAGCTACGGGGATGCTGGCAGAAATCTTAGTGACTAGCTGAAGTGCCACATCTGCTGTGCTAATGGTACTCAATTCTAATTTGCTTTTATCTGAGCCAAGGGAGGCTGTGCAAACTCTGTTTGCACTGACAGATTAGGAGCAAGGGGAAAATATTAAATTAGCTAAATTGAAATCTGGAGAAATTAATTTTCAGAACACCTATCTGAGAAGACTGGTTGGGCATGGCCAACTCAACGTCACTCACATCGAAGGGCGCTTGGCCTTAGCCGTTACAATGTGATAAGGGTTAACCGGAGGGGCAGTTTCTGTAAGCAGGGCAACAAAGATTAGGCTAGAAACAACACCAGAATGTTTCCTTCCTGCCTTCTTTACAGGATTAGCCCTGGAAAGTGGAAAAAAAACAAAAGGAGATTTCTTCCAACAACTGGTTCTCCGAACTGCTTAGAAAGTTAACAACCGGTTCTCCCGAATAGGTGCGAACTGGCTGTATCCCACCACTGGTCCTGGGGATGTTGCAACAGACATAAGTGTGAAAAATTGTCATAAGTCACTATTTTCAGTGCTGTTCTTAACTTTGAAGGGTCACTAAATGAACATTTGGAAGTCGAGAACTACCTGTATTTAGAAAGTTCAAATCTGAGATCTTCAGTAGATCTCTGGAATCTCACCGCAGGGGTGGGGGCGGTGGGAAATATGATGATTTTTTTAAAATCTGAATTTCAGATCAGGCATATACGTTCAAATTTTATTTAGCTAAATAAATCACCCTTTTTTTAAAAAAAAAAAAGGAGAATCTTGGTGGGTTTATAGGAATGTAAAGGTGGGACCAAAGAAAATAATTGTTAGGGAAAAAAAGAAAAGTTCCATTGTAATTGAAAGAGTACTTATATTATGTACTTATATTATATTAGTCTTTCCAGTTGCAATGGATGGCTGTGAAAGTTGGACCATAAGAGAGGCTGAGCACCAAAGAATGGAGGCCTTTGAACTCTGGTGCTGGAGAAGACTCCTGCATTGAGTCCCTTGGACTGCAAGGCCATCCAACCGGTCAGTCCTGGAGGAGATCAACCCTGACTGCTCTTTAGAAGGCCGGATCCTGAAGGGGAAACTCAAATGCTTTGGCCACCTAATGAGAAGGAAGGACTCCCTGGAGAAGAGCCTCATGCTGGGAAAGATGGAGGGCAAAAGAAGAAGGGGATGGCAGAGAAGGAAGTGGCTGGATGGAGCCACCAAAGCAATCGGCGTGATCTTAAATGGACTCCAGAGGATGGTAGAGGACAGGAAGGCCTGGAGGAACGTTGTCCATGGGGTCACGATGGGTCGGACAAGTTGCAACTAACAACAACAGCTTATATTATAAGAAGGAAAAGAGATAATATGGCTTAAACAGAACACATGGGATCATAAACGCTGGTTCTCCAAGCAATAACTTAAAAAAAAAAAACCTTGCTAAATTTATATATTTTGACTTATTGTAGAAGTATAAAAAACAATATGTGTAAAGACAATTTTAACGTACCAATCAAAACTTAAATCTTAAAAAAAGACATCCATTAGCTATTAGAAAAGCACCATTTGCCCATAATTCAATAAACAGCTATTTATCTTGTCTTGTTTTGATTTTCCAAAAGTAATAAAAAGATGCAAAGTAGAAAACAGAAGTCCTATTTTAAACCAATTCCAGGCTGCAGATCCGTTTGTTTAGGCTTCAGTGTCTGATTGCTTTTAATTAGGTAAGCTGTTTGGTTTGATCTGGGAGAAAAACATGCTTAAAAATGATAAATCAAGCCAATATGGAATCAAATTAAATTAAATTAGATTGAAGTAATTGGGTTAACAGGGAAGAATGGCACAGAAACATGAAAGGAAATCAGGCAGCTGACAGGCTAGTAGCTTCCACCCAAGTTCTAAATAAACACATGTTATTTTAACATCTAAAGGCTCATCCAGAGTTTCTTTGGCTATTTTCTTTATTAAAAGCATTTAATAAGCAGTTCTTCAAAAACGCAGGAAAACAGAAGAGAGGAGAACCATAAAGAGTCCATGAGTGGATCAGGCCAATTTTGATAAATGAGGTCTTCATAAATAAATATATAAATAAATGTAGCTTTGACTTCAGACACCCGTTTAGTGACCATTCAAAGTTACAATAGCATGAAAAAGTGACTTGGGACCGTTTTTCACACTTACAACCGTTGCAGCATCCCCGTGACCATGTGATCAAAACTCAGAGGCTTGGCAACTGGCATGTACTTATGACAGTTGCAGTGTCCCGGGGTCACGTGTTCCTCTTTTGCGACCAAAGTCCATTGGGGGGGACGGGTTCACTTAACAACCATCTTCCTACCTTAACAACTGCAGTGATTCGCTTAACAACAGCGGCGAGAAAGATTGTAAAATGAGGTAAAAGTCATTTAACCATGGTCTCGCTTAGCCACGGAAATGTTGGGCTCAATTGTTGTCATAAGACGAGTACTAGCTGTGCATTTTAAGTAAGTAGGTTCCTAGCAACCACAAATGAATCCTCAATGAGATCTGGCAACATGCATATTTCAGTTAAGCTCCTCCTCTGTGCCATTAATACCAACAGTGTCACAACGGATAATGTAATCGATTTTTAGGAAGTAGAGAGCTTTAGACAAATCTATGCTCTGTGGAGACAATGAGTTGAAATTCCACAATTAACTGGAGGGTGAAAGTAGTTATGATTATACCCCTCCAACACTGATGAAGTTACCTAGCTGGGTAACGAAACGTCTGCGAGAAAACCACAAGCTTCAAAGACCCCACAGTCACAAACAAGCCCACTGGAGTCCCACTCCTGTTGTCTGTGGGCTGTGACACAGTGGTGAAATCTAATTTCCGTCCCCCTCCCGGTTCTGTGGGAGTGGCTTGATGGGGAGGGGGGTCATGTGACTGGGTGGGCGTGGCCAACTTTTTTTCACTTTTTAAAGCATTTTTTTCCTGCCAGTTCGGGCAAAGAGGCAGGGAAAAGGTGCTTTAAAAGGGGGGGGGGAGCTTCCAACAATCGCACAGCTCACAGCTGATACGCGCAAACGTCGGAAGCTCTTTTTTTCTGCTTTTTAAAGCATTTTTTTTCCTGCCAGGCAGGGGAAAAAATGCTTTAAAAAGTAGGGAGAAAGTTTCCGATGATTGCATGGCTCAAAGTTGAGCAGTGCGATCCTGGGAAGCTTTTTTTTTTTTTAAACTACCGGTTCGCAGAGCCAAGGACAATCGTCCCCTACCAGTTGGGCCAAACCGGGAGGATTTCACTCCTGCTGGGACACCCATAAAAAGGTTCAAACACACAACCACAATCGTCATTGTGACTCTTTTATCACCACCGCCGCCGCCCTGCAGAGATCCATGCTGTTTGGTCATTTCCTTGTCCCAATCCAGGAGAACATCTTCCCAAAAGGGCAAATCTCACCCAACGTCCAGACTTACCATTGTCTTACACCACAGGCACTTCCAATCCTGCAGGCGGAGGACACTGCCGCAGGTTTTGTCACACACCGCACATTTGGCACTGACCGGAAGGTTGCCTTCTAACCACTGATGAGGCATGGCTACCTGGAGGGGAGGTTTATTGGGGTCAACGGGGAGGAGAAAGAAGAAAGTTCAGCTTCCATCCCTTTTGATTTCAATCTCATCAACGCCAGAGGTGGGATTGGTTGGTATATCTTCAAACCACTCAACTCCGAGCAGTGGGGGGTTTCCATTTTCTTTACTACCGGTTCGCATGCGCAGAAGCGTCCAGGTGGGTTGGGAGGAGCCTCCCACCGCCACCACTACTAGTTCACCTGATCCTGGTCGAACTGGGAGCAACCCACCTCTTACTCTGACCCATAGAGGCCCATTGACAAGGGACCTTATTTCTGTGTTTTTCCTTCGTTGGGGCCATCCTCATGTCCCACAGAGTAAAGGGAGCCCTATTGGCACAATGGGTTAGAAACCAGAGGATCATGAGTCCTAGTCTGTCAGGGGAAATATTTCACCCTGAACTAAATGAGGCTTAGACCGCAGCTTTTCCAAACAGGCATATTCTTCAAGAAGCGAAAAATAAATAAAACCCGAAAATATGTTCTAATTAAAAACAAACTTTAATACAAAAATAAGAAATAAGGAAATAAAACAAATCTATCTAATTGTTACATTTTGGCAGAAGCAGTTTGTCTCCCAGCTTCCTGGCAGACGAACAAAGATCAAAAGGAAGAAGTCTCTGGAATGTGTGATGTATATAAACATGTTAAGCATGCGCAATAAATCATTGCTGATAAAGCTTATGACCTGCGCAGTAATTCTTTCAGTAACTATTCAGTTCAGTTCGGCTAGCAAACCAATTAACACAGTGACATAGTCCACCCATAGACATGAAAGCTGGCTGGGTGACTGGAGGTCAATCATGGTCTCTCAGCTCAGCCAATCACACGGGGCGAAAGAGGAGGCAGGAATGTCATGCACTTAGCCTTGAGTTGTACAAAAAAGAATGTGGGGTGCAAATGAATGAAGATGAAAATGAGGATGACGAGGGTGAGGCTGGGGTTGAGGATGAGGCTGAGGCTGAAGTTAAGGGTGCGGGTGAGGATGATGTTGAGGAAGACAATGAGGGTGAGGACAAGGATGCAGTTGAGAGTGAGGATGAAAATGATGTTGAAGTTGAGGTTGAGCTTGAAGTTGAGGGTAAGAATGAGGATCAGAGTGAGGTTCAACTTGAGGTTGAGGATGAAAATGATGTTGAGGGTGAGGATGAGGATGAAGATGAGTTGAAGATGAAGATGATGACGATGAGGTTGAGGATGAGGATGCAGGATGAGCCTGAAGATGATGATGATCCCAAAGATTTCCACCACGTTTCAAAGATGGCTGGAAGAAGAGCAACTGTATTTCTTGAGAAGCTGAACAGATACCCTCAGCATTTCTCTGGTGGCATTGTTCAGCTTCTCCTTCTCAATCCTTGGCCACTAATAATAGGAACAATGTTCTTTCTTCACAACTGCAAGACCAGGTGACTTATCGGTCCTAAAATCTGGCCATTCTCTGCAGCTGTGAATGAAGTTGTTGTGGACACCTTCCATCCTGCTAGAAATAAATCTGTAGCTCCCCAGGGCCTACATGAAAATTCTCCAAGTCTTCTTTTTTTGTTATTATTATTTCTCTCTCCAAGGTCTTCTTGGTGGTAGACTTACATACCTAATTCAACAGGACATCATGTGCTTAAAAACATGTTTGTTAGACAGGACCCACAGCTAGCAACAATTCATCCTGCCTAATTGTTATTATGGGCAGTTGTTTTTCAACGAAAAGTGAAGAATAGGATTTACTGTATGTTGCAAAGACTTACACCATCCTCATCCTCAATGATATCTCTTCCAATTGAAGTCAACGTTGTCCATTTGCAATTATTTATTGCCCGAACGGCGCATCTTTTGTGAGCCTTGAACTTGCATACTAGGAGAAAGGAATAAATATATATTTTAAAACGTACATAGTTTCCTGAGAACATAATTCCTTCATGGTCACAAAATCTATCTTAACCAAATCCCCATTTATGGAGAAAGTTCAAAGTTCGCCAAATTACAGATTCTCAACTTACGACTGGTCGCTTAGCAACTGTTCAAAGTTACGGTGGACCTTCCCAGAACCACTTACAATGCGTTTTGAAAGTTAAGATGGTTGCACAAACACACACCATGTCAGGAGAATCAAGACCACATGTTAAGTTCCAGGTAAGCTGATTTATTGCTCATGTCTATATACAAGAATTAGTCAATCAGTCTAAATAAGAGTCAATGGAACTGAAGAAGAGTTGGACGTAGACTGCTTGCGACAACAGAATGACTTCAAGGCTGATTCCTCTCTTGACTCCATCCCCAAACTCTGCCTCTCTTTCTCCTAAATACACATACACACAGATACATGCACACTTTTAAGGCCGTTTGCACTGGCCTGAAGTCTCACGGTCACCGTTTGTAATGTTTTTTTTAACCAGTTTTGGTCACTGACTTCCAGTTTCTGGCAAAAATGCAACTATTGGGGGAAAAGGATTTGCTTAACAACCATGACACTTGCATAAACGACCAGCGTGAAAAATCTGGTTTGGTTACCCGATGCTTCAACTTACAACTGCAATGACTTAGAATCCTAACTCCCGTCTCAATTCCAGGCATAAACTGAAGCCCAACTGTAGCTGCCTCAAGCATCCGACGTACAGTTTAGCTTCCAAATCCCCAATCATCTTTGTTGCTCTTCTCTTGCATTATTTCTAGGACCTCGGCAAGGTCTTCTTTGTATCATGGTGATATCTTTCTGTGGACAACTACTCCGGCATTAATCCTTAAGCGGAAACTTGTGGCCGAGTTCTCAAAAGGGGGCATGCTATCTGTCATTGTACGGGGGCGCGATGCTTAGCGATTAAAGACGCTGAGCATGTCAGCTTTCCAGCTCACAGCTCAGGTTTGAGACTCGAGCACCACACAAAGGGGGGAGCTCCCGTACCTTGCTCCAGCTCCTGCCCGCTTAGCAGTTCGAAAGCATGAAAATGCAAGTAGATAAATAGGTACCACTTCGGTGGGAAGGTAATAGCGTTATGTGCGCCTTTGGCGTATAATTATGCTGGCCACCTGACCACAGAAAATGTTTTGGGACAATGCTGGCTCCCTCGACCAAGAAACAATGATGGGCACCATGCCATAGAATTGGCCACGACTGGACAGGACCGGACAGAGAAAGCCTAACTTTTGCTTGTATGGATGCCATGTGTTCTCCAAGCAAAATGCAAGATACTTGATCTATTCAGTCCTGTTTAGCCATAAATCAATCCATCAATCTCTCTCTCTTTCTCTCTCTCTCTCTCTCACACACACACACACACAGCTGCTAGACAGTCTCTTCGTAAGACATCTTATGAAGCCAAGATGCATAGCATCTGCAAGCTTATATAAACAAGGGGTGGGAACCACTTCAAACCTTAGCCAAAACCTGGATAATTATTATTAATCATAATGAAAGCCTGTTGCTTGCAAGCTTTCGCTGCGCGATTCAGCATCCCAGAAGTTTTGAGTTGGTAGCTTTCCAAGAACAGCTGCTTGTCCAAATTGCCTTTGCTGGTTCCAAAGAAAGAAACGCAAAAACATTAATCTGACAAGATCCAAGTCTTGCGCCTTGTAGTTTATCTTGTCAGGAAGCATAATGGTTGCCCAAGCAAATTATTTAGTTTCCAGTAATATGGATAACTGGGTTTAAAAACCCTGCAGAGAGAATCCAAGAATTGTAGACAGAATGAATCAAGGTATTCATTTAAGGAGAAATTTCCTAACAGTGAGGACATTAATCAGTGGAACAGCTTGCCTCCAGAAGTTGTGAATGCCCCAACACTGGAGGTCTTCAAGAAGAGACTCAACAGCCAGTTGTCTGGATTAGTATAGGGTCTCCTTGAGCAGGGGGTTGGACTAGAAGACCTTCACGGTCCCTTCCAACCCTATTATTCTATGTTCTAAGTTTTAAGAATCCAACATTATGAGTCAAAGTTTTGTCACTACTAGTGCCTAAACTCTACTAGGGTGACATGATAGCAGTGTTCCAATGTTTGACGGGCTGTCACAAAGAAGAGGGGATTAATCTACTTTCCAAAGGATCTGAAAATGGAACAAGAAGCAACAGATGGAAATTTACCAAGGAGAGAAGCAAACTAGAACTAAGGAGATAATTCCTAACAGTGAGAGCAATCAAGGAATGAAATAGCTTTCCTTCAAAAGTTGTGGGTACTCCATCATTGGAGGTTTTAAAGAAAAGACTGGAGAGCCACTTGTCTCAAATGATACAGGGTCTCTTGCTTGAGCAGGGGGCTGGACTAGAAGACCTCCAAGGTCCCTCCCAGCTCTATTCTGATGAATCCATGCTTTGATTATTCCTCAGCTGCATGCATGCACAACCTCATATGCATCAAGATCAACAGAAGTATCCATGAAGATTCTCAGTCCTCCAGGTCATGGTTGTCCCAAAGGTGCTTTTTCCAAGAAGCAACTGGACTTTCTGGTTTTTCTTTGAAGACGTTTTGCTTCTTATCCAAGAAGCTTCTTCATCCCGTTCAAAGTTCAGAGCTGAAGAAGCTTCTTGGATGAGAAGTGAAATGCCTTCAAAGAAGAACCAGGAAGTCCAGATGCCTCTTAAAAAAGCACCTTTGGGACAATCATCAGAAGTGATAATACCACTTTATATGCACTAGTGAAGCCACCTTTGAAATGTTGTCTACAGTTTTGGTCACCATGATAGGAAAAAAAATGCCGAGATTCTAGAAAGAGTGCAGAGAAGAGCAACAAAGATAATTAGGGTTCTGGAGGCTAAATTGTATGATGAACGGTTGAGGGAACGAGGTATGTTGACCGTATCAAAGAGAAGGTCCAGGGGGACACGGAAACTGTCTTCCAGACCACTGAACTGGAGCAAGCTACAATTAGCCCCAAATTGGCTTGGGACAAGTGGAGATCATGGAGACCACGGAAGTCACATCACAAGTCATACGATGTTTTGTTTAACGAGCAAACAGGAGGTGAGGTCATTTGATGCCCCTGTCAATGGAAGCACGATGACACTTCTTCACAGCTACATTGCACACAAGATCAATGTTAATTCTTGCACACCAGGGAGCACGGACAATACACAGCCCGTATTACCAGATAGTCTTCATTTAACTATCACAACTGAGACCCAGCAACTCCAGCACTGAGCACCAGGGCTGCTAAGAAGAAAACCCATCAGACTGCAATGGATGAATGACCTCACTTCCTATTTGCTAGTTAAACCAAACATCGTATGAATGTGACTCGCAATGCTGCTTCCACAGTCTCCACGAACTCCGCTCATCCCAAGCCAATTGTGAAAGTGTGCAAATGACAATGCCAGGACTTGTCATCAGTTGTGAAGGCGCATTGGTTGCAAAGCTGAGCGGTGATTAGGTGACATTGGGATGTCGCAATGGTTACTAACGCAAATGTTGGCTGCAAAGCTGGGAGTTGTTTTTTTTTTACACCATTGTAACTTCAAACAGTTGCTAAATGAAGAAGTTGGTAAGCAAGACTATCTATATAGGACTCTTCCTTCCCCAGCCCACAAACCTCTCAGGACGCAAATCAATCATGCAGATAATCAGAGATGGTACCGAACCTCAGCCAACCCACAAGCTGCCCCAACCAACACTCCACCTCCCAATGACCCCACTTGACATGACCTCCCCATCACAAGACCCATCACAGGACCCTCACCTGATGTGACTCACACCTGATTCATCTCAAGACCCATCCAAGACCCTCACCACACATGACCTCTCCATCACAAGACCTTCACTTCACGTGTCTCACACCTCAAGACCCATCACACTGATGGGACCTCCCCATCACAACACCCTCACTTGACATGACTTCCCCATCACAAGTCCCATCACAATGCTCACCTGATGTGACCCATCGCAAGACCCAACACAAACCCCTCACCTGACGTGACTTCCTCATCACAAGTCCTAGTGACCACACCAAGCCCTTATAAACCGAAGAACAACAACACGGACATCTCCTAAACTCCACTGAAGATGTTACCTAGACATGTCTCATACCTCAAAAATCCATCACAAGTCTCTCACTGATGCAACCTCCCCATCATAAGACCCTCACCTGATGTCACCCACATCTGACCCATCACAAGATCCTCACCTGACATGACTTCCCCATCACAAGTCCCATCACAACGCTCACCTGATGTGACCCATCTCAAGACCCAACACAAAACCTTCATCTCACGCAACTTCCTCATCACAAGACCTACTGACCACACCAAGCCCTTATAAACAGAAGAACAACAATACGGACATCTAAACTCCCCTGAAGATGTTACCTAGCCTGGTAATGAAATGTTTGGAAGCCAAACCACAAGCTCAAAGAACGAACCTCCACCTTCGCTCTCCGTTCAATCAACCAATAGGCATAATGGCCTGCATTTAAGCAACGTCTGGACCCCAGATACTGCAGGTTCTCTTCCTTCCCATGCTCCATAAAAGAAATTGCAAGGGCCTCTCCCAAATCAAGTTTGAACATCTCACGTCAATTTTGTTATCAGCCAAAAAAGCTAAACAAATCTGAGCGATTGCAATAACAGGTTGCTTCAAAGCTGCAAGGCCACCATTCCTCTGTTGAGCTGAAAAGTCTAAGCCGGTCAGGAGGTGCCTCGAACCTTATGACTACAGCCACTTGCAACCAAAATTCCAGTCGTAGGTCAAGGAGCTTCTGTTAACACGTAGCCTGTAAGCAAATCTGAAAACGACAGTGCTTCTGGGAAATGCAGATTTGTTAACCGATTAATGAAAACATGGCTAAATTGTTCAGGATAAAAAGAAAGACATTCACTGACGCCCGCTAGCAAAAATCACCCCTCTCTTTAAATAAGGGACTCGTACTTTGCATTTTCATGCTGAATGATGATTCACAGAGGACCGATTTACCTTCGCAAGACAAGCCGTGGGAAGTGACTCCGGAGAGGCTCTCGCGGCAGACGTTGCAAAAAGTGGGCCTCGCGTGGGAACAAGCATACCAGTTGTGCATCCCTGAGAAATGTTCCACGTTAAACTGGGCCGCCTGATAAAGAAATTAAAGAGAGATTTCCAAGGACGAGACATGCCAGGGTTCCAATCTCCACAAGTTTGTCTTTCAAGCAAAGCAACTAACCAACCAACCAACAAAAAAAACCAAGACATTTTTTTTTGAAGTAAAAACAGAACAGGCTAAATATAAACCTCCAATCAATGCTCGTCTTGGTCTTTGTGGATTTATTAAGAACATGGACATTTTCTTCCCTATTTTCTGCAGCTTGATAAAGAGACAATCCTGAATTTATTTTTTAATTTTAAAAAAATTGTCTCAAGCTTACCTCGTAATGTTCTCGAGACTGAACAGACTTGAGGGAGCTAATCCAGTCTTCCATCTCTTTTCTGTTCTCTGCACACAATATCAACCTACGGAACGGGGTGATTATCTGAAAAGGATCACTTAAGTTAGGATTGCAAATTGCTAAAGAGAAGGCAGAGCCAAACGGAACACAAGAATTTTTTTAAAAAAACCCTTCCTTTTATCTGACACATAAATGAGAACATTCCCATTCCTCACCGTTATGAGAGCAAATTAACCCCAGCAGCCACAATATGCAAAAGGTTTCATATTGCTGCGTATTTCGGAACAAAATAATATATCCTGCCCTCGATTTGAACACGCCCAGAGAAAAATCAGAATCTTCTTCAGTTTTGTTTTAAAACACATCCATAAGTTTATTCCCTAGTAACAATGATGTTCGAGAAATCTTTCTTAATATTCTGCATTTGACAAGTATACAATTATTTAAGGATTCGCGTAACCGGAGATGGTCGTGTTTGCCAAAAACGCAGCACAATCTGACAGTCAGGGAGAGCTGTCAATTATCTGAGTTGGATGACATTCCCTTTCGGGTGGGTCCCCCTGCCGATCTTAAATTCAGATATAATTTCCTCGGTCTGAAATTCTTCAGGGTGATTAAAACGAAGGCAAAACAAATGTCGTAGATACTTTTGGGAAGCAGCAGGTTTAAGAACATTGAAGTAACGAAGATATTTTCCCATCCCGGTTAGATTCGTTGCTTGCTATATCTTTTTACCTTTCTGGAGACCTCGTTCTGGAAGGCTTAAACGATGCCATGATCTATTTATATCAACACAACGCGATTCCAGAATCTGAATTTCTACATAAAGATCCACTAGATCAGGGTCTAATTTGAGAAGCCTGGTTTAGCGTCTTGCAAAAATAGATCTTCCCGGTCCACAACTTACCCGGGCTTCTTGGCAGCGTGTTCTCTCTTTGCTGCTCTCCACAAATGGCACTAACAAATCAGGCAAGCTCACTCAGTGTACACAGAAACAAACACACACACGCACACACACAGAGCCCCAGAGTCACGTGGAAACTAGCAGAAACTCCTGAACATTTTCATAAAAACAAAAAGGAGGATATTTTTCCATCCTTCTCTTTCTTTCTCCCTTCATACCCTCTGAATCTGTTCCTTTTCCTGAACGTCGGCAAAGGAGTAGGGAATCTCATTACGCAGGGGGATACAAAATCAAGCTGTCAAAATACCTTTTTTTAAAAAAGTCCAGGTAGTCCTCAACCACCATTGAGCTCAACATTTCTGTGGCTAAGCGAAACAGTTGTTGTCAGTGAGTTTTGCCCTGTTTTATGGCTTTTTCTTGCTACGGTGGTTAAGGCAATTCCTGCAGTTGGTAAAGTAGTAACACCGTTATTAAAAGAAATTAGTAAAATAGTTACTTATCAGAAGGTTGCAAAAGGGGATAATGTGACGTAATCCCCCCCCCGGGGGGGACACACGGCGACCGTCATAAATAGGAGTCAATTGCCAAGCGTCCGAATTTTGATCACATGACCCATGGGGAAGTTGCAAGGGTCGTAGGCGTGAAAAAGGGTCGTAAGTCACTTTTTTCCAGGGACATCGTCACTTTGAATGGTCGCTAAATGAACTGTTATAACTCAAGAACTACCTGTGCGGGGTAGTAAACACATTGACTATGCTGCCAAACTATATCTCTTACTCTGGATTGGAAAAAAATAACCTGGATAATGGACAAAAATGTTCACGTTGTGATCAAACCAGATTGTGAAGCTTTCAAAATAGATTCTTGGCCATAAATTGGAATGCTTTGTCTGTCTCTTTTTAAAGCAGCCGCATTATTTGCAAGGTGTGAACCGATGAAAACCCTTCTTGGCTGTCTCCGCATCCGTCTGTCTTCACAACCTTTCTCCTTCCATTTTTCTCCAGCCAGCTTAGACACCAAAACAAGTGTTGTCATTGTGCAAAATTGCAGGAAGGCTGACCAAGGCACAAAATACAGAGCTCTTCCATTCAATCTTCTCTACCATTCCGACTTTGTTCTAGGAGGACCAGACAAAATTTCTAAACAAACCATTACGTGAAAATCAACCACATTTTTTTTAATTGGCTAAGAGTTTCCAGACCTAAAATGGACACCTAACATCAAAAACGTCATCAAAAAAACACAATGTTCTTTCCATGCCAACTCAGGAAGCTCAAACTTCCCAAAGAGCTGCTTATTCTGTTCTTCAGAAAAATTATTGAGTCTGTTGTCTACACCTCCATAACTGTTTGGTTTGGTTCTGCAACCCAACAAGACAGGCACAGACTTCAACGAATAATCAGAACTGCAGAAAAAGCAATGGCTACCAACCTGCCTTCCATTGAGGACCTGTACACTGCACGAGTCAAAAAGAGGGCCGAGAAAATAAGTACGGACCCCTCGCATCCTGGACATAAATTGTTTCAACTTCTACCCTCGAAACGACGCTATAGAGCACGGCACACCAAGACAACTAGACACAAAGAGTGGTTTTTCCCCCGAACGCCATCACTCTGCTAAACAACTAATTCCCTCACCACTGTCAAACTATTTACTAAGTCTGCACTATTAATCTTCTCATCGTTCTCATCACCCACCTCCTCCCACTTATGACTTCAGGACTGTAACTTTGCTGCTTGTATCCTTACGATTTATATTGATATTGATTGTTTCTTGATTGCTTATTTGTACCCCATGACTATCAGTAAGTGTTGTACCCTATGATTTTTGATGAATGTATCTTGTCTTTTTATGGACACTGAGAGCATCTGCACCAAAGACAGATTCCTTCTGTGTCCAATCACACTTGGCCAATAAACTACACTATTCTATTCTATTCTATTCTAAAATCTATGGAGATTCTCAATCATCTAAGTCATGGTTATCCCAAAGGTGCTTTTTTTTTTTCCAAAATAGTAAGTTGATTTTCTTGTTTTGTGTTTTTTCCCCTTGAATATGTTTCGCTTTCTCATCCAAGAAGATTCTTTAGTTTTGACCTGAAGAAGAATTGAATTGAAGAAGCTTCTGGAATGAGAAGCAAAACATTTTCAAGGAGAAAAAAGAAAGTCCAGGTGAAAACACCTTTGGGGGTTTCCTACTAGGGATCTTGGTAAGACAGGCAATCCTTGAGTTACAACAGTTCATTCAGTGACTGTTCAAAGTTACAATGGTACTGAAAAAAGCAACTTATGTTTTTTCACAGTTACAATTTTTGCAGCCTGCCTATGATCCTGTGATCAAAATTCAGAGGCTTGGCAACTGATTCATACTTATGACCATTGCGATGTTCCAAGGTCGCATGATCCCCTTTTGCGACCTTCTAACAAGCAAAGTCAGATTCACTTAACAACCATGTGACTAACTTATCAACCGCGGTGATTCATTTAACAATCGTGGCGAGAAAGATCGTACAACAGGGCAAAACTCACTTCACAAATGTCTCCCTTAACAGCAGAAACTTTTGGGCTCAATTGTTGTCATACGTCGAGGACTACCCGTACTGGAAAGGTACTGGAAGTTGAACTGTGATGTCAACCAAACCGGATTCCCAGTTAACCATCTGTTGCATTCAACGAAAGAAAGAATGAAAGAGAGAAAAGAGAGAGCGAAAGATAATGGGCCTCTTCTGCTCCCCTTTGCTTACCTGTTATTCGGTTCCTTCTTCACCCAAACCCAAGTATTAGAAAGAAGATCTCAAGGAGGACTTGAGTTAGGACTTCTGGAAACAAGTAGGTTGAAGAAATGAAGCCATCTAGCTCCAGAGAATCTCATCAAGGGACCTCAGGTCCACCTACATACTCACTCTCTCTGTGTGTCTTTGTGTGTGTCTCTGTCTCTCCCCTCCTCTCTCTCTCTGTCTCTCTCTCTCTCTTTTCTTTATCTGTCTCTCTCTGTATCTCTGTCTCTCTCCCTCCCTCCCTCTCTCTGTTTCTGTCTTTCACTCTGTGTGTGTGTGTCTCTGTTTCTCTCTCTTTTTTTCTCTGTCACTCTCTCTCTGTGTGTGTCTCTCTCTGTGAGTGAGTATGTCTCTCTCTTTTTTTATTTCTCTCTCTCTCTCTGTCTCTGTCTCTCTCTGTGTGCCTGTGTCTGTCTGTGTGTGTGTGCCTCTGTCTCTCTCTGTTTCTCTCTCTTTTTCCTTCTCTGTCTCTCTCTGTTTCTCTCTCTTTTTCTTTCTCTGTCTCTCTCTGTTTCTCTCTCTTTTTCTTTCTCTGTCTCTCTCTGTGTCTCTGTCTCTCTCTGTCTTTATCTTTTTTTCTTTCTCTCTCTCTGTCTCCCTCTCTCCGTCTCTGTGTCTCTCTCTGTGTGTATCTCTCTCTTTGTCTTTCTCTCTCTCTCTCTCGCTCTCTGCCCTACTTAATTCACAGCATTGTTATGGGGGAAATGGGAGGAGGGAGCACTCGGAATGCCACCTTGAGATATTCATCTCGGGATCTCCGTCCAACAATCAGATAAAAATGCTCAACAGGGGACCTCCTCTGAACAGAGCAACAGAACACACCTCTGCTTTGTCTACGGCCCACAGAGCCACCTCTGCAAGCGATTGTGCCATCGGCTGTTGTTTCAAGAAAGGGGTTTTGTGGATGGGGACTATTTGCACCTTCAGAGAAACATGGAAATGTTGACGGGATGTCGATTATTGTAACAAGCAGATTTAGCACCGATAGGGATTCATTCTTCGCTCTGGGGACAAATTGCCAAAAAAAGCCAACACAGCCTTAGGCTACATTAACAGAGGAACAGAATTGAGGTTATGTGAATTGTTAGCTCTGCTTTGTAAGGCCTTGGTAAGGCCACACTTGGAGTACTGCATCCAGTTATGGCCACCACAATATAAAAAAAGATGTTGAGACTTTGGAAACAGTGCAAAGAAGAGCAACTAAGATGATCAAAGGCCTAGAGACAAAAACATATGAAGAACAGTTGCAGGCACTGGATATGTCTAATGAAAAGAAGGACTAGGGGAGACATGATAGAAGTCTTCCAATATCTCAGGGGCTGCCACAAAGAAGAGGGAGTCAAACTATTTTCCAAGGCACCTGAGGGCAGGAGAAGAAGCAATGGATGGAAACTAACCAAGGAAAGAAGCAACCTAGAAATAAGGAGAAATTTCTTAAGAGTGAGAAAAATTAACCAGTGGAACAGCTTGCCACCAGAAGTTATGGATACTCTATCCCTGGAGGTTTTCAAGAAAAGACTGGACAGCCATTTGACTAGGATGCGATTTCTCCATGAGAGTGGCTTTTTCTTATGCTATTTAAAAATTACATTCCCAAAGCCTTCAGGGAAAAGAAGTACAGCTTTTCAAATGAAAGTCTCCTTTCATTAGTAAGTCCGTAGAAATGGACTGCACATCATATGTGGTGTGCCTTTTAAGTAAAAAAAAAAAAACCAAAGAGAAGAAAACCAGAGTTTTCCATAAAATGATTTTATTCTTCGAAAGCGCATTCTAACTTTTGTACAGAGCACAAGGGACATTGGAGGTCTTCTAGACCAACCCACTGCTCAGGCAGGCAAACCCTACACTACTTCAGACAAGTGGTTGTCCAATCTCTTCTTAAAGACTTCCAGTGTTGGAACATTCACAACTCCTGGAGGCAACTTCTGTTCCACTGATTAATTGTTCTAACTGTCAGGAAATTTCTTCTTAGTTCTAAGTTGCTTCTCTCCTTGATTAGTTTCCACCTGTTGCTTCTTGTGTCGTGAAAAATTCCCAGTGTTGGAGCACCCACAACTCCTGGCGGGCAAGAAGTTCCTTGATTCCAGGTTGCTTCTCTCCTTGGTTAGTTTCCACCCATCATTTCTTGTCCTGCCTTCAGGTGCTTTGGAAAATAGTTTGACCCCCTCTTCTTTGTGGCAGCCCCTCAAATACTGGAAGACTGCTCTCGTGTCCCCCCTGGTCTTTCTTCTCAGTTTCCCACGTCCCCAGAACAAAAGAACAAAGGTGTTTTTTCGGAGCGAAACAAATCGAAAGGGTAAAGCAATAGAAACCAGGAGATTCGTCGATGGAAACAGGACTTCCTTCATAAAGAGCAGCAGGGTGATTTTTACGCTTTATCTGATCAAGCTAAGAACAGGATGGCCGTACTTTCCTGGCCCAGGTGAAGAACCAGCCCTGTTCCAATGATGTCGAATGAGGAAAAAAGGCTGCAATTTTCAGAAATCCAATATCTAACTGGGAGGCAGAGGCAGATTTCGGCGATAAGGAGTGGGCACGTCGAGAGACAAAGGGTTATTTTTTTCAAACCAAACACCTGAACGGCTGCAGATTGTTTCCTTTTCAACTCCAAATGAGAGGTCAGATAAGCTCACTAGCTGCAGGAAAGCCTCCCCATACCCTAAATTAATTGCTCCAAGGAGGCAAAAAAAACCCGAGATCTTAGCATCACAATGGATTGTTACGCAAAGACCTGGACGTTGTTTCATTGTCCTCAGCCATTTTTTGCATTACAGGCTGACTTAAGTGGGACAAAGCAAAGCTTTCCGAGAACACCCCCACGCAAAAGACAGGTGTGGCTTTGTTCACACCTGTTGCAACCACCATCTGGACTCGTTTTGATCCTGCCGTAAGGGTAACCCTGAAAGTACCGATGGAAGAGAAGATTTGCAACTCAGAGTTGAAATGAGGAGCCCTTGGTGCTCTCTGAGCTTGGTGGTTTTCTTGCAGATGTTTCATTACCCAACTAGGGAATATCATCAGTGCCAGAAGGGAGTGTGGTATGCAGGGAGGAGGAGGAGGAGGAGTGGGGGGGAGGAGGAGGAGGAGAATGTCTGTGGGATCCTTGCTGCTCTCCGAGCCTAATGGTTTTCTTGCAGACGCTTCATTACCCAGCTAGGGAACATCATCAGTGCATCAGTAACATCAGTGATGATGTTTACCTAATTAATTTGCATAATGAAACATCTGCAAGAAAACCACCAAGCTCAGAGACCTCCCAGGACTTTAGCCTCGAACGTTTTCTACTATCTGCTTTTTAAAAATCAAAATGAAATCTCGCAGGATAAAGAATACCTAGAAGAGATTCTCACATGCATTCTTTGGGGAGTAGTAATTCTTCTTATCTATCTAGCCACCTCATTTGCACTTCTGTCTTTGTCTCTCTCTCTCTCTTTTTAAAGGAAGCATATCAAAATCTCCTTCTATTCTTCTTTTTCCTTCTTCAACCAACAGTTTGCAACAAATCACGAAAGAAAGGTTCCAAGGCATGAAGATAAGTATGCTCTTAGAGGATTAGCAATGGTCTACTCCCTCTCGTTTCTTTACATTCCTTCCTACTAGTAATCAGGGGTGACTTAAGGACTCCCTACGTAGTTAAACTCTGGAAACTTGCACAGGTCGCTTTCGGAAAGTGAGGGGAGCCAAATGTCAACTCATAAAGTTGCCATGGTGAGGAAAGGGGAGGAGCACATTCCACACATACCTTCAGCTAGAGTTGGATCTCAGATTACTACAGATTACTACGCATGCACCTTGTTGTTGAATGTGATTTATGACACAGACTGAGGGGAGGGAGGACACAGAGGTAAAGTCCAGCCATAATTAAAATGAGATCAGATCTGACTGCAATGGGATATTGCCGAAATGGTGTTCCTAATAAATGATTGCATTTCTTTTGAATCTTGGCTCGAGGCTCATGAATTAATTAGGGCATCTTTCAGAAACCTGACAAATGCAATTATACCATGGATAGGAATGGTGTTGTGCCTATGGACAACAAGCTAAAGCAACAGCAATCATCATCATCATCATCTTTTAAGGATCCCATCATCCCTTGTGGGGTGGAGTCTGGGCAACTGAAAGGAGCTGGCGGATTGTGAAGCGAGAGCTCCACCTCTTGGCCATCACACCACTCAAGCTAAAGCAACAGCAATGCAAATGGAATTTCATCGGCTGTAAGCAGAGAGGTCATTTTGTAGGATAATACAGGTAGTCCTCAACTTCAACAGTTCATTTAGTGACGGTCCAAAGTTACAACAGCACTGAAAATAGGGACTTGGGATGGTTTTTCCACCTTACGACCGTCATAGCATCCCCTGGATCAAAATTCAGAGGCTTGGCAACTGGCATGCACTTATGACAGTTGCAGAGTCCCAGGGTCACATCCCCGGGACCTTTTGCGACCATCTGACAAGCGAAGTCAAGGAGGGAAGACGGATTCACTTAACAACCGTGTGACTAACTTAACCAATACAATGAGTCACTTAACCACCGGGCAAGAAAAGTCGTCACATGGGGCTAACTCACTTCACAAATGTTCCACTTAGCAACATAAACGCGGACTCCCTTGTGGTCGTAACTCGAGGACTACCCATAATTACATGAATCCTTTATTGCAGCCAATGCATCCTTTGAAGTGGTTTGTTATGACCACAACGGAGCCCAAAATGTCCTTTGCCAAGCGAGACAGTTGCTACGTTTAGTTTGCCCCATTTTACGACCCTTTCTTGACACTGTTGTTAAGTGAATCGCTGCGGTTGTTAAGTTAGCAACATAGCTGTGAAGCGGCTTCCCCCATTGACTTTGTTGTCAGACGGTGGCAAAAGGGGGGGGGCACATGACCCCGGGGCACAGCAACCGTCATAAGTCCATGCCAGTTGCCAAGCCTCTGAATTTGGATCACGTGACTAAAGGGATGCAGCATTGGTTGCAAGTGTGAAAAAAATAATCCTAAATCACACTTTTTCCAGTAGCGTTGCAACCTCGAAGGGTCACTACATGAGCCGTCGTAATTCGAGGACTCCCTGTATCGTATTTCAACCCAAAGAGACTTGGGTGTGCCCAAGCTGCCACGTTTCCGAGACTTTCTGGAGAAATTTTCATTCCAACCTATTATTCCGTTTAACATTTGCATGGAGTTATCAAATAAAACAAGCTACAATATGTTGTTCCAATATATTATTCAATTGACCTTTTTCCTTCTCCCTGCCTCTCGAAGCAAAAACCAAACTTTCAAAGGTCTCGGTGGCCTTTTAGGAGCTGTCAATATGCCGGTCACCTACCGTGAAGCTGTTGTTGACATTTTTGGTGCTCGATTCTGCCACACTGGCATCCGACAAGTCAACTTCATCGAAGATTAAGGACTGTGGAAAGAAAAGAGAAGTGCAGGTCAATTCCAACCAAGCTCCTTTTGTTCATTTCCTCCTGCCTTTTCTTAATGAACAAAAAAGAAAATCACAGCGCCTAAACCTTAGCGGCTGAACCCGTTAAGAAATCTAGAAACGGTTAGCCTGAATTATGTAAAACGCAAAGCTCTTTTCTAGAAGAAAAAAAAGTTAAGATTTCTAAGCTCTGCCTTTCTACCGCGTTATCCTTATGTATTATTCAAAAAAAATGTTATCGTCCTCCTCATCATCTTCTTATTTAATGACCCCATAATCCCTTGTGGGATGGAATCTGGGTGACTGAATGGAGCTAGCAGAGTGTTTTACTGGCTGGATGCCCTTCCCTGTTGCCAATGTGGAGTTTGGTTCAGCAGATCTATTCTCATTGTGCCCAGAGAGAGAAATATCTGCCTCTACCTAGGATCGAACTCGCAGCCTCCTGGTTGTGAGGTGTGAACTTCTCCTTTAGGGCACTGCACCAGTGGTGGGATTCAAAAAATTTTCACTACCGGTTCAGTGGGCATGGTTAGGAGGGAGGGATGTGGCTGAGTGGGCGTGGCCAACTTGACGTCACTCACGCCCTCAGCCGCTCAGTCACATGATCCCACCACCAAGCCACGCCCACAGGAAAAGGTAGGAAATTTTTTAGGATTTCTCCCTATCTACCCCACCTTCCCTTCGCCAGTCGCCCCCGTTTCCCCTCCTTTAGTGGCCCCAGCTCTAGCCCCACTTCCCTCACCACCACCGCCTCTTTGGTTGCTTACCTTCCGCGGCGGCTGGTCTAGAGTCCGGAAGGCAAGCTGACTGGAGTCTTTGGCAATCCCCAGCCAGCCGCCACTGCTGGGAAGCAGCTGGCTGGCAAAGAAGTGGCGGCTGCCTCTTTGAGAGCCCCTTTCATACCAGCTCTCAACGAGGTGGCGGCTGGCTGCAGGCCGTTGAAAAGTCCTTGGCGAAAAAGCTGGTGGGTTGGGGGGGGCTGAGCAACTGGCAACAGGGGGACCGGTTCAGGGGCATGGCCAGTTGGCCATCGCTACCAGTTCACCGAACTAAGCAAAATTTCCGCCACTAGTTCGGGCGAACCAGTGCAAACCAACTGACTACCACTTCTGCACCGCATCACTCTGTATTATTCAAAATTTATACTTATGAATAAATATGTTGTGATATGCAGCAGATTCCCCCCGTGACTTAAAGCTTTTCATATATCCCAGAATAACCAGCCTGGTTTAAAAACTATGAGTGGTAAGAGTTTTGCTCCCCAAATATTGGATGACATATGAATATAGATCCTGTTTCCTCTGCAAATGGATTTATCCTTAGTAAGCTGTCAAGATCTCTCTAGAACACAAGTTATAAAGATAATATTTAGAGGATTAGAAGTGGCCCCTTTTTCTTTTCCTTAAATTTATTTCTAGCAGAAATTGAGAAGAACTAGTTTACCATCCAGATCCTGCATTGTTGTCCTGATTCTTGGCAAAGAAAAATCTTTCTGGGAAACAAAACAAAACAGTGTCCTTCCTGGTATATTTACCTTTTCTAGATCTCTTTTAGATCATGCCAGTTTTAATCCAAGATCAGTTTGAAATGAACTCTAACAATGTACCAGTAAATCCAATCTGCATTCATTCATAGCTAGGCTATCAAATAATAAATTGCAAAATCAAAAGCCAAATGTACAATCTTTGCTTCCTTTGAGTGCCTTAGAAAATTATGCTATAAGTAGAAGGAAATAGAATAGTTGCAAGGGAAAATAATACAGCAGCAATCTTATTTTATCGCTCTTATCTTCCATAGCAAGATATTTTTAAAAGCCTCAAAAATACAATTATTATATCAGGCAAAGCATGTTCCATAATAATACATTTTTACCTTGGAATTCTTGGCATAGTAGAGAGTTCTTCCTCGGAGTTTAAAGTAGCGTCTTTTCCATCTCTGGAAAGAACTGGTTTGTTTCAAGAGCAGACCTTCCCTTATGCTGGTCTTAAAAAGAAAAAGAGAAAAGAAATATATTAAAATTCCACACATGCCAAAACGGTTATATTATACCATATAATTATTTTCTGCCTCTTCGGTTCTCCGCAGATGATATGCTGAAGCGATGGCTTAATAATGCATTTAATTATAGCTGTTATAGCAATCTAGCAATTTGAACTATTTTTAATTCAGCTTTGGTTTTTCTGCTGTTTTATTAGCCTTACGTGGGTTTCGGGTTGCTAGAATGGGATGAGGGAGGATGTGCATTTATATTGCCTATCAAATCCCATTGCAAGGTTGATTTTTTTTTTAATAAAAAGAAAATAAAAGTTGCATATCCTGAAAAAAAATTATTTAAGGGAAACAGGAAGGCAGAGGGGGGAGGGAAGAGGGGGAAGAGGAGGAGGAGAGGAGGAAGAGAAGGAAGAGAAGGAGGAGGAGGTAAAAGGAGAGGAAGAGGAGATAAAAGGAGAGGAGGAGGAGGAGGAGAGGAAGAGGAGGTAAAAGAAGAGGAAGAGGAGGAGGAGAGGAAGAGGGGGAAGAGGAGGGGAAGAGGAAGAGGAGGTAAAAGGAGAGGAGGAGGAGGAGGAGGTAAAAGGAGATGAAGAGGAAAAGGAGAGGAGGAGGATGTAAAAGGAGAGAAAGAGGAGATAAAAGGAGAGGAGGAGGAGGAGGAGGTAAAAGAAGAAGAGGAGGAGGAGGAGAGGAAGAAGAGGGAAAGGGGGGAAGAGGAAGAGGAGGTAAAAGGAGATGAAGAGGAAGAGGAGAGGAGGAGAAGGAGAAGAGAAGAAAGGAGAAGAGAAGAGAGAAGGAGAAAAATTGCCACGGTACAAGACTTTTTTTCAACACTGAGCATCATCGATTTGTCAAAGAATAGAAGTGCAGCCAATTCCCACAAGATGGCAGTACTGATTAATAAACAAAGTTGAAGTTACTTACAAGTTACACCCACTTCCCATTTTGGGTTCTTTTGCCCATGTAAACACACATGTAACCAACTCTATGTTGCCACTAAAGAAAATGCAGCCCTATGTTATTTTTCACAAGGAATTGTGTAACGTTATCCGTTTACGCATGAGTTGCAAACTCCATAAAGTATTCCTCTAATTGTTCTTTTGGAACGAAAATAAATAAGGAAAGAGGAACTATTTTATAAAACTCTTTGCGAAAGAATCTTTCCCTGGAAATACGGGACAAATTTTGGGTCAGAACTTTGACTAATAAACAACAGAGGGGTTTTTTTTCCCCTGCCAACGTTAAAACTTTTCTCAGAAGGACCAAGTTTCAAATGTTCACTTTCGGCCTTTCCCCAAAAAATCGAAGTTCCAGAAAAATATCCAAATATGGATATTTGTAGGAGTGTTTTCTTTCCAGTAATGTAAGATATACACATCCAGTTTAAACGATTTATTTTTTAAGCTGATTCTTTTTCCCAGAATTTAAATTAAGTGTTTCAAATGAAGCTTAATCCATAAAACAAAACATCAGATTGCTAATTTTGAAACGCAAGACTGGACTTTTGGGGTTAATTAGCTATTTGTTTCTCTTCAGCCTTAGCCCTTTCTTGGCATCAGGACAAGAACACGCAAAATGTTTTGCTTCTCTTAAGAGTTTTGAGCTGCTGCCTTTTCATTAAGTAATAAATAATCACTGCTATGGTATTCTCCTTCTGAGTTTTTCCTACATATTAATCTTCTCTGACTTTGTCAAATTATGGACTGAATTCAGAGTGATGCTAGGCATACAGGAATAAAAATAAGCTTAAATAGGATCCCAGGCATCGTATTTCAATCGTCCTAGCACCCAACAATGGAATATTATTCAAGGCACAACGTAGCAATAAAGGAGAATATTTGTAGCTCAGAGTTGCAATGAAGGGCCCTTGGTGCTCTCTGAGCTTGCTTGTTTTCTTGCAGACATTTTATCGCCTGACTAGGTAACATCATCAGTACTAGGAGACATTTTATCACCTGACTAGGTAACATCATCAGTACTAGGAGGGAAAGGGGTTTGTGGAATGGAGGAGGAGAGGAGGAGGAAAACTGTGGGGTTCTTGGTGCTCTCTGAGCTTGGTTGTTTTCATGCAGACATTTCATTACCCAACTAGGTAACATCATCAATAATAGAAGGGAGTGGGGTTTGTGGAATGAAGGAGCATGTGAAGGAGAAGAGGAGGAGGAGAGGAGGAGGAGAGGAGGAGGAGGAGGAGGAGGAGGAAGAGAACCAATTGGTCCTAGGTACTCTCTGGGCTTGGTTGATTTTATGTAGACATTTCATTACCCAACTAGGTAACCTCATCATTGTCTAACACCAAGGACATCACTCCTGAAAGTTTTCTCCACTTCTTTGCTGCTATTTACTTTTTAAAACTGAAATCTCTCATCATAGTAAACTACGAGAGATTGACAAGGATAATGATCATATACCAGTAGGTCATTCAACAGTTTTGTTAGTTACAAGAGCATTCAACTGCAATCTAAGAGAAGCACAAACATACTAGTGAGTTCTTTTAATAAAGTTGATTTAGCATTAGCGATCTTTGTTTAGTACCAAGTAAATGTAACTGGTTTCCTTATTTGTAAGTTTTCCATTAAAATCAGGTGAAGAGAAGCTGATTGAATAATCTAGCCAACCACGATGAATTGTGATGCAAGCTACTGACCAATTGGTATTGGTATTTAGCACAGATGACGTTACCTACTTTGGTAATGAAATGTCTGCAAGAAAAGAACCAAACTCAGAGACCACCAAGGACCAATGTCCACTAGTCGAGAACACAATAGACGCAACAAACAAACTCTTGGCTTGCCAATTGTTTCTTCCAGGCACCTTAAAAAGCCACAGCAGGTGTGACAACAGTCAAGATGACGTCAGTCACATTTCAATCAAAGCCCTGGACCTTTGGGAACTACACTGCAAACGCAACACATTAAACAAGGACAGACAGTTGATGTAAAAACAGAATTTACTTTTTTTTTTTGACAACTACGGATGCCTCTAAGTGAAAGTAAGGGGAGGAAAACCATTTAAATATGAGACATCTGTGTACAGCAGCTGCCAAAAAAGCCAACACAGTTCTAGGCTGCATCAACAGAGGGAGAGAATCAAGATCACGTGAAGGGTTAATACCACTTTATCATGCCTTGATAAGGCCACACTTGGAAGACTGCATTCAGTTCTGCTCGCCACGATGTAAAAAAGATGTGGAGACTCTAGAAAGAGTGCAGAGAAGAGCAACAAAGAGGATTAGGGGACTGGAGGCTAAAACATATGAAGAACGGTTGCAGGAACTGGGTATGTTTAGCTTAAGAGAAAGAAGGACTAGGGGAGACATGATAGCAGTCTTCCAATATCTCAGGGGTTGCCACAAAGAAGAGGGAGTCAAACTATTCTCCAAGGCACCTGAGGGTAGAACAAGAAGCAATGGGTGGAAACTAATCAAGGAGAGAAGCAACCTAGAACTGTGGAGAAATTTCCTGAAAGTTAGAACAATGAATCAGTGGGACAGAAATTGCCTCCAGAGGTTGTGAATGCCCCAACACTGGAAGTCTTTAAGAAGATGTTGGATAGCCATTTGTCTGAAACGGTATAGGGTTTCCTGCCTAGGCAGGGGGTTGGACTAGAAGACCTCCAAGGTCCCGTCCAACTCTGTTATTCTATTCTATTCAAAACCACAATAGATCAACAGCACTTTTATCAGCTTTCTTAAAAGCTACTGCAGGAATGTCATTATCCTGTATATTCTCTTGAAGGACCCATTACGTCTTTTAGCTTATTACTCATCTGGTTTTCATTTTTACAGATCAGATGCTTTTTGTTGCAACATTAAAATGAAGAAACGAAGGTCAAGAGCACAACAAATGGAACCATTTTTTTTTTACACAGTGCATCGTTTCAAAAGGTTGATAGATCTGCATGGAGAAAGCCTTTTGAATGCCGGAGGTAACATTTGCTTCCTAGAATAGAAACCAAACTATTTCTCGAAGAGTTTATTTTAGAACATAACAATGCAAGTTCAAATAAAAGCAGAATTGCGTAATTTTTCAGCCGGGCCAGAGTGAGATCAAGTCATGTCATAAAGGGGGGGGAACCAAAGTCACTTCAGCTCAGTGAAATATTTATTGTGTTTGAAATTCACAGCTGTTCGTCTTTTTTAAATTATTTCTGTCTCGGTGAAAATAATTCCGCCTGCAGCCTGTCCGTGATTCCAGTTGCTAAACAGGTAACTTAAAATTAGGTTCAGGGGAGAAACTACTTAGTATTTCTCCTACAATCGGAATAGTTAGTTTAAAAAACTTTTAATGCTTTAATGTGGGTTGGAAGCAACTAGGAAGTGTTTGCAACTGCGCAAAATGTTTACAACCGGTTTGCCTGAACAAGTGCGAACCGGCTGGATCCACCTCTGGGTCTAGCCATTGCGAAGAGGAACATTGGGCCAGCATGGCTTCAGCCTGTTCGGCCCAATGCAAAGAGGAAAAATGCCAGCAGTTTGGGGAGTGGTGTCAAAGTTTTCACGCCCACCCAGCTTGCCATGCCCAGTGAATGGCATCAAGCTGTCCACGCCCACCCACTCGGCCACGCACGCCCGGGTCCCTGAGGTCAACCACAGCCCTGTGTTGGCCCTGAATGAAATTGAGTCTGACACCCCTGGCCTAAATCCAACCTATCTTGAATTCTGTTGACTCTTCTCTATCACCAATTTAATGCTGACTATTAGTTGCCTCTTGAAAAAGAACCTTTGGGTCAACCATGTCCTGGAGGATGGAGAATCTCCACAGACAATCAGCTTAACTGATTCTGCAACGCAAGCCAGAGATAAATCCTGCCCCCCCCCAAGGAGCACAAAGTTCAAATGTAGAGTTGTGCAAAGGGACCGTGTTGTAACAAAACCAGAAGTTTAGAAATGCCGCAGGCATTTCAAAACCTGAAACTAACACCGGCTCAGCAACGCATCGGTCGATATTCAAAATATATCTAGATGGTTCTTCAGTTTTAGCAAGCGCCTCGTGCAACACACAGGAATCACGCATCAAGAAGCGCGATACGCAAACTCTGAGAATGAATTAAAAAGTTTGCCCAATTTGTCAAACTGGAAATCGAAACTTCTGGAGTTCTCCGGACTGTTTATTTCCCCTCCCAAACTGTGCCATTTAAACTAACATGCCTTACGTCACCAATAGTAGTTTGAGAGGAAGTTCAGGGTTCAACTCCCACTGGGAAAGTCCAGAAAGGTGCCCTGATCTAAACACCGTTTCAGACAAATGTAGTCGCGTCTCGTTTTGAAAGCCTCTAGTGATGAAGCACCCACAACCTCTGAAGGGAAGCTATTAAATCTGAATAGAGCTGGAAGGGACCTTGGAGGTCTTCTAGTCCAACCCCTGTTCGATCATGAGATCCTATACCCGTGATGGCGAACCTATGGCACACGTGCCACAGGTGGCACACGGAGCCATATTTGCTGGCACACCAGCCATCAACTCTGGAGCGCATGCGCACACTGGCCAGCTCCTTTTTGCCCTTCCGGAGGACTGTGGAAGGGCATTTTCGCCCTCCCCAGTCTTCAGGAAAGCCTCCAGAGGCTGAGGAGGGCAAAAACGGTCTCCCCCGGGCCCCCGGGAGCCAAACAAATCATTTCCGAACTTCCTGTTGGCCCATTGGGGCTGTTTTTCACCCTCCTCAGCCTCCGGAGACTTTCCTGAAGACTAGGGAGGGGGAAAAACGGCCCCAAAAGGCCAACTGGAAGTTTGGAAACGATCCGTTTCTGGCTTCCGGAGGGCCTCCGGGGAGCCGAGGGAGGCCGTTTTCGCCCTTCCCAGGCTTCAGGAAAGCCTCCAGAGCCTGGGGAGGAAACATATGTGAATGCGCAAATGGAGGGGATTGAATTGGTGCAGAACACACAATCTTGACACGCCATAAGAAAAAGGTTTGCTATCCCTGCCTTATACTATTTAACACTGCTTAATTTAACAGACATATATATATGTCTGTATATACATACATACATACATACATACATACGGTATGCAGGTCTTGGCGTATTCGGGTCTTTTCCCGTGTAAGATTGAGACTATCTTGGCGACGTTTTGACGAGGTCCCACTCGCCATCTTCAGGATGATGACTTTGGCTTAGTGCTTGTGCGAGTAAAGCCTTGTACAAGCACAAAGCCGAAGGCACCAGCCTGAAGATGGCGAGTGGGACCTCGTCGAAACGTCGCCAAGATAGTCTCAATCTTACACTGGAAAAGACCCGAATACGCCAAGGCCTACATACATACATACATGCATGCATCTCTTTCTCAATACCTGACCAAATATTATTTAAGAAGTATGCACGGAGTAATATAAAACACTTTTGAGATGTTTTGAAACACTTTCAAATGGACGTTTCTGAATCAAAGACATAACTGTGCATTTCCTTGTGTGCTCACTGGCCAGAATTAGCATTTAGGTCATGCCGAGACAAGCATCTATCGCAGTGATGGCTAAACGTTTTGTCATCGCGTGCCGAAAGTGTGAGAGAAAGCGTACATGTGCGTGCTCGCACCCATAATGCAATGCGTGACACCCCCACGGTCCCCCTCCACGCATGCGCACGCGACTCCCCTATGCCCCATTTTTGGGCCTCGTAGGCCTCCCTGCAGCCTCCTGGGACACAAAACAGGCCGTGGGGAGGAGGGGGCAGACAGCACCCCCTGTGACCCCTCCCTGCACATGCGCATGTAACCGCCCACATCTACCGCACGCACACGTGTCTCCCGCAGAGACCCCACAGAGACCCGAAAATCAGCTGGCTGTCAGGAGGTGTGCGCGCATGCACAGTACAGCTGCGCTGGGGAGATGGTTCGCATGGCCACAGAGTGGGTTCTGAGCAGGTGCCATAGGTTCGCCATCACGGATCTATTGTAGCAAGTGGCCCTGTTTGTGCCACCTTTTTGCTTGATGTTTTACATCCCCTGCAACCGTACGAGATCACGACATTACGAGGCAACGTCTAAAATAAATACTTCAGGCCAAAGTGCCTGCGAAATGTTATGCGCTGACAAGCCAAAGATGATGTTTGTTCTCCAGAGCAGCTCGTTAATTTCTAAAACGTCCTCAAACACCACAAAAGACCTTTTAAACAAATCCGTAATGGGAAGACGATGCCCTCATTTCTGGACTTGTTTCCCCCATGGATGATAAGGATGCAAACAATATAATCCCATAGCTGCACCCCATTCCACCTTTATTTTCATGCTTTATTTATTTTATTTATATTATTTTCCATTTCCACTGAACAGCATGAAATCCTGGTTTTAAACAATCAAAATCCACATATTCGTTGTAATATTCATCATAATGCTATTAATAATACAGCTATCGATCAAGACAATTACAATAGTACATAAGATCTTCGTCATCAAATTCTCTCCACATTCCCTCTTTTTTATATCTCCTCCTTTCTAACTTCTGTTTCTATTGTCTAGCCATTGGTAGAATTCCTCCCACGTCAAGAAATATTCAGTTACTTCTTTATCCTTAATGAGCATTAATCTGTCCATTTCTGCGGACAGAAGAACGGGGGTGGGACTAGATGACCTCCAAGATCCCTTCCAACTCTGTTACTGTTAAGAACATTCATGGTTTCCCCGTGATTTTCTCTTCTCATCAATGAAAATTGTACAGAGTTAGAACGGTGTCTTTTAAAATTAAATTAAGCATGCCTCTTTAAAAAATAAAATAATGTAATCTAGTTAATCAAATCGGGTAAAAAAAAAAAGACATATACATTTGTCCAGCACACTACGATTAAGCCTGCTCTTAATCTCATCATTGTCTAGTCTGCTGCCCCAATAAAAACCTACAACAATATACTTTTGGCTCCAAAGGTTCTTAATTATATTGCTTCATTTTAGGTTGTCCATTACAGATTTCATCCTTAAGGTTCTGTTGCACAGAATGTTGCATTTTGGTGAACCATCAATCTGGTACTTCTGTCTAACCAAACTTCTCTGATTTTCTATATTGCTAGAGATTTGGCTTTTTTTTTTTTAAGGAAAAAAAACACAAAGATTTTCTTTTAGAAGCCCCAAGTTTATTACTCAGTTGGGGAAACAGGATATAATCTAAGCTGGAAACTTCAAAAAAAACTTCCCCAGAAAAACGGCGATGGCAAATCACATTAAACAAAATACTACACAACCACACCCATGAAGTCTCCAGGAGTTAAGGTTGCCTGGTAGGAGAATTTATTTACTTTATATTTCTTCTGGAGATTGACTATTAAGTAATCAACAGTACAGGTCGTTCTCGATTTACGACTACAATGGAGCCAATAATTCATGTTGCTAAGTGAAACATTTATTAAGTGAGGTGTCCCCCCCCCCATTTTATGACTTTTCTTGCCATAGTCATTAAGGGAATCACTGCAGTTCTTATGTTAGTAACACAGTTGTTAAGTGAATCTCGACGCGGGTTGACGTGGCTTGTCAGAAGGTCGTAAAAGGGGATCACTGCAACCATCATAAATATGAGTCCGTTGCCAAGAGTCTGAATTTTGATCACTTGACCAGGGGGATGTTGCAATGGTCATAAGTGTGAAACATGGTCATAAATTGCTTTTTTTCAAGGCTGTTGTAACTTTGAATAGCAACTAAACAAATAGTTGTAGATCAAGAACTACCCATATGGCTAAATTTGGCAATATGGAGTTATGGCTATCCCGCATTCTGTCAGAAATTAAAGCTGCCTCCTTATCATCATCTTCACTTAATGACCTCATAATCCCTTGCGGGGTGTAGTCTCAGCAACTGAATGGAGCTGAGTGTTTACTGGCCAGATTCCTTTCCTGTCGCCAGAGTGAAGTTTTGTTCGGCAGATATATTCTCATCATGCCCAGAGAGAGAAATATCTGCCTCTACCTAGGATCGAACTCACAGCCTCTGGATTGTGAGGCGAGAGCTCCACCTCTAAGCCACCTCACCATCTCCTTCTGGTGCTTATCAATGCCACAAGTCTCTGCTTTGAGAGTTTTTGTTCTATAAGCTTGGAAGATGCCAATAATCTACATTTCTTCATGCAGGCTTCAATTCTGGCTACAGACATAAAATTGCCTGGATTAAGCATATTTATCAGCAGATTACTGGAGTAAGAGATTTGGAATGGACCTTGGAGGTCTTCTAGTCCAACCTTCTTCTCAAGCAGGAGATACCACTTCAGACAAATGGTTATCCAATATCTTCTTAAAGACTTCCAGTGTTGGAGCTTTCACAACTTCTGGAGGCAAGTTGTTCCACTGGTTAATTGTCCTCACTGTTAGGAATTTTCTCCTTAGTTCCAGGTTGCTTCTCTCTTTGGTTAGTTTCCACCCATTGCTTCTTCTCCTGCCCTCAGGTGCTTTGGAGACTAGTTTGCCCCTCAAACATTGGAAGACTGCTATCATGTCACCTCTACTCCTTCTCATTAAACTAGAAATACACAGTTCCTGCAACCGTTCTTTGTATATTTTAGCCGCCTGTCCCCTAATCCTCTTGGCTGCTTTTCTCTGCACTCTTTCCAGAGTCCCAAAATCTTTTTTTTTAATATCGTGGCAACCAAAACTGCAGACCAAGATCTGACTGCAATGGGGTATTGCCGAAATGTTGCTCCCAATAAATGACTGGATTTCTTTTGAAACTTGGCTCGAGGCTCATGAATTAATTAGGGCATCTTTCGGAAACCTGACCAATGCAGTATTCCAAGTGGGATTTTACCAAGGCAAAGAGAGAGAGAGAAACCCAATTGTTCAGGAAAATTTAACTTGATCAATGCAATCTATTTCCATGTAATTCTACGTGGACCTTTCAGCGGGGAGGCAAAATTAAGCGAGTTGCATTATAGAGAAATTATTGGAAGTACGTGATGTTTTCTAATACGTTAAATGACGAGATTCTGTCCTTTTACATGCTTGAAACTGGACAAAGAAGCCCCTTATATCTCTTTCATAAAATTGAAATGGTAGATTCATAGATTACCTTCCGTTCGAGAGAAATCCTGTTCCAGTCAAGCATTAATTTTGTCTGCAAGACATACTAAGTTTAGCCCGACTTGAATTCATCTCGCAGATGATAATCATGAAGTTGATTATTGTTGACGGATCTCTCAACCCTACTGCCGAGGTCAGACATCCCAGGAGCTTCTGTCCTCATTTTATTACCTGAAGGCAACTGCATAAAATCCAGAGCATCCCAACTGGGGTGAAAATTACCGGCTAAAATAAAAAATGTTCTCCCAGTTGTGGTTTTCTCAGTAGCAATCTAAGATACCGTTGGCCACAGCTAACATCTGAGACATTCCTCAACTGCTCAGTCCGTGCCTCCAGCTGACAAGGAAGTCCTCGTAGGAGACTCCTGCCTTGAGCAGAGGGCTGGACTAGAAGACCTCACAGGTTCCTTCCAGCCCTAGGGATTCTGTTTTCATTCAGTCATCTGACTCATCGTGACTTGTCAGGCAGTGGGGGTCAGGTACAGCCTCATCTTCTCTGACACATAACATGGGGTAGATAAGACTCTTCCTTGCATGTGACGAAGAAGTCATTGCCACGGTTGGTCACTTTCAGCTAACAAGAAGATGGGACCTCAGTTTATGCCCATTGTAGTTTACAATGGGCATCCATTCAGCAGTGGGGTTCACTTAGGTTTACCACTGGTTTGCAACTGTGCGCCTTCCACGCATGCATGCGGCCTTCTGCGCATGCACTTTGCTCTCGCTTGCAGCCTGCACGTATGCACCTAGGACGTTTTGGAGGTGGGGCAGGTGGGCAGGGTCAATCCATAGTTTGACGCTAGCAGTTCGGGGGAACCGATCCAAACTGGCTGAATATAACCTCTGCCTCCATTGTGGTGATCAGCTGAGGGCTACCTGTATTTTAGGCCATGCATCAGACGAGACAGCAGCCTGTGTTGTGGTTTTCATTATTATTCCGTGTTTCTGGCCATTTGCTGTTGTGTCTTTCATTCCCCTCTTCTCTCTAGATTGCCTTTCTACGCTCAGCCCATTGTAAAAAATCGCATTAAATTCCCACTCAAGGATTATGACAACAGGGAGGAAGGAAGTAGGTCAGACGCAACGGTTTTCAGGGAACGAGACAGCAGGAGGCCACAGAGGGGGGAAAACACACACACACACACACACACACACACACACACACAACTGTTTGGATTTAACGAATTGTCGTATCCATCACTGCATTTAAATTGATTTCCAATTCCAGGATAAAAAGCTTTTAGAACAGAAAAGGAAGCTATAAAAGCAATCTGAAGCCCTTACTTAATCCGTGTGTAACTGGGACCACTTTTCAAACCAGGTATAATCGTAAGAGGGAAGACAAATGGAGAAAAGAAACCCTGATAATAAACTAGGCAAATTACACATTTATGCAAGAAACAAAAATGCAGCTGCTAAAATACACGCGTGCAAAAAGTCTTTCATCTCCCTTGGTTTTACTTCTCTGAGAGCAGGCTACTTAAGAAATATCTTTCTTAACAACTACAGGAAGGGTGGATCTTACTCGTATCACATTGTTTAATGGAACGCACATCTAAAATAGCTGCACAAAGTAACACAACTTTCTGCATCAGAGATTGCCAAGGGTATCGCTGCTGGATATCGACAGCTGTGATGTTTTGAGCCGGTATCTTAAGAAAATAATATTAACTGGAGCCTTAATGTGAAATTTTTGGATGTGTGTTTTTTTAAGCAAATATTATATTTTTTCCGATGAAAAATTCAGTTATGAAAAGCAGGGCTCTAATGAGAAGATAGCATTGGTATTTCAAATGTTCTCTTTTGTGTGCTTCCCTGCCATGTCTCAAATACAATATTTTCTGCACACTCCCTGGTAAGAAGGTGTACAGTTTTATTTCCAAGCGATCAAAACAGCACAAAAACTAAAACTATAAACTTGTGCGATCCTGAAGAGACTTAACAATCTACGAATGTTCTCTTGCAAATCCAGGCTGAAAATGGTTTAAGGATGTCAACAGGGTTAACAAAGTTAAAGTTGTATTCATAATCACAGCTTCTGACTTTTCCACACTTCTCATTAGATGATCCTACTTGACTTCCTAATTAATTACTTGACTGCTTCCATGGTGCTCACCTTCAAAATTACTTTGGAAATGTGTCTTTAAGATCTAAATCCTGACCCTGTTTTTTTATCAATCAGAATAGAGCTGGAAGGGACCTTGGAGGTCTTCTAGTCAAACCCCCTGCTTAGGCAGGAAACCCTATACCACTTCAGACAAATGGTTATCCAACATGTTCTTAAAGACTTCCAGTGTTGGAGCATTCACAACTTCTGGAGGCAAATTCTGTTCCACTGATTAATTGTTCTCACTGTCAGGAAATTTCTCCTCAGTTCTAAGTTGCTTCTCTCCTTGAATAGTTTCCATCCATTCTTTCTTCTCCGGCTTTCTGGTGCTTTGGAGAATAATTTGAGCCCCTCTTCTTTGTGTGCCCTTCAAATACTGGAACACCTCATTCTTCTTTTCTCTAGACTAGCCAAATCCTGCAACCGTTCATCATCTGTTTTAGTCTCCAGGCCTTTCATCCTCTTAGTTGCTCTTCGGTGAACTTTTTCCAAAGTCTCAACATCTTTTTTGTAGGATGGTGGCGAAAATTGGTTGCAGGATTCCAGGTGTGGCCTTACGAGGGCTTTATAAAGCGGTACTAATACTTCACATGATCTTGTTTCTAGGCCTCTATTTATACAATTCAGGATCGTGTTAGCTTTTTTTGGCTGCTGTTGCGCATTGCGGAAAACTGGATTGGGTTCAATATGAATTGGGACAAGGGACAGCAGCAAAGCCATACCAGAGGTGGCTTCCAACGGTTCGGACCGTTTCGGCCGAGTAGGTAGTAACTTGGCCGGCCACATCCTCAAACCGGTTCTATCAGCGGCGCATATGGTGGTGCCATTATGTTTTCTGCTTCTGCGCATGCGCAGAAACTATTTTTTTCTACTGGGCATCAGTGGTGAGTACCGGAGCCTGGCCGGAGCACCGGGTACCATTCCGGTACGGTGCTCCAGAGGGCCCACCCGCCTGAGCTCCTTACCTGTCCTTTAAAGCCTTCGTCGCCTCCGCGCACGCGCCTGGCGCATACAGCACCTGCGCAATGCTCCGCTGAGCAGCTGGAGCATTGCAGAGGCTTGTGGAGATGTCGCTGGCAGGTACGACACATGCTGCATGCATCCATGTGGGCAACATGAGCCCATTCTAACCATACCGGTTGGGACGGGACCCGGAACCCACCACTGCTGTGCATGCACATGTACTGTGCATCAAGTGCATGCATGAAACATGTGTGTACAAGCAATGCACCCCTGAGCCACACCCAGGACTTTCATAGATGGCCCACTGTGGGATGAGAGTCAGGGGCTCGTCCTCGTTAGTCCTCAACATACGACCTCCATGGAGCCCCAAATTTGCAAGACACTTCTTCAGTGAAATCTCCCCTATTTTACATTTTGCAACCTTTCTCGCCACGGTTGCTAAACGAATCACTGCATTTGTTTAGTTAGGACCACGGTTGTTAAGCAAATCCAGCTTCCCCGTTGATTTTGCTTCTCAGGAAGGTCGCCAAAGAGGATCACAGAATCACTGCAACCGTCATAAATATGAGTCAAGTTACTAACCAAGTGCCTGAATTTTGACCATGTGACCGTCGGGATGCTGCAACGGTCACAAGTGTGAAACACGGCCATAAGTGGCTTTTTTCAGTGCCGTTGCAACTTCGGTCACTAAATGAACTGTTCTAAGTCGAGGACTCTATAATAACAGATTCCTGATTTGATGCCATATAAACTATTACACCTCCAGTACATAAAATGCCTAGAAATCAACAGAAATGAACGTTAAGTAGGTCACTCAGTTTTTAAATGCCAAGCGTACCTGATGTTATTAACAGAGCGATCTAATTAAATGCTCAACCGACAACCATACAGAGTGATAATGTAGTCCAGCACATATTCTTGCTTAAACATTAATAATAAAATGCCACAATTTTGTATCAGACAAGGTTTTCTTATATTTTCAGAACAGGCATGAATATTTAAAAATGGAAATGTATTCGTTTATCTCCATTTTATTTCATTCGGAAGGCTCAAATACAAAACCTAGAAATAAAAATAGATAACAAGGATGAAAATAGGCAAGAACATTTTTAAAAGATGAATTCAAAAAACAACAACCACCAAAACACAAACTGTCTAAGTCTAGTTTAATGAAAAGAAGGACCAGGGGAGACATGATAGCAGTCTTCCAATATCTCAGGGGTTGCCACAAAGAAGAGGGAGTCAAGCTATTTTCCAAGGCACCTGGGGGAAGAACAAGAAGCAATGGGTGGAAACTAATCAAGGAGAGAAGCAACTTAGAACTGAGGAGAAATTTCCTGACAGTTAGAACAATCAATCAATTAATCAATGTCTCCTGAAGTTGTGAATGCTCCAACACTGGAGGCTTTTAAGAAGAGATTGGACAACCATTTGTCTGAAATGGTATAGCATTCCCTTCCTAAGCAGGGGGTTGGACTAGAAGACCTCCAAAGTCCCTTCCAACTCTGTTATTCTATATTATATTATCTCCCCCCCTAGTTGAACATTGACCCATCTATTGCAAAATAGATCTTGCAAAACTCGTCCAAAATGTATAAGCTTCTAATCTGTTTGCACGTATGGACTTGTCATACGTTACATATACGAAAGGGGAAAAAATAGTAATTTCTGTTCCCGCCACTTCCACTTCAGGCTCTTAATTGCTGATTTTAGGGAATCTGGTTTCCCTGTTAACTTTGCTTGTTGGAAGGTCGCAAAAAAGGATCACGTGACTCGGGGACAATGCAATTGTCATAAATGTGAACGAGTTGCCAAGCATAATCATGTGACCATGGAGATGCTGCAACGGTCATAAGTGTGAAGAACTATCATAAGTTGCTTTTTTCAATGCTGTTGTAACTCTGAACAGTCATTAAATGAACTGTTGTGAGTCAAGGACTACCTGTAGTTACCACCACCTCTCTCAGCTTGGTGGTTTTCTTGCAGACGTTTCAAGACCCAACTAGGTAATGTCATCAGCATTAGGAGGTCTTAGAAATTCTGTTTACATATAGCACCACAGAGCAAACGAAATGTACAGTCACCGTGTGCTTTACTGCTCAACTGTTTTAAGTGTTACAGGAAACAGGAACAAAGAGAACCATAGATTCTAACCATAGATGCAAAGTAAACACTGCCATCTACTGGCAGATGGCAGTTTTTGTTGTTGCAATACAAAATACATTCTAATACAGTGATGGTGAACCTTTTTTGGCTCGTGTGCCACAAGTGGGGGGAGCGCAGGGGGGGTCGTGTGCAGGCGTGCTGCACCCATAATGCAACGTGCGACTCCCCCCCCATTTTACATGCTTTTTTCGCCCTCCCCAGGCTCCAGAGGCTTTATAGGAGCCTGGGGAGGGCGAAAAGAGCCTCCCCCCCCCCCGAAGCCCTCCGGAGGCTTCAGGGACCATCCGGAGGCTTCCCTGAAGCCTTCGAAACGCTTAAAACCACCCTTCGAGCAAACCGGAAATGACTTCCGGGTTGCTCGGAGGGTCGTTTTAAGCGCTCCGAAGGCGTCAGGGAAGCCTCCGGATGATCCCTGAAGCCTTCGGAACGCTTAAAACCACCCTTTGAGCAAACCGGAAGTGACTTCCAGTTTGCCAGAGGGTGGTTTTAAGCGCTCCGAAGGCGTCAGGGAAGCCTCTGGACGGTCCCTGAAGCCTCCGGGGGGGGCGGGGGAGGCTCTTTTCACCCTCCCCAGGATCCTATAAAGCCCCTGGAGCCTGGGGAGGGCAAAAAATAGCTTTTAAAAAGGTGAACTCAGCTGACAGGGCAGCGCCTCGCGTGCCCTGACAAATGGCTCCGTGTGCCACTTGTGGCACACGTGCCATAGGTTCGCCATCACTGTTCTAACATGTATTCCAACAAGAGGGAATGGAGTTCTAGCACTGATGATGTCACCTAATTAGGTCGTGAAACATAAAACAAGAAAACCACCAAGCTTAGAGAGCACAACGGATCCCTCATAATCTGGGGATCGTTGATTTTTATTTTATTTTTAGAAAGCTCTAACATTTCCAAATGTACGAGGCCGTCAAATGTTAGAGATTTCCATCGAAGACAAAATTCAAGTGGAAACATTTAAAGAAGAGAGTTGTATTCAAAAACTAATTCAGCCCAGAGCACTCTAAGGATTAAACGCTACAGCAATTACACATTCGGTCTTTCCAGGAAATGTGAGATCCAAACAGAATAAATAAAACACAATCCGAGAAATTGCGCACACCGTAATTCTCTTTCTACGACAGAGAGTCACGCTTATCTCAACCATCTCCATCTCCTTCTGTTCTTTCCCTCAATGAATGGGCTTATCCAACTTACATCTTTCACACAATATATGTAGACATAGATTTAATCCGAAAACATGATGTGGTGGATACTTCTCAATTACCATTTTGGCAAACAGACAAGACTACCCAGGGGAAAAAAATCCATTGTGCTCTGCAAACTTTAAAAAGTTTTCCTTCCAGTTCCAGGATTTAAAAGTTGTATTGTTCCAGGTGTGTGTCAAAAATAACCATAAGCGTTACTAAGTAGCCAGACTGCCAAGAAAATTCTGCCAACGGATATTAGATGCTTTTTTGAGCTGTGTGCAAAGTCACAATATGTTCACTATTTTCACTTCCGAGACACTTTGAGGCTGGGAAACGGTTTGAAGCAAGCAATTCTCCTGAATGAAAAGGCCACAACACACGTAAGAGAAACGTTTTGCAAACGAAGTTTTTAATTTTTTCTTACAAATTTAAATTTCTTTTGTAAACAAATGTTGCCCGATTTAACATTCTCACATATACATAATTCATTTTACATTCTATTTCCATTTCCAATTTTAGCCGTGTTATTTTATTTCCATATTTTCCATCTTAAACTTCAATTTTTTAAATTTAATTTAATTAATAACAATAACGATATTGTTATTTGTCCCTTCCGAAATAAACCAAGTTTATCATTTCATTTTCCATCTTTTTTCTATAGATATCCTCAAATTCAGTTTTTATATAAGAAGCATTTTACTTAATTAGTTTCCACAATTAATCATATTAATATAATTCCCTAACATCTTAATTAGCTACATTAACATAATTCATTTTATTCTACTAATAGATCCCTTTCTTTCCTTTTCTCCTTGTCCAATCATTTTCTCTTATTTCATCATGTAAGAGAAACTTTTGTCTCCCCAAACAAACAAGCATCACTTAAATTCGTTGACGACAAAGACTGATTGAGACATAATTGTGAGAGGCAGTTTGGTCTAGTGGTTAAAGCACTGGGTTAGAAAGCAGGAGACCGTGAGTTCTAGTCCTGGCTTTAACCATGAAAGCCAGCTGTGTAACCTTGGGCCAATGCACAGATGGTGAGTTCTAGTCCCACCTTAGGCATGAAAGAAAGTTGGGTGTCTCTGGGTCAATCACAAGGAGACTGGGAGTTCTAGTTCTGCCTTAGAGTCAAAAGCTGGTTGGGTGACTTTAGGCCAGTCACCAGAAGACTGGGAGTTCTAGCGCTACCTTAGCTGTGGAAGCTGGTTGGGTGACTTTAGGCCAATTACCAGGAGACAGTGAGTTCTAGTCCCACCTTAGGCATGAAAGAAAGCTGGGTGTCTCTGGGTCAATCACAAGGAGACTGGGAGTTCTAGTTCTGCCTTAGACTTAAAAGCTGGCTGGGTGACTTTAGGCCAGTCACCAGAAGACTGGGAGTTCTAGTTCTGCCTTAGACTTAAAAGCTGACTGGGTGACTTTAGGCCAGTCACCAGAAGACTGGGAGTTCTAGTGCTACCTTAGCTGTGGAAGCTGGTTGGGTGACTTTGGGCCAGTCACCAGAAGACTGTGAGTTCTAGCGCTACCTTAGCTGTGAAAGCCAACTGGTGACTTTGGGCCAATTACCAGCAGACAGTAAGTTCTAGTCCCGCCAGGCATGAAAGAAAGCTAGGTGACTCTAGGTCAATCACAAGGAGACTGGGAGTTCTAGTTCTGCCTTAGACTTAAAAGCTGGCTGGGTGACTTTGGCCCAGTCACCAGAAGACTGTGAGTTCTAGCGCTACCTTAGCTGTGGAAGCTGGTTGGGTGACTTTGGCCCAGTTACCAGAAGACTGTGAGTTCTAGTGCTACCTTAGCTGTGGAAGCCAACTGGTGACTTTGGGCCAATCACCAGGAGACAGTGAGTTTTAGTCCCGCCTTAGGCATGAAAGAAAGCTGGGTGTCTCTGGGTCAATCACAAGGAGACTGGGAGTTCTAGTTCTGCCTTAGACTTAAAAGCTGACTGGGTGACTTTAGGCCAGTGATCAGAAGACTGTGAGTTCTAGTGCTACCTTAGCTGTGGAAGCTGGTTGGGTGACTTTGGACTAGTCACCAGAAGACTGTGAGTTCTAGCGCTACCTTAGCTGTGGAAGCCAACTGGTGACTTTGGGCCAATCACCAGGAGACAGTGAGTTCTAGTCCCGCCTTAGGCATGAAAGAAAGCTGGGTGACTCTAGGTCAATCACAAGGAGACTGGGAGTTCTAGTTCTGCCTTAGACTTAAAAGCTGGCTGGGTGACTTTAGGCCAATCACCAGGAGACAGTGAGTTCTAATCCTGCCTTAGCCATGAAAGCTTATGACCAAGTTTTTCTCACAACCGTTTTGGCATGTGATCAAAATTCAAATGCTTGGCCACTGACTCATCTTTACGACGGTTGCAATGACCTGGGATCATGTTAATCCCCTTTTGCGACCGTCTGACAAGCAAGGTCAATGGGAAGCCAGATTCACTTAACAACTGTCTTACTAACTTAACAATTCCAGGGATTCACTGAACAAGTGTGCCAAGCAAGGTCAAAAAAACAAGGCAAAACTTACTTCAGCAATGTCTCACTTAGCAGCATAAATTGTGGACTCAATTTCGGTCATAAGTCAAGGCCCAGCTGGTTCTTGTAACCAGTGTATTGAAGGAAAACAATTAACCATCCAGTCCTCAATTTGTACATCTTAGCCCTTAATAGCATCTGCTAAAAACAAGTTTATTGTTCTGCCCTAAGCTTCCCCAGCAGCACGAAGCCGAGCCTTGTCCCAGTAAACCCCTTTTATTTAATTTACAGTTAATTCCTCTCCAGCAAAGTCTTTCCTCTCTCACACTCTTTCAAGATAGTTCACAATTCCCGACCTTTATCAGGCTTGGAGAATGGCCAGGCCGAGATCTTTCAGATGCCCCAATACTTGGCAAGAGTGCAGGGATGAACTCATTGTCTCCTGCAAACTCCACTCCCCTTTCGCTCCTCTTTTATTCCCTATGGGAGGGGCCAAACACCGTCCACCTGTGACCTTACTCCCAAGTTGATCCCTGTTCTTTTGCTGTTCCCTTCGCCTGGCAACTCTGCGCATGCGCACACTGGGAACAGGCTCAGCTGTTCTTCTGCCCCACTGATGTCTGACTCTGAAGGCAGCTGATAACTGTCAGACGGCCCTGGCCCCCTCTCTGCCTCTGACACAGAGCCCTCATCTGAGCCTTCCCCAGACTCCAAGACTGGCCCATGTTGCTACCCAACCTCCTCACCATTCGAATCTGCCGCCAGCTTCACTGGCCACTGGTGGGCCACAACATTTTTTTTTATGCTTCTTGTTCACTTAAAAAGTTAGATATGCTACACACCAAAAAACACAATTCCACCCTCTTAATATACATGTGTACAATTGCATGCCCTTCCAAATGTCTTTCTTATCACCACTGATTTTTTGAGAACTGGTAAGTATATTTCTAAAAAAAGGAAGACAGCAAATTACACGACTCTTATAACACGCACATATTTATTAAATATTGTGATATGCATCACTTGAAGATCTCCAGCGTGGAAAACATTTGTGCTGCAAAACACCACGCTAATTTAAGCTGTGATGAGACGCTAAAAATAAAATCTCCTGATGAACCTGCAAAAGATTGTCGGTGACGGATACGGAATATTATTTCAATTTTTAGATTTGGTCCCGCAATGAGAAATACCACAAAACAAGCTGTGTTCCTACACAATCATGGAGGCTAAAACATAGGAAGAATGGTTGCAGGAATTGGGTATGTCTAGTTTAATGAAAAGAAGGACCAGGGGAGACATGATCGCAGTGTTCCAATATCTCAGGGGTTGCCACAAAGAAGAGGGAGTCAAACTGTTTTCCAAGGCACCTGAGGGTAGAACAAGAAGCAATGGGTGGAAACTAATTAAGGAGATAAGCAACTTAGAACTAAGGAGAAACTTCCTGACAGAACAATTAATCAGTGGAACAGAAGTTGCCTCCAGAGGTTGTGAATGTCCCAACACTGGAAGTCTTTAAGAAGATGTTGGATAGCCATTTGTCTGAAAAGGTATAGGGTTTCCTGCCTAGGCAGGGGGTTGGACTAGAAGACCTCCAAGGTCCCTTCCAACTCTGTTGTTCTATTGTATTTGTCAGAGTTTGTTGCATAAATTCAAATCCAGAAGCACACACAGATAACTGATGCAGCAGGATTCATTAACCTTTATATCAGGGGTGTCCAAACTTGGGAACTTTAAGACTTGTGGACTTCAACTCCCAGAATTCCCCAGCCAGCCATGCTGGCTGGGGAATTCTGGGAGTTGAAGTCCACAAGTCTTAAAGTTCCCAAGTTTGGACACCCCTGCTTTATATACATAAAAATAGATGAATCAATGTACAACATCAACAGGTGGTACTTCTAAGTAAACACAAGGCAGGAGAGCTACAGGCAAACACAAGCAGTTAGTTTCATATCAGCAGAAAAGCCCAGACGAGGGTTCTTCAGTTTACTTCTCGGAGCAGCAGACTGCTTTCTTCTTAAGTTTCTGTTTCCCTTTTGCTGCACAGACTCAGATCTGTTTAAGCTCCCATTGGCTGACTTAGTTGCTCTGCCTGTTCATTGGCTGACCTTGTTCCCAGGTCTCTCCCAGTCATGGGAGCTCCCGTCCTTGTCTCAACTCCTGCCAACTTAGCTATTTGAAAGCATGTCAATGCGAGTAGATAAATAGGTACCACTTTGGTGAGAAAGTAACAGCACTCTGTGATGTCATGCTTGGCCATATGACCACGTAAAATGTTTTCGGCAACAACTAGGGGAGTAAAATCCGCAAGGACTACTTTTCCCTTACTTTTTCCCATATATGAACAGTTCCTAAAAATAATGACACCGATGCCTTGCTGATGGTCATTGGAACCAAAAACAAGGTACACACACACACACACACACACACACACACAGTATACCTTATACAATTTAGAGAAATTTTCTACCACTACCAACAAGAAGGGAAGGGAAAGATAGTTGTGTGTAGCCCTGGAGTTACAACATAACATCGCATCTTATGCATCTTCTCACAGCACACATACATACATACATACATGCATACATACATACATACACACACACACACACACACACACACACACACACATTCTGGACACAACTGCAGTAGAAAAACATTGGTGTGACTCACTGATGTCTAGGGAAATTCTGCATCTCTGGGTCAAAGGTGCTTTTTTTTTTTCAACAGGCAACTGGACTTCCTTGGTTTTTCTTCTTTCTTTGAAAACGTCTCGCTTCTCATCTAAGAAATTTTGGAACTGAAGAAACTTCTTGGATGAGAAGCAAAAAGTTTTCAAAGAAAAAAAAACAAAAAAAGTCCAGTTGGTTGGGTGGGGGGGGAGAAGCACCTTTGGGAATTCTGTGCACAGATGTTTCTCTCCAGAATAGAAGATAGAAGATGATAGAAGATGATAGAAGATAGAAGATAGAATAATTGAATGAAACTAGAATAGAATTCTTTATTGGCCAAGTGTGATTGGACACACAAGGAATTTGTCTTTGGTGCAGATGCTCTCAGTGTAAATAGAAAGACAACACACATTCGTCACGATTCATAAGGTACAACACTTAATAATAGACATAGGGTACAAATAAGCAATCAAATCATACTAGGAAATAGTCAATATAAATCCTAAGGATACAAGCAACAAAGTTACAGTCATGCAGTCACAAGTGGAAGGAGAGGGGTGATAGGAACGATGAGATTAATAGTGCAGCCTTAGTGAATAGTTTGACAGTATTGAGGGAATTATTTGTTTAGCAGAGTGATGGCGTTTGGGGGAAAACTGTCCTTGTGTCTAGTTGTCTTGGTGTGCAGTGCTCCATAGCATCCTTTTGAGGGTAGGAGTTGAAACAATTGATGTCCAGGATGTGAGGGGTCTGTAGATATTTTCACGGCCCCCTTTTTGACTCCTGCAGTGTGCAGGTCCTCGATGGAAGGCAGGTTGGCAGTCATTGTTTTTTCTGCAATTCTGATTCTCCTCTGAAGTTTCTGTCTGTCTTGTTGGGTTGCAGAGCCAAACCAGACAGTTATGGAGGTGCAGAGGACAGACTCCATCATTGCTCTGCAGAATATCCTCTGTATAAAGTCAGGACTTTTATCTACAAAACTAACTTTGCCTGCAAGCAAGAGAAAACAAAGATCTAGGAGAAGCTACCATGCATTTAATGCCTACTCCATCTCTATTCTTCTCTTCAGAGGAGAAATCTTCTCTGGCCAGTCTGGAGGCAACTGTAGGTTCTCAAGATACCAAACTCAAATCACCAAGCTTGTCTTCCACCTTTGACTTCTACTTCACTTCTCTTGCATATCCTTTTTTGGTCTTTCTCCAGGCCAGTTGCTTGCGTTGTTCATCCTTCAGGAAACCGCACAGCAGTTTCCTGTCCTTGGCCTCAAGTAAACCAGGCACAAGCTATCCCTGGATTCTCCTTTATCTGCAGGCTCCTGAACCTTCCCCAGATCTTCCTTCCTCCTCAATGTTTTCTGATGTTTTGCCCTCTCTGTACACTAATCTATCTCTCTCTCTCTCTCTCTCTCTCTCTCTCTCTCTCTCTCTCTCTCTCTCTCTCTCTCTCTCTCTCCATTTCTTAGTCTCTCAAGCCTTCCTCTCTCTGCCTCTCCTTCTAATCTCTTTTCTTTGTCCTAAATTTCCATGAACGATAATTTCATTTCAAATGATTGTTTCATAACAGGACATGATAGCAGTCTCCCAGTATTTGTTGCCACAAAGAAGAGGGAGTCAAGCTATCCTCCAAAGCACCTGAGGGCAACACAAGAAGCAATGGGTGGAAACTAATCAAGGAGAGAAGCAACCTGGAATTAAGGAGAAATTTCCTGACCATGAGAAAAATTAGCCAGTGGAAGGATTTGTCTTCAGAAGTTGTGGGTGCTTTATCACTTGAGGTTTCTAAGAAGAAATTGGTTAACCATTTATCTGACATGGCAAAGGGTTTGACTAGAAGACCTCCAAAGTCCCTTATGATTGTTATTCTGAATCTTCTGTGTCTCATGTCTAGTTTACTACTCTACTCTACTCTATTCTGTTCTCCCCTATTCTACTCTACTCTAGAGTAGTTATACTCTATTCTTACCTATTCTACTCTACTCAACTCTATTCTCCCCTACTCTACATTCTTCTCTTCTCTTCTCCTCTCTTCACGCCTATTCTACTGTACTCTATTCTATTCTCCCCTACTCTAATCTAATCTTTCCAATTCTACTCCAGTCTACTCTATTCTTCGTTCCAATATTCTATTCTATTCTATTCAATTCTACTCTACTCTACCTTACGCTACTCATTACCAGTTGGTGAACATTTCAGTATCCCAAGCTCAATGAAGTTCACCATCCACTGTCTCTGACCCTATTCCAGAGCCCTGATCAGGTTCCAGATCCGTTCACATTCCTCTGGCATCTGCCTGTCATATCCAGATGGCAACCAATCCATTCTGACATTTGCCGAAACCAGGAGAAAGAAGAGAATGTCAAAAGCCATCAGTGGATTTGCGGCTGCAGTGCTGAAGGGGTGTCCTTTTCCAATTTTGAAAAAAAAAAGGAGAAGAAAATTTGATGCGAGACCAAATTGGTAGCAGAAATAAAAAGGGGAGAACTCAGAATGGAGAGGAAGTCCTGCTACTTCTTCAGCAGGTCCCCCAAAAGACCTAGAGGCTGATTATTTTAGGAGAATAATAGAATTCTTTATTGGCCAATTGTGATTGGACACACAAGGAATTTGTCTGATGTATATGCTCTCAGTGTACATAAGGAGAATAAAATAGATTCATCAAGAATAAAAAGATACAACACTTAGCGATAGTCAAGGTTACTAATAAGCTATCAAATTGTACTAGGAAACAAATAAAAACAATATAAATTGGAAGATACAAGCAATATGATTATAGTCATAAGTGGGAAGAGATAGGTAATAGGAAGCAAGATAGTAATACACTCTTAATAAATAGTTTGACAGTGTTGTGGGAATTAGTTGTTTAGCAGAGTGATGGCATTCAGGGAAAATCTGTCCTTGTGTCTAGTTGTCTTGGTGTGCAGTGCCCTATAGTGTCGTTTTGAGGGCAGAAGTTGAAACAATTTACGTCCAAGATGTGAGAGGGGTCTGTGGATATTTTCACAGCCCTCTTTTTGACTTGTGCAGTATACAGGTTCTCAAGGGAAGGCAGGTTGGTAGCAATTTTTCTGCACTTCTAACTATCCGTTGAAGTCCTGGGAGGAAGATGCAAAGCTGAATTGTAAAAAGGACTGAATTTGAGGCTGTGATGAAGCTCCCATGCAGAAGGATTCTCTGGAAATAGAATGGAAGGATGGGGCTTGAGGGTGCTGCTCTCCTCCAGAGACTAATGAGTTCAAGTCCTGCCTTTGGCACGAAAGCCGGCTGAGTAACTTTGGATTAGGCTGTGCGTGAATTCCCGAATCTAGTGCCAACTAAGTCTCTAGCCTTTATTTATCTCCAAGCTTGCCTGTCTGCAATTACTAGTTCCTCTTGCTTCCACACATCCACCCCAAAAGAAGTTGAAAAGCGATTTTCAGGTGAAAGTAATTGCCTGTAGCAGAGGTGAGATTCAGCCAGTTTGGACTGGTTCAAGCAAACCTGTAACAAAGATCATGGGGGGGGGCACTCTGCTGTGGTGCAGTGCCATCCTATTTAGCCACATTTTTGAGGCCGGGCGCATGCGCAGAAGGCACATACACAAGCCAAGCGCATGCACAGAAGGCTGGGCGCATGCATGAAGTGAGTGAGCACATGGTGAACTGGCGGTAAAAATAAGTGAAACCCACTGCTGGCCTGTCGGGTCCCTTAATTCAGGTCAACTAAGCCCAAGCTGTTGACCATCACTTCTTCCTTCTCTGCTTCAGAGTCTGAAGCTGGACGCAGCAGGTTTAGGAACAAGAGATGGAGATCTTATCCCCTTAAAAGCAAAAAGAACAGAGGAACAACTTCCTGCCAGGTTTCCAAAAGATGCCCTAATTGCATCAAATCACCATGGCAACTTTATGAGCTGACACTTCCTAAGAGGATACCAAAAGTATTTGGACCAGGGGTGGTATTCAGCCGGTTCGGACCGGTTCGGGCGAACCAGTAGGGGTGACCTGGCCCACCCACCCTCCCCACCTCTGTGCTGTCCTATTTAGCCACATTTCCAAAGCCGTGTGCATGCGTGCAAGATGCACTTGTGAGCAAAGTCTCTGGTGTGGAAGGCGTGCAGGCTCCCGAAGCGAGCGTGCGCACACGGGGCAAACAGGTGGTAAACTTCTGTAGTTCTGATTTGGACCATATAGAGAGTATCAAGCAAGAATCAAACAGCAGGAACCAAAGAGGACAAAGATGTAGGATAAATAGGACAATGACCTTTCATGGATCATAAGAACATGGGTGGCCCAAATCACATGGGTTGCCCCCCATCGACAAATGGGGAGGATCTAACCACCAGAATACAAGGGAGCAGTCAGAAGAGGAGATCAGAACTCATTAGTAACTTCACATTGCAACGAACAAGAACATACATTGAATTTTGCAGCTACTAAGATTGTTGGCTGAGCAGGGACAAAAACAGCCACGGAAGTGATTGAAGCCTGGGAAACGGCTCCTACGTCAGTCAACAGGATGGCTGATTTACCACCAGCTGATCAGATACTTAGGGATTGGCAGCACAAGGAAACAACAGCCAATTGCCAGCTGTCAATGCACCAATCAACCAATAGGAAGGCACCACATAAATACAACTCACAGAATACCCGAAAGCACACATTCTGGTAGAGAAGTTCTCTGAGAACTGGGTCCAGCACGAGTCCGAAAGGTCAGAAAATTAAACCTCTCGTCCCGGTGACCGACCCAGATTAGACGACAATGAAAGTGTTCAAAATACCACACTGCAAAACCTCTCAACAGTGTGATGTTCTTAGAAGACGTCAGATGAGAACATCTCTTGAGACGTGTGAGATTTGGGTTATTTAAACATCTTTATTGCTTTCCTGTTGTTTTGCTATCAGAGGTCACCTGAGGATACTTCCAGGTAGTTCTGGACAAAACTTCTCTTTTGGAAGCAAAAAGGGATTTGACAACCTCGGCGTTGGATGCATACACAGCTCCTCCCTGAAGCTCCTTAAAGCAGCTGCATCTTTACTCATCCTAGCAAAAATGTGTTTGCTGCAAAGAGATAAGGTGCATAGCCCCACATCCAGACCAGCATCTTCCTACTTCTGGATCCTAAGTGCTAAGGAAGTCCACCAAACAGAGCGCTGAGAGCTATCTTAGCTCAGAGAATTGTCTCCTCTTGTTCTTTCTTCTCCATCAAACAGACCTTGACCTAATTACATTTGCATATCCTGCTAAGCCCTTCTTTCTTCTCAAAGGGAGTCCCGTCCCATCCTCCCCCATCCCACCCACCCCCATCCCACCCCCCCCCCGCTGTCAGCTTCCCAAGAGTCCTGTTGCAGAAATTCTGCAGAACAAGCTTGGATCACTTCTGTAAAAATAGGAATTAAAAACAGAGGGAGGGAGGGAGGGAGGGAGGGAGGTGGGTAGGAGAGAGAGTTGGAGGAAGGAAGATGGGTAGGGAGGAAGGAGAAGGAGGGAGGGAGGGACGATGGAAGGTAGGTATGAGAGAGGGAGGGAGGAAGGAGAAGGAGAGAGGGAGGAGGTGAGAGAAGAAGAAGGAATGGAGGGAGGGAGAGAAAGAATGGAAGGAGATGGAAGAGAGGGAGGAAGGGAGGAAGGAAGCAGGGGAGGGAGGAGGGGAGAGAAGAAGGAATGGAGGGAGGGAGGGAGAAAGGATGGAAGGAGATGGGAGAAAGGAAGGAAGGAGTGGGATGGCGAGAGGGAAGGAGGAAGGAACGAGGGGAGGGAGGGAGAAGGGGAGAGAGGAAGGAAGGAATGGAGGGAGTGTGGGAGGATGGATGGAAGGAGATGGGAGGGAGGAAGGAAGGAAAGAATGTATTTCAGTCCCACCAACCCTTTCTGGACGCATCCATCCCATTCCTGCCAAATAGCCCAGAGCTCTGGGTGGTTAATTATACATAAATACAAAAGAACAAGGCCTGACAAACTTCATCAAACTCTCCTCTTCTTGCCAGGAGGGAAAATGACAAAGGAAGCAAGGAATTAAACCAAGGGGGGAGGGGGGGAGGAAGCACCATTTCTGAGGGCACTTTGGATCTTAGGACCGGGCACCTTAGAGTCACCATCTGGGCCGCTTCAAGAATATTCTCTCCATTGGGATGTGGGACCCCATATTCCTCCTCCTCCTCCTCCTCCTTCTCATAACAGAGTTGGAAGGGACCTTAGAGGTCTTCTAGTCCAACACACACCCCACCCCTGAGTCAGACTGAAAACCCTCCTCCCCTCCTCCTCTTCCTCCATTGGGCTAATGAAAAGAACTAGCAATGTTTTATCATGTCTAATTGCTAGAGAGGGACAGATGGAGCAAGGAAGAAGGGAGGGAGGGAGAAAGGAAGAAGGGAGAAAAGTAGGGAGGGAGGAGGAACGAAGAGAGAGGGGGGAGGGTAGGAGGAGGGAGGGAGGAGGGGAGAGAGGAAGTAAAGAAGGAAAAGAGGGAGTGAGGAGGGAGAGTAGGAGAGAGGGAGGGAGGGAGAGAGAGAGAGGAAGAAAGGAAGGAAAAGAGGGAGGGAGAGAGGAAGGAGGGAGATGAAGGAAGGAACAGAGGGAGGGAGGGAGGAGAGTAGGAGAGAGAGAGAGGGAGGGAGGGAGAGAGGAAGAAAGGAAGGAAAAGAGGGAGGAAGGAGGAAGATGAAGGATGAAACAGAGGAGTGAGGAGGGAAGGTAGGAGAGGGAAGAAGGAAGGAAATGGCAATTCCTCTGTCAGAACAGTACAGTCTATCCTTAAGCTCTCTAAGAAAAATATTACATTTATGTCAAAGCTCCACCTATGAGCTTTTACACAACTTCCCTTTTTGATGGTAGCAATGGAGAATCTCTCTCTCTCTCTCTCTCTCTCTTTTACACAATATATTCCTTGTGCAATTTTGTGGCTGCACTGATCACCAGCAAGCCACCACTAGTTTCATCCTTGCCTGGGACTGTTGAGATGTGGCTTGCCAGATTCGCCAAACGACCACGGCCATTCGTTTAAAGACGGAGGCAAAAGGTTGCAAAAGATGGCACAACTGACTTGTCGTAAGTCGAGGACTTATTAAATTCCATCTTTGGAGATTCAAGCATTCCTGAGAATTTGGAAGAGTAGGAAAAAATTTTGTCCCATTTCCTTGCGTTGAAAATCTTCCTCCCCGACTACGTAACTCTGGGAAAACTTCTCTTTTTCCCAGAAACAAATTGTCAAATTAGCCACAAAAGGGTTACAACCATTGGGGAAATCCTGGCGTAGGTGGAAATTCCAGGCAAACTTCAACCTTTATTGTTTTTGTCAACTCAACTCTGTCGTTTCCCTTTCTCTCTTTTTCCCCACATGGGCTCATCGGTCAATCTCGGATATTCCAGCTAAGAACGTGGAAAGAATCCCCCTCCCCCCCCAAAAAAAAACAGCAACGGTGGGGACACCTTTAAGTCGATGTTAAATTCACCTTTCTATTCTGTCTTCCCTATAGAACTACAGGTAGTCCTCAGTTTGCGACCACAACAGAGCCCCAAATTTTAGTTGCTAAGCGAGACAGTTGCCTTCTCGTGGCTTGTGGGTATTTCTTCTGTTGACGACTTTTGCAGCATCCTTGGGGTCACAGGATTAAAATATCCAGACACTTGGCAGATGGCTCGTATTCACAACGGTTGCAGCGTCCTGGGGTCAACCGATCCCCTTTTGCGACCGTCTGACGAGCCAAGTCAACGGGGGAGACGGATTCACATAACAGCCGTGTTACTAACTTAACAACCGCCGTGATTCGCTTAACAACGGTGTCAAGAAAGGTGGCAAAACGGGGCGAAACTCGCTTTACCTCCGTCTCGCTTAGTAAAGGAAATTTTGAGCTCAGTTGTGGTCATAAATCGAGAACTGCCTGTAATCATGACCGAAGTGGAACACTGTGCCAAGGTCACACGGAAACATTTAAAGTGGACCCATTCTTACAACAAACACATTTTTTAAAAAACATAATAAAGACAACCTTTAGGCTGAATTATACCAACTCATATTGGCACCCAAAACTAGGAATGGACCAACATTTCTATTTTTCTAGAAGATCTACTGGCCAAATATGGCTTTAGGCTCCCTGCAGAGAAGTTGAATGAAACACAGTTGTTACAGGAAGATAAGGGGCTTCTCGGAGAGGGGGAGGAAATGACTCACGTTTTCTAATAATATAATTAATAATTAAGTATAGCATCCAGGGCCGATGTTTACAGACCTACAAAGCTGGCCTTAATTTCAGAAAACTGATTTTTTCCCAAATCGATGGAGGAGAAGCGGAAGAAAGGGAGAAAATGTGTTAAGCGAGTTTTGCCCCGTTTTTACGGCATTTCTTGCCACGGTTGTTAAGTGAATCATTGCCATTGTTAAATTAGAAACATGGTTGTTAAGTGAATCAGGCTTCCCCCGTTGACTTGGCCTGTCGGAAAGGTCGCAAAAGGGGACCCCAGGACCCTGCAACCGTCATAAATATGAGTCAGTTGAATTTTGATTGTGTGGCCATGGAGACGCTGCAACCGTCGTAAGTGTGAAAAATGACCCTAAGAGCCTTTTTTCAGTGCCCTTCTAACTTCCAATGGTCACTAAACTGACTGTTGTAAGTGGAGGACTACCTGTATTGAATGGTGAGGTCAAAGAAGAGACACTGGGTGAGATCATCCGTGGTTTTGGGGTTGAGTACCATCTCTACGCTGATGATACTCAGCTGTATATTTCAACCCCAAACCACCCCAACGAGGCTGTCGAAGTGATGTCCCGGTGTTTGGAGGCCGTCGGGGTCTGGATGGGGGACAACAGACTCAAACTCAACCCCTCCAAGACCGAGTGGCTGTGGTTGCCGGCACCTCGGTTCAGCCAGCTGACTCCATCGCTGGCCATAGGGGGCGAACAGTTGTCCCCTGTGGAGCGGGCGCGCAATTTGGGTGTCCTCCTTGATGCCCGGCTGTCAATGGAGGACCATGTGGCAGCCGTGGCAAGGGGGGCATTCCACCAGGTTCGCCTGGTGCGCCAATTGCGCCCCCTACTGGACCGGAGTGCCTTGCGCACGGTCACTCATGCGCTGGTGACGTCTCGCCTGGACTACTGCAACGCCCTCTACATGGGGCTTCCCTTGGGACGCGTCCGGAGACTGCAGCTAGTTCAGAACGCAGCCGCGCGGGTTATTATGGGAAGTACCCGTTACTCCCACGTAACACCTCTCCTGCGCGAGCTGCACTGGCTACCTGTAGCCTTTCGGGTGCGTTTCAAGGTATTGATCACCATCTTTAAAGCGCTCCATGGCGGAGGACCTAGTTATCTGCAGGATCGCATCCTACCACACACGTCCCTGCGACCTATCCGCTCACACAGGGAGGGCCTTCTCCTGGTGCCGTCCGCTAGGCAATGCCAGCGGGCGACACCTAGGAGTAGATCCTTCTCTGTGATGGGCCCAACCCTCTGGAATGACCTCCCCCCCGACATTAGAACTACTACTGACCTCCGCTCCTTCCGACAGAAACTGAAGACACACCTGTTCCGACTGGCTGGTTTGGCATAATTTACAACGTTTACCCCCCCTGGCATATACTTTTTACTGGCTTTTAGAGGGATAGTGTATAAATTGTATGATATTTTAAATTTTATATTGTTTATTTATTAGCTGTACAGTTTTGGTCTATTTTATCCTCCTCCTATGCATACATGTATTTTATTTGGTGTTTTTAATACGGACTGTACACCGCCCCGAGTCCCTTTCGGGAGAGGGGGCGGTATATAAGTGCTAATAATAAATAAATAATAAAATAAAATAAATTTTAATATCTGGTAGCAGAAATAATACGAATTTTTGCATCCTTCTGCTGCTGAGCTGCATTGAGTTAAGGGCCAACTTTAGAAAAACACGTTTCCATAAAATAAAAGAAAATCAGACTAAAGCTGGAAGGGACCTTGGAGGTCTTCTAGTTCAGCCCCCTGCACAAGCAGGATGCCCTCTACCATTTCAGACAAGTGACTGTCCAGTCTCTTCTTTAAAAAGCTCCAGTGATGAAACATCCACAACTTCTGGTGGCAAGCTGTTCCACTGTCTAATTGTTCTCACTGTCAGGAAATTCCTCCTTGCTTCTCTCCTGGATTCATTTCCAACCATCCCTCCTTGTTCTGCCTTCTGATGCTTTGAAAAATAACCCCCTTCTTTGTGGCAGCCCTTCAAATACTGAATAAACTGAAATGAATTGAAAATGGGACACTGGAAAAAATAAAATAAATTGAAAAGGGACACCGAATCCATAAACCGTTAGTTCCAGTGAATGTAAGCATGTGATGATGATTATTTTACCCGACTTTCATATGCTACCGGAATAAATTATCTGGGTTACTGTTATCTTTTATTCTTCTGAAGCACACTTCTCCTATTGTCATCTGTTTCTAACAGCAGCCAACAAAATCTGTTCGCGATAAGAACTTGTCAGACATGAAAGCAATGTTGGTCTCCCCCGTTCCTTGATCTCAAGCGACCACTTTCGGAGCAACAACAAAAAGTTCTTGCTAAACTTGGTGATTTCGTTTTATGATTAACATACGGAGCAGTATTTATAAACTACTCCAATCTGGCCAACAAACAGCCCGCTGATTAATCGCGGGTCGTATCTATTATCTTTTAAAAGCTTTATTTCTCGCTGCTTTGTTTCCAAATTCCTCGCGTCGTCATTTAAAAGAAAATCTTTTTGTGATTAGTAACTCCAAGCCTGACTTAACAATTTGATTGTTTCAGTATAACCTTGATGCCTAGCCTTAGTTTAAAGTCTCTTTTATTATTACTGCTTTATAAAACCTGGAATGCTGCAGCCAATTTTGGTCACCACGTTACGAAAAAGATGTTGAGACCTTGGAAAAAGTTCAGAGAAGAGCAACTACTAGGACGATTTAAGGCCTGGAGACAAAAACATACAAAGAACGGCTGCAGGATTTGGGTTTGGCTACTCTAGAGTAAAGAAGGACTAGGGGGGACAGGATAGCAGTCTTCCAATATTTGAGGGGCTGCCACAAAGAAGAGAAAGCCAAGCTGTTCTCCAAAGCCCCTGAAGGCAGGACAAGAAGCAATGGGTGGAAACCTATCAAGAACCGAAGCAACCTGGGCTTAAGGAGAAACTTCCCAACAGTGAGGACAATTAACCAGTGGAACAGCTTGCTACCAGAAGTTGTGGATGTTGGAACAATGGAACAAAGAACAATGGAAGTTTTTAAGAATAAAGTGGAGAGTCATTTGTCTGAAGTGGTCTAGGGTCTCCTGCTTGAGCAGGGGTTTGGACTAGAAGACCACCAAGGTCCCTTCCAGCTCTATTCTATTCCATTCTGTTCCATTCAATCCCATTCCATCCCTTCCCTTCCCTTCCATCCTCTCCTCTCCTTTCCTTTCCTTTCCTATCCTATTCTTCATTCCAATATTATTCTATTCTATTCTATTCTATTCTATTCTATTCTATTCTATTCTAATCCATTCCATTCCACTCCATTATTTCTAATTCTGTTCTGTTCTGATCGCAATCCATTGGTAAATTAGCCATAAGGATAGGTAGGATATGAAATTATAAACCGGAAGGACTCTTTGATTTCCACAATGGATGAATGCAGAGGTGGGATTCAGCCGGTTCTGACCGGTTCTGGAGAACCGGTAGCGGAAATTTTGAGTAGTTTGGAGAACTGGTAAATACCACCTCTGACTGGCCCTGCCCCCATCTATTCTCTGCCTACCGAGTCCCAGCTGATCGGGAGGAAATGGGGATTTTGCAGTATCCTTCCCCTGCCACGCCCACCAAGCCGCGCCCACCAAGCCGCACCACGCCCACCAAGCCACACCCACAGAACCGGCAGTAAAAAAAATTGAATCCCACGACTGGACGAATGGCTGCAAAAGTGGATGGAGTTGGCAGAGATGGCTTAAATTGACTGGTTTGATTTAAAAAAAAAACCACAATAACTTTTATTTGTTTAGAAACCCCTTCTGGACTTTGTGCTCGAGGTGGGGGGAAGGGGGAAATGAAACTTTGATTTTAGGTTTTACCAATGAGATAGATTTGTTGTTATAGAAATGGCTCGTTTACATTAATATGTAAAAATAAAAAGTGGAGGCTTATTTATTTTATGTATTGAAATGGGTCAAACAAAAACAAGAACAAGACTAAGAGAATAAAAATACAATGACAGGGACGAAAGGCACTTTAGTGCACTTATGCACACCTCCTCTACTGACCACTTAAGTATGAAGTAAGGTCCACGGAAGTCCATTTGTGACTGAAACTGTGGAAATTTGTAGCTGAACTGAATCAGCTAGAGAATTCCAGACATTGACAACTCTATGACAGATATCACATTTTTTACAGTCAAGTTTAGAATGATTTACATTGTTTTAAAGCAGATGTTTGCGCCCGTATTATTGTGATTAAAATAAAACAGAGAAAGTCATTTACAAATAAAACATTACTATGTATAATTTTGTATGCCATACTTAGGTCTGTGACACAGTTCTAAGTTATCCAAAACGAGAATTTCGAGCCTAATAGCATCAGGAATTCTATTGTGTACAGAAGAGTGCAAGACTTCTCGTGAAATACTTCTGAAACCACTCGATTTTACCAATGTCACATATATTGTGGGGATTCCAAACAGTTGAAAGATACTCTAAAATTGGTCTAGCAAAAGTTTGATAAGCTCTAATTAGCAATACAATGTTTCCAAAAAAACTGCGCAAAATTAAGTTTACAACTTTTAAGTGCTTTTTTAGCAACGCTTTTACAGTGAGCTTTGGAGCATAAATTGTCAGAGATAAGTACACCTAGGTCCTTAACCAAGGGAGAGTCATCTTCTAGACCAAAGGCGTCAAACGCAAGGCCCTGCGGCCGGATTCCGGTACAATTCGGCATGGATACCTGCAGCCATATTTATCTATTTATATCAGAAAATATATATATTTCCGCCTACTCGCTCATGGCGGCTCAAGGCGGCTTACAAGGCAAACGCAATAGAACAAAAATAGAAAATAAAATAAATAAATATCAGAGAGGAAGGGACTAAATTTCTCCTACTGATTCCCGGCTTTTAAAAAATTCTATCTCCTTCCTTCCATGCAGAATTTCTAAGTTCTGCCAGGGAACAAACTGTTCTCAGAGACTGACATTGTAACCCCCTCAATTCTTCTACCCAAGACTTAACGGAAAGCAAATCTCGAGTTCTGGTTCTGCTGCGAATCCAGCCAGCCGTACCCAAAAAAAAAAAACCCCTCTCATCCGTTCCAAAGATGAGCCATATTTAAAAGCCTGGTGTGGAGAGATCGCCAGAGTAAGGCCAATATTCCACATTTTTCTCCATTTAAGTTTTATCAATCATGGGAGAATTCTTCTTCAGAATTAGGACCACCCTGCCATCAAGGCTTGGATTTGATGTAAAAGCCAGGAATGGAGGTTTAGTTTGTCCCACAACAATTGTAGTCTTAAAGAAAAAAAAAGTCCAGCTGTCACTTGAAAAAAAACACCTTTGGGACAACCGTGACCTGGATGACGGAGAATCTCCATAGACTTTTTAGCTATACAATTTGGGATGGATACCCTTGGAATGGGGTAGGAGTAGGAATGGATTTCCAGAGGGGAAAAATTGCAGACTACAGGAACCATTTGCACCTCTCAGGTGTCCCCGAGGACACAGGTAAACCTCTAAGTGGCCTCAAGTGACCCTCTAAAAGGATGCAAACGTCCAGCTGTCTGCAAGAAGAATCAATCCTTCCATTCCCCAACAATCAGTCAGAACTGAAGAGGCTTCTTGGATGAGAAACGAAACGTCTTCAAAGAAAAAACAAGGAAGTCCAGTGGCCTCCTGGAGAAAAAAGCACCTTTGGGACAATCATAGTTGTGCAAACTACGACTTGGAGAAACAACTGCAGTATAAGGGATCCTTGAATTACGACCAAAACCGTGATCAGAATTTCCGTCAATGATGACGAAGTCAGTTCTATCCCATTAGACGATCCTTTTCTTGCACAGTGGTTAAGCAAATCTCTGCCCTGTTAAGTGAATCATGTGGTCATTAAGCAGATCTAACTTTCCCCGTGGACTCTTGCCGGCTAGGAAGGTCTCAAATAGTGGCCACAGGACTCCACAACTCTCCTAAATATATGCCGGTTGCCAAGTGCCCAAATTTGGATCAAGCGACTATAGGGATTCTGAGATGGTCGTAAGTGTGAACAACAGTCATGAGTCCTTTTTTTCAGCGCTGTTGTAAGTCTGAACGGCTATAATGGTGATAAGTCAAGGATTCCTGTGTGTTAAACCAAGCCTTCCATCCCTAGCAGGCAGGGAATTGGATTGTCGTTATTATTATCAGAATAGAGCTGGAAGGGACCTTGGAGGTCTTCTAGTCCAACCCCTGCTCAAGCAGGAGATCCTATACCATTCCAGAAAAATGGGTTGTCCAGTCTCTTTTTTAAAGCCTCCGATGATGGAGCACTCGCAACCTCTGGTGGCAAGCCGTTCCACTGATTAAAAGAATTACAGAATAATATTTGGAAGGGAGCGGGGAGGTCCTCTAGTCCAACCCCGTGCTCAAGCAGGAAACCTTCTATCATTTCAGACTCTTAAAAGCCTCCAGTGATGGGGCAGCCACAACTTCTGGTGGCAAACTGTTCCACTGGTCAATTGTCCTCACTGTTAGGAAGCTTCTCCTTAATTCCAGGCTGCTTCCCTCCTTGATTAGTTTCCACTCATTATTTCTTCTCCTGCCTTCTTGTCTGCTTTGGAGAATAATCTGACCCCTTCCTCTTCTTTGTGGCAGACCCTCAAATACTGGAAAAAGTCTCTCCCGCCCCCCCCCCAGTCCTTCTTTTCTCTTGACTGGCCAGACCCAAAGCCATCTCAGTTGCACGTTGCAGACCTCTTCAAAACTGCTCAGGAAGCTCTTTGACCCTAGTAGACTTCCTCCGTCCCTTCTCCTCTTCTACCTCCGTATCTCAGTCAGCACCTGTGATTATTAATGATGCCCATTCTATGACAGGCAAGCAACCACACATCAAGAAGAAAAAGTACACCAACGGCTACAAAGTTGGGTGGGCCAGGTGCGACCCACGCTGACCATGGCAGAACTTATGTCCCCTTTTTCTTAGGATAGAATAGAGTTGGTGGGGACCTTGGAGGTCTTCTAGTCCAGCCCTCGCTCAAGTAGCAGAACTTAGAATCTATGGCACTTGAGCCGGAAGTGGCACACGGAGCCATCTCACCTAGCCGGCCGTTGCCTGTTGCTCTTCCGGTTTCCGGCGCATGCCAGGAAGCTGAGCTTTTTGGTTTCTGCCGCATGCATGCACGCCGGCCAGCTGCTCTTCACGCCTGCATGCATGCCAGAAACCGGAAGATCAGATTCCCAGCACGCACAGACTCTTTACGATGCTCCCAGACATGCGCACCAGGGAGCTGCACTTCTGGTTTATGGCACTCGCCGGCACGCACGCCCTCCCGTTTTGGCACTCGGTGCCGAAAAGGTTTGCCAACCCAGGAGAACCCTACAGGCACTCCTCGAGTTACAACAGTTCGTTTAGTGACCGTCCAGAGTGACAAACAGCCCTGAAAAGATTGACCTAGGAGAGTTTCTCACACTTACGTCCATTGCAGCGTATCGATGGTCACGTGATCCTTTCGCGATTCGGGCCCTTGGCAACTGACTCATACTTATGACGGTTGCAGCATCCCGGGGAGGGGAGGTTGTCACGTGACCCACTTTTGCGACCTTCTGATGAGTGGGGAAGCCGGATTCATTTAACAACTGTGTCGCTAACTAAACAGATGCAGCGATTCACTTAACGGCTGTGGATGGGAAGGATGTGAAAGGGGGCAAAACTCACTTCACAAGTGTCTCACTTAGCAACAGAAAGGAAGGGATCAATTGTGGTCGTACGTCGGAGACTAACTGTTCCAATGTTCTGACGTGACCATGGCCGAGGGGTACAAAGACCCACAACATCCCCTGGGAACACAACCAGGTCAGCTAAAGACGGCACAACCGCATTTGCTCTAGCAGAAAAGCTAGTCCCCGACTTACAACAGTTCATTTAGTGACTGTTCAAACTTACAACGGGGCTAGAAAACAGTGACGTAGGAACATTTTTCACACTTATGACCGTTGCAGGCTCCCCATGGTCATGTGATCAAAATTTGGACCTTTGGCAGCTGACTCATACTTATGACGGTGGCAGTGACAAACCAAGACAAAGGAGGAAGCCAGATCCACTTAACAACCGTGCTCCTAACTTAACAAATGCAATGAGTCACTTAACCACGGTGGCTAGAAAAGTAATAAAAGGGGGCAAACTCACTTAACCAATGTTTCACTTAGCAATCTAAATGTTGGGCTCAATTGTAGTCGTAACGCGAGGACTATCTATCTGTAAATCCATCTATCTATCTTCCCTGTTCCCGAAAACAAGCCCTCCCCTGAAAAATCTTGCAACAGAACAGCAGCCATGAGCCTCCTGAACCTCAAAAATAATAAGACCTCCCCGAAAATAAGGCCAAGAGCTTATTTCAGGGGTCAAAAGAAAATAAGACCCTGTCTTACTTTCGGGGAAACACGGTATCCATCCATCCATCCATCTATCTATCTCTTTTAATAACCCCATAATCCCTTGAGTGGGCAACTGAATGGAGCTAAGTGTTTACTGGCCAGATGCTCTTCCTGTTGCCAATGCGGAGTTATATTCAACAGATATAGCCATCCATCCATCCATCCATCTATCTATCCACCCATCCTCTCTTTCCTATCTCTCTCTCTTTCTCTCTCTCTCTCTCTCTCTCATCTATCTATCATCTATCTATCTATCTATCTATCTATCTATCTATCTATCTATCTATCATCTATCTATCCATATCTGTCTGTCTGTCTGTCTGTCTATCTATCTATCTAATCTCTCATCTATCTTTCTATCTATCTATCTATCTATCATCTATCTATCTATCTATCTATCTATCTATCTATCTATCTATCTAATCTCTCGTCTATCTTATCTCTCATCTATCTATCTTATCTATCTATTTATCATCTATCTTTCTATCTATCTATCTATCTATCTCATCTATCTATCTATCTTATCTCTCATCTATCTATCTTATCTATCTATTTATCATCCATCTATCTATCTATCTATCTATCTATCATCTATCTATCTATCTATCTATCTATCTATCTATCTATCTATCTATCACCAAATCTTCTTTGGTGTTGCTGTTGGCTCAGTTTGAGGCCAGGCCAGCCCTGGCCACTTGCTTGGTTTCCATCCCAGACTTTTGGAGTACCCCAATAAATGGGCTCATTGAGCAGCCCGTGAAGAGGCCACGAGAACTCAGCCATGGGGTCATCAAGGCCGTGAAGGGAGGGAGGGAGACTTTTAGCCAAGAAACTTACCACGCTGGCAGAATGGAAAGGTGGCTCTAGACTCCCAAGTGAGCAACACAAGGCACAGCCGCTTCCCCCTTGCCTCGGGCTACTCCTACTGGATCCTTTCCGGTATGGAGACCCTCCATTATCCAGGTCATGGCTGTCCCAAAGGTGCTTTTTGCAAAAGGCGATTGGACTTCCTTGGGTCTCTTTCTTTTTTTCCTCATTTGAAAATCATCTCTCACCCAAGAGGTTTCTTCAGTCCCACTACTTTTAACGTGCTTTGAGAAAACCCTTTGACCTGGAAGGACCACAGCACACCCCGCCCCACCCTAATACAACGCAAGGGAAACCTCTGTGCAGACCCCCAGCCTTTCTCTATATTTCTTCTGGGTTCTCCCGGGTGATTAAAAGCCTGGAGACTAAAACAGATGAAGAACGGTTGCAGGAATGGGGTTTGGCTAGTCTAGAGAAAAGAAAGACTGGGGGGACATTATAAGCAGTCTTCCAATCTCTCAGGGATTGCCACAAAGAACAGGGGGTCAAGCTATTCTCCAAAGCACCCGGGGGTAGAAGCAATAGGTGGAAACTAATCAAGGAGAGAAGCAACCTGGAACTAAGGAGAAACTTCCTAACAGTGAGGACAATTAACCAGTGGAACAGCTTGCCTCTAGAAGTTGTGGGTGCTCAATCACCAGAGGTTTTTAAGAAGAGACTAGACAGTCACTTGTCTGGAATGGTACAGGATTTTCTGCTTGAGCAGGGGGTGGACTAGCAGACCTCCAAGGTCCCTGCCAACTCTGTTATTCTGAATAGCTTGCCTTCTGTAGTTGGGGGTGATTAATCACAGGAGGCCTTTAAGAGACAGGAGATCCCTGTAACCTGTAAATGGCACGGGGGTATCCTGCTGGAGCAGGGGGCTCGACTAGAAGATCTCCAAGGCCCCTTCCAGCTCTGCTCTGATTGAAGCGCAGCACATCTGGAGGGTGCCCGGCTTTCTCCAGTCTCCTTGTAGGCGAGCCAGCCCCAGAGCTCCGGAGGAAAAGGGCAGGAAGCGGAGGCAGGCATTCTCGGGACGCCCCCCCCCTCCCCCCCAAGGCTGCCTCTGTTTCCCGGACGCGGGGAAGGCGAAGCCGGGGAGGGGAGGGAAGGACTCTTCCAGCTGTGCGCTAGCGGACAGGCAAGCAGGGGAGGCGGCCGCCCAAGGCAAGCAGGCACCGCTGCGCTCAGCTGCCTCTTCCCTGCGGTCCCCCTACTCGGGGGCAGCGGGACCCCCTCCCCTCCCTCCCCTCCCGGGCCGCGCCCACCTTGCTCCGGATCTGGCCCGAGGTGGAGACTTTGCGGATGAGCTTCTGCGGTCCTTCGGCCTCCCCATCGCTGTCCGACGACTCTTCGCCCTGGGCGGGCGCGGCGGCTGGGAGTCCCACGGCGCCCCCGGGGTCTCCCGGCGGCTGCTCCCGGAGCCCCGCGCCCGTCAGCCCCGCCTCGGCCCCGGCCATCTTCTCCGAGCGCAGCGCACCCGGGCCGGGCAAGGGAAGCGGAGTCCGACGGGCGCAACAGCCGCTCCCTGCTTCTGCCTCCTCCTCTTTTTCTCCTCCTCCTCCTCCTCCTCCTTCTTTCTCCTCCCTCTCTTTCTTTTTCTCCTCCTCCTCCTTCCTCCTTCTTTTTTCCTCCTCCCTCTCTTTTCTTCTCCTCCTTCCTCTTCCTCCCTCTCTTTTTTCTTCTCCTCCTCCTTCTCTTTTTCTCCTTCTCCTCTCCTCCTCCTTTTTCGCCTCCTTCCTCCCTCTCTCTTTTCTCCTCTTCCTTCTTTCTTCTCCTCCTCCTCTTTTTTCTCCTCCTCCCTCTCTCTTTTCTTCTACTCTTCCTTCCTCTTCCTCTCTCCTCTTTTTCTCCTCCTCCTTCCTCCTCCCTCTCTTTCTACTCCTCCTCCTCCTCTCTCTCTTTTTTTTTCTCCTCCTCCTCCTTCCTCCTCTTTGCTCTTCCCTGGGCGGAGATGGAGGCGGTGGCGGGGATCAAAAGCCGAGGAGGAGCGGCCGCCACCGCCAAGCTCCAGCTCGGCCCCGCCTCGGCTCCAGCGACCGCCTCTGCCGGCTTCCGCAGCCGTCGCCGCCTCTCTCGGGGAAGCCGCGCAAAGCCGGAGGCGCGGGAGACGAGCAAGTGGCGGGCTGGGGAGGGAAGGAGGAGGCTGTCTTTGCAAGAAACCTGGGCGGGGGTCGGGGCTGCAAGGGGGGGGGGCTTTGCCAGAAACCTGGGCGGGGGTCTTCGTTGCAAGGGAGGGAGGGGGGACCTGGCTGGCTGGAGCGCACCGGCGTAGGGAGACCCGGGGACGGAGAGGGAAGGGGGACGGTGCGCAAAGCAGGGCTGGTTTTCAAGAGGAGAGGAGCCTGTGCGCTAGAAACTGGCTGGATTTGGGGAGGTGGGCAATAAAGCGAGGTATCTCCCCGATTGAACATCTGGCAGAAGAAGGGCTTCTTTGGAAGCTGTCTTCAATCAATCCGACTAGAGCTGGAAGGGACTTGGAGGTCTTCTAGTCCAACCTCCTGCTCAAGGTTTTTAAGAAGAGGTTGGACAGAAATGGTAGAGCGGGAAACCCTGTCCCAGTTCAGACAAGTGGCTGTCCCCTCTCTTCTTAAAAGGCTCCAGTGATGGAGCAATCAGAACTTCTGGTGGCAAGCCGTTCCACTGGTTAATGGTCCTCACTGTCAGGAAGGAGAGTTGCTTCTCTCCTTGGTTAGTTTCCAACTGTTGCTTCTTCTCCTGCCTTCAGGTGCTTTGGAGAATAAATTGACCCCCCTTCTCTTTGTGGCAGCCCCTCAAGTACTGGAATCCTGCTCTCATTCCCCCCCCCCTCCTTATTTTCTTTAGACTGGCCAAACCCAAATCCTGCAACTGTTCTTCATAGGTTTTAGCCTCCAGGCCTTTAATTATCTTAATTGCTCTTCTCTGCACTTTTCCCCCCAAAGTTTCAAGAACTTTTTTTTTTGTAATGTGGTGACCAAAACTGGGTGCAGTATTCCAGGTGTAGCCTTACTAAGGCTTTATAAATTGGTACTAATACTTCACATGATCTTCATTCTATGCCTCTGTTTATACAAGCAAGGATTGTATTCGCTTTTTTGGCTGCAGCCGCACACGGCTGGCTCACTTTGAGTGATCATCTACCAGGACTCCAAGCTCCCTCTCACAGTGACCGTTTTTGAGCCAGGTCTCACCTCATCTGGAGTTGTACTTTGGGTTTTTCCTGTCCCAGGTGTAAAACCTTGCTAGAGATCTTCTTAGCTAGGGATAGAGAGCATGGCTGCACAAGGAGGCGTCATTGTGCATTGCACATTGTCCCAAGAAAAGACAAATGATGGTGGGACTGTCCCAGCAAGGAAAGAGAGAGAGAGAGAGACAGAGATAGACAGAGACAGAGAGATAGAGAGGAAGAGAGAAGACAGAGACAGACAGACAGACAGACAGAGAGAGAGAGAGAGACAGACAGACGGAGACAGAGAGAGGAGAGAGACAGAGAGACAGAACAGACGGAGACAGAGAAGACAGAGACAGAGAGGAAGAGAGAAGAGAGAGACAGAGAAGACAGAGGCACAGACACACACAGAGAGAGACACACACAGAGACAGAGAGATAGAGAGAGAGAGACAGAGAAAGAGAGAAGACACAGAGAGACACAGAGAGACACAGAGACAGACGGAGACAGAGAGGAAGAGAGAAGACAGAGAGAGATACAGAGAGACAGAGAGATGGAGACAGAGAGGCGGAGAGAGAGACAGACAGAGAGAGACAGAGAAGACAGAGACACAGACACAGAGAGACATACACAGAGAGAGACAGAGAGAGGGGGGAAGAGAGAAGACAGAGACAGAGAGAGAAAGAGAGACGGAGACAGAGAGGGAGAGAGAAGACAGAGAGAGACAGAGAGAGAAACAGAGAAGACAGAGACACAGACACACAGACAGTGACAGAGAGACAGAGAGAGAATGAGAGAAGAGGGGAAGACAGAGAGAGGAGGGCCTACAAAGGATTGGCACATTGACTAGTTCGGGGTTCTTACCTACTCCATGAGGACCTAACACTAGGAGAAAAGCTGTGGCTGAAATACATTTGTGCTCCGGGTAAAAGTCTCCCAACAGCCTTCTTTATTTAAACTCTTATTTTAATGTCCAGGGAATCCTTAACACACAACCGCAATGGAGCCCAGAATTTCTGTGGCTAAGTGAGGGAGTTTCTTGAGAGAGCTTTGCTCCATTTTACGACTTTTCCTTGCCACTGTTCTTAAGCGAATCCCTGCAATGAAGTTAGTCACAAGGTTGTTCAGTGAATCGGGCCTCCCCATGGACTTTCGCCTGTCAGACAGTTGCAAAAGTGAACACACACACCGGGATGCTGCAACTGTCATAAATACGAGTCAGTGGCCAAGGGTCCAGATTTTGACCATGGAGATACTGCAACGGTCATAAGCGTGAAAAATGGTCACAGGTCAGTTTTTTTCAGGGCCAACTTCCAACAGTCACTAACCGAACCGTCGTAATTTGAGGACTGCCTGAAGTTGTGCTTGTTGTAACGGGCCGAAGAGGCCAGGAGTTGGAAGTGTCCTTCCCCATCCTGAGCTGGCAGGAAATCCTATTTGCGTGAGATCGACAGTCTCCATTCCTGATTCCCATCCCGTGTTTTAATTTCCTCTCTTCCTACACGATGGAGTCAAACAGATTGCGCAGGGTTGCAGCCACAGCCGCCTTTGGACCCAGCCAGGAAAAGGGGGAAAACACATCTTTAACTCCAGGTGCCTTTTAAAAAACGCTCTCCGGGAGCTGGGAGGGAGGGGGATGGTTGTTTCTAATTCAATTTTTTTAATTTCCTTACATACCATCCACATAATTCTTCTTCTTCTTTACATTTGTCATTCTGATACATTTGTTATTCCATTTAATAATGTAATAATATACATTTTGGGTTGCTTTATTTACCATCCCATCCGCCTCTTTTAACACCACCTTATTTTCCCTTTCTTTTCTCCTTCTCTCCCTTCTCTACTTTCTTCCTTCCTCCTCTCCTTCCCCTTCCTTCTTCCCTTACCTCTCCCCTACTCCTACTCTTCCTCTTCCCCTTCCTACCCTCTCTCCTTCTCTTTCTCTCCTTTCCACCCTCCTCTCCTTACCTCTTCCTTCTTCCCTTACCTCTCCCCTACTCCTACTCTTCCTCTTCCCCTTCCTACCCTCACTCCTTCTCTTTCTCTCCCTTCCACCTTTCTCTCCTTACCTCTTTCTTCTTTCCCTCCTCTTCTTCCCTTTCCTTCTTCCCTTACCTCTCCCCTACTCCTACTCTTCCTCTTCCCCTTCCTACCCTCTCTCCTTCTCTTTCTCTCCCTTCCACCCTCCTCTCCTTACCTCTTACTTCCTTCCTCCTCTCCTTCCCCTTCCTTCTTCCCTTACCTCTCCCCTACTCTTATTCTTCCTCTTCCCCTTCCTACCCTCTCTCCTTCTCTTTCTCTCCCTTCCACCCTCCTCTCCATACCTCTTACTTCCTCCCTCCTCTCCTTCCCCTTCCTTCTTCCCTTACTTCTCCCCTACTCTTATTCTTCCTCTTCCCCTTCCTACCCTCTCTCCTTCTCTTTCTCTCCCTTCCACCCTCCTCTCCTTAACTCTTTCTTCTTTCCCTCCTCTTCTTCTCATTCTCTCCTCCTTTCTCCCTTTCTTTTTCTGTTGTTCTAGGTGTCTCTTTCAAATCTCAGTTTATGTTTTCTTGGGATGGTATTTCCACAAAACCAAATATAATTTGGCATCATTTCTTATTCCCTTCCCTTCGCTAATCTAGCCTAACTATGTTTCCCCCTCCCCCCCAACTGAGGGGGAAATGTTGAAGGCAACATCTTGAGAACTTGGCAGAAATCAGAACCAGCCACTGAAAAAAGTGACTTATGAGCCTTTCTCACACACACAAACGTTGCAACATCCCCCCCACAGACACACTTTTTGGTGTTATGTGAAACATCCGTTAAGTGAGTTTTGCCCCATTTTACGACCTTTCTTGCCACTGTTGAGAAGTGAGTCACACAGCTGGGACATGGACTCTGGCTTCCCCGTGGACTTTGCTTGTCACAAGGTGAATCAATAGGGGATCACATGACGCTAGGACATTGCAACCGTCCTAAGTACATGCCAGTTGCCCAGCCTCTGAATTTTGATCACATGTTCGTGGGGATGCTAAAAAGATTGTAAGTTTGAAAAGCGCCCATAAATAATTTTTTCCAGTGCCGTTGTAACTTTGCACAGTCACTAAATGAACTGTTGTAAATCCAGGACTCCCTGCGACTTTGAATGGTTGTAAGTCGAGGATTGTCTGTGAAAATCTTTCCATCAATGAGTCAACAACATTTGGAAATTTCCTTCCTTTGGATATTCCTCAAATTTGCTTTAAAAGGATTGGAAGATGTTACAGAGAAATTCAGTGGCGTGTAAGGATTGAGAAGCAAGGAGAAATCTACCAGCACAACTCTGGGACTAGTTAAATATTTTCTAGCCTAAATATTGGAAAGCACGAAGCAGATAGATAGGATAGATAGATAGATAGATAGATAGATAGATAGATAGATAGATAGATGATAGATAGATAGATAGATAGATAGATAGATAGATAGATGATAGATAGATAGATAGATAGATAGATAGATAGATAGATAGATAGATAGATAGAGATGATAGATAGATAGATGATAGATAGATAGATAGATAGATAGATAGATAGATAGATAGATGATAGATAGATATGATGATAGATAGATAGATAGATAGATAGATAGATAGATAGATAGATAGATGATAGATAGATGATAGATATGAGATGAGATGGATGGATAGATAGATAGATAGATAGATAGATAGATAGATAGATAGATGATAGATAGATAGATAGATAGATAGATGAGAGACATGAGAGAGAGATGAGAGAGATGTATGAGAGAGAGAGAGAGAGAGAGAGAGATAAGAGAGAGATGAGATAGATGGATGAGAGAGAGAGAGAGTTTGTGTGTGTGAGATAGAGATAGATAGATAGATAGATAGATATTTAGAAGACATGAGAGAGAGATAAGAGAGAAAGAAAGAGGGAGATAATAGATAGAAAAATAGGTAGGTAGAGAGATTTTGCTAAGGGAGATCTCCCCTTTGTAAAATCGTCTGTCAAAATGTTCTTTATCAATTATTAATTGTTGAGATGCGATAAGGGCTCTTAGCCACCGAAAGCATTAAGGGAATGTGATGGATATCCGGGATACCCAAATGGACAAAAATTTCATCCCCGTCTAACCGAAAATTGAAAAAGGTTTTTTCCTCCGCCAAAAAGCACTTAATTAAATTAATAAGGACTTTTACTGGGAAATGTGCTGATTGAAGGCAAATTGGCCATGATGCCTATATTATCATGGTGATTAGCATTTACACTCCATAATGGATTAGGGTTCATTAGAAATGCTTTGTGCATGGAGCTACTAGGCAAAGTGATAGCTTTAAAAAAACTATTTTTTCAGTTGGTTTCATTTGTTTCATTTGATTTTTTATTTATAGAAAAGAATAGAATAGAGTTAGAAGGGATCTTGAAGGTCTTCTAGTCCAACCCTCTGCCTAGGCAGGAAATCCTACACCACTTCAGACAAATGCTTGTCCAATCTCTTCTTAAAAACTTCCAGTGTTGGAGCATTCACAACTTCTGGAGGCAAGCTGTTCCACTGATTAATTGTTCTAACTGTCAGGAAGTTTCTCCTCAGTTCTAAGTTGCTTCTCTCCTTGGTTAGTTTCCACCCGTTGCTTCTTTTTCTACCCTCAGGTACTTTGCAGAATAGTTTGACTCCCTCTTCTTTGTCGCAACCCCTGAGATATTGGAACACTGCTATCATGTCAATCCTCAGTCTTACTTTTCATCAAATTAGACATACCCAGTTCCTGCAACCGTTCTTCATATATTTTAGCCTCCAGTCGCCTAATCCTCTTTGTTGCTTTTCTCTGCATTCTTTCTAGAGTCTCCACATCTTTTTTACATCGTGGCGACCAGAACTGAATGCAGTATTCCAAGTGTGGCCTTACCAAGGCTTATAAAGTGGCATTAACCCTTCACGTGATCTTGATTCTATCCCTCTGTTGATGCAGCCTAGAACTGTGTTGGCTTTTTTGGCAGCTGCTGCACACGGCTGGCTCCTATTTAAATGGTTGTCCACTAGGACTCCAAGATCCCTCTCACAGTTACTATTATTAAGCAAGGTATCATCTATACTGTCCCTGTGCATTTCGTTTTTCTTGCCTAAATATAAACTTAATTTGCCTAAATTTGTTTGTTTGGGATTTGGAATTCAATACCACTGCACTAAATTAGTAACTTTTACCAGTCTAATTTTGAAGGGTTTGAACAAACTTTTGCAAGCAGTCCTCAATTTAAGACCGTTTGTTTAGTGGCCATTTGAAGTTACAACAGCACCCTTTTTCACACTTATGACCCTTTTTCACACTTATGACTGTTGCAGCAACCCCATGGTCGCACGATCAAAATTCAGACGCTTGGCAACTGTTTCACACTTATGACATTTGCAGAGTCCCGGGGTCACGTGATTTTCTTTTACGACCTTTTGACAAACAATATCAATGGGAATTCACTTAGCAACGGTGCCACTAACTGCACAGCTGCAGCAATTCCCTTCGCAACCTGGCCAAGGAAGGTCGTAAAATGGGGCAAAATTCATTTAACGAATGTCTCAACGACAGAAATGGACTCTATTGTGGTCATAAGTTGAGGACTACCTGTATTTAGCCCAATGACCAGGAATAAACATTGATGGAGAGAGTAAATTTCCATCGTGTATTGTTTTAATAATAACGGTGGGATAACGGCATCTCACACGTCGTAACTTTGCTTCTCGCGGGTTTATGAGAAAAAGGAGGTGAGAAAATCCGAAGTGCAGAGATCTCCCTAATGCCACGGCTTCCTCACAAGTTGCGGTGTTGAAGGCGCCACGCCAAGGCACATATTTCGGGAGTCACACAGATGGAAACTTAACTTCAGAGTCGGCAGAGGTGGCCAGAGAGCTCGTGATGGATTGCACCTGGACGGAGCGACTTCATTCTTTCGCCATATATGCAGATAAAATGACAAGAAGCCGTTTCTCCAGGCGACCTGAGGCCAGTTCGCATCTGTTGCTATTCTTGCATGGGTCAGAATAACAGAGTTGGGGCCTTGGAGGTCTTCTAGTCCAACCCCCCCTGCTCAGGCAGGAGACCCTGTACCATTTCAGACAAGGACTCATCCAGTCTTTTCTTCAAAAAAGAAAAAAAAGGAAAAATTTCCAGGGATGGAGCACGCACAACTTCTGGTGGCAAGCAGTTCCACTGGTTAATTGTTCTCGCCATCAGGACATTTCTCCTTAGTTCTAGGTTGCTTCTCTCCTTGATTAGTTTCCATCCGTTCTTTCTTGTTGTGACTTCCGGTGCTTTGGAGACTAAGTTGGCCCCCTTCTTCTTCTCCTAGTTTAACTCAGTGGTGAAATTCATTTTTTTTTTTACTACTGGTTCTGTGGGGGTGGCTTGGTGGGGGTGGCAGGGGAAGGATTCTGCAAAATCTCCATTCCCACCCCACTCAAACTGGTACAACGAAAATTTCCGCTACCGGTTCTCCAGAACCTGTCAGAACCGGCTGAATTTCACCCCTGGTTTAAACCCCTGCTCAAAGTTTTAAAGAAGAGATTGGACAATCACTGGTCTGAAATGGTAGAATAGGAGACCTTCTACTATTTAAGACAAGTGACTGCCCAGCCTCTTCTTAAAAGCCTCCAGCGATGGAGCAACCACAACTTCTGGTGGCAAGCAGTTCCACTGGTTAATTGTTCTCGCCATCGGGAAGTTTCTCCTCAATTCCAGGTTGCTTCTCTCTTTGATTAGTTTCCATCCATTGCTTTTTCTCATCTCTTTTGGTGCTTTGGAAAATAAGCTGTCCCCCTCCTCTTTGTGGTAGCCCCTCAAATACTGCAATACTGCTATCATGTCACCCCTAGTCCTTTTCTCTCTCTCAACTAGACATATCCAGTTCCTGCAACCGTTCTTCATATGTTTTAGTCTCCAGGCCTGGATTCGTTTCCATCCACTGCTTCTTGTCCTGCCCTTTAAGACGAGACAGGACAGCCACTCGTCTGAAATAGCGTATAGGCTCTCCTGCTTGTGCAGGGGTTGGACTAGAAGACCTCCAAGGTCCCTTCCCATTCTGTTATTTTGTTAGTTGCAGCAAAAGAGGAAGTTTGAATGTTTGACGTCCAGTTCCCACTTCCATCCCACTTTCCTTGGGAACCATTTACCTCCTTTTTTAAACGTTTCTTGTTATTTCTTTGTTCTTTGACAGCTCGGAGAACTTCTTATCCATTTTTTTTTTCTTTTGACTTTATTTTTAAAAAAAAAGACTTTTAAAGCTTTCTTGGCACCGTGTCTGATGCTAGGAACAAAGAGGGCAGTCAAGCTGCCTTGTGACTCACTCAGAGGCGTGTTAGGCAGAAACGGATCCGGTAAAAATAAAATAAAATGATAAAAGTAGAAGAGAGAGAGAAGCGTCTGTCAAATTGTGGAATCGCATCCTTCCATGTGAAAAGGATAGGATCTCTCATTTCAAGGATAGGGTCTGGATTTCCAGTTGCCTTCTGATGATAAGATTCAAGAGAGCACCTGCAATAGGATCAGAGGTTGTGTAGTGAGAAATAATTCAATGTTCTAGCATGTTCCTATGTCTTCCTACTATACTCCTAATATTTAGTTTTCCTAGTATGATTTATGTTGATTGCTTATTTAGTATCCTAGGACTGTCACTAAGTGTTGTATCTCACAATTTATGATGAATGTATTTTTATGATGACTATGATCACGATTTATCATTTATTAGCTGATGATCTGGTGTTGCCCGGGTATTTATTTATTGGGGGGGGGGGGGAGAATGTCAGGACCAAATGTAATTTCTAATATTGGATTTTTTCCCTTAGCAGAGGGATCCCCAATGTGGAGTACGGTGAAGCCATTACCATGGCAAATCCACTGCACTGCACAGAAGCCATTTTACGGCAGTATAGTAGAAGCCATTTTAAGGCACAACAGGCTGTATCTTAACAGAACACACACCCCGGGGGGTTTCAGCTATGCTGGAACACACACAAACACAAATGCACACACAGAGCCATTTATATACAGATACTGTGATTCCCCGAAAATAAAACAGGGTCTTATTTTCTTTTGACCCCCAAAATAAGCACTTGGCCTTATTTTCAGGGAGGTCTTATTATTTTTGAGGTGCAGGAGGCGGCGGGCGTGGTCATGGCTGCTGCTGGGTTGCAATATTTTCAGGGGAGGGCTTATTTTCATGGGAGGGCTTATTTTAGCGCATGCGCTCAAAAGCCTGATTGGTCTGATTATCTGGGGAGGTCTTATTTTCAGGGAAATAGGGTATACAGATATAGATATCACCAAAGACAAATACCTTGAATGTCCACTCACACTTGGCCAATAAAGAATTCTATCCTACCCTATCCTATCCTATCCTATTCTCTATTCTATTCTCTATTCTATTCTCTATTCTCTATTCTCTATTCTCTATTCTCTATTCTATTCTCTCTTCTCTTCTCTTCTCTTCTATATTATCTTCTCTTCTCCTCTCTCCTATTCTCTTCTGTTCTCTATTCTATTCTATTCTTCTCTTCTCTTTTCCTATTCTATTCTCTTCTGTTCTCTATTCTCTATTCTATTCTCTATTCTCTTCTCTTCTCCTCTCTCCTATTCTATTCTATATTCTCTTCTCTTCTCTCTTCTCTCTTCTCTCTTCTCTCTTCTATTCTCTATTCTATTCCATATTTTCTTCTCTCTCCTATTCTATTCTATTCTATATTCTCTTCTCCTCTCTCCTTTTCTATTCTATTCTATATTCTCTTCTCCTCTCTCCTATTCTATTCTATTCTATTCTATTCTATATTCTCTTCTCTCTCCTATTCTATTCTATTCTATTCTGTTTTGTTTTGCTCTATTCTGTTCTATCCCTTCCCCTCTCATTGATGGAGGAACATTCCTTGCCCTAAATTTCCCCATTATTAGATTAAGTATAATTAGAATGAGACACCGATTTTCTCTCTTCTCGGAACACAAAATATGAAAAGGCTATGTAGGAAGCCATTGGTGTCTTGTGATCTAAGGACAAGTCTGTCTAGGCCTCTTATCAAAAATATGCTCTGAGTCCAGTATTTGACCTGGCAAAATATGCAAGCAATATAGTGTTTGTGAGTGGTCTTTTTCTACCTGGTGGGAAATCTTGCTTCATATCCTTTTGTGGTATCTTCTTCTTGATTTATTGGTCAAACACCATAGCCTGTTGTGAAATCAAATGCAACATGGAGCGGGAGGAGGGGGAGGGGGATGGGGAGGGGGAGGAGGAGGAGGACGAGGAGGGGAAGAAGAAGAAGAAGAAGAAGAAGAAGAAGAAGAAGAAGAAGAAGAAGAAGAAGAAGAAGAAGAAGAAGAAGAAGAAGAAGAAGACGACTTCATTTGGCCAAGTGTGATTAGACACAGAAGGAATTTGTCTTCTTGTTAATGCTAGTTTATGTCACTGTTAATTCTTAATGCTAAGTTTTGTCAAAAGTGTGGCAAAATCTGTTGAGAGAAGGGGCGGGCTATATTACTACTTTGAAACCAAACCAGTGAAAGACAGCTTTAAACTGTGTAGGTGTAGGCTGGAAAATATATGAAGACAACATCATAAGGAGGTTGTCAGACCTGCAGCCATCCTTACTTTTGGATTTTTGACCTGCCACAATTTCTATTATTCTACTATGCATTTTCTATTGTGGGAAAATGGGAGGGGGGGATTGTATGGAGTTAGATGATATGTAGCCATAACAAAATCCTTTCTAGAAAGCCAAGGTCATCCTTTGTCTCTGCACCTGACAGGAACTGGATGGGTGGAACTGCCAGCATGGCAGTAAAAGATTGGACCATGGGATGGACTTGTGGGTGTGGGGGCAAGATCTTGAACCTTCAACTGGGTGGGGAAAACCGGGAAGCTTTCAGATTCAGGTTTTCCCAGATGTGCCAACATGGCTCTCTTCATCAACTGGAACTTTGAGCAATACTTTGCCTTGGACTCTGATTTATTTTTGGATCCTATTTGGAACCTTGACAGAGGTGGGATTTTTATAGCAATAAACACAACATTCATGGGCCACATATGCTTCATTTGAAGAGGAGGTAAGGATAAACTGGAGAGTTTAATCCCGTAGCAATGTTTACACATTGTATCTCGATGTCAGATTAAACAGGAAAACTGGCTTGTTTTCCCGAACGGGAGATATTAAAACACAATTATTGATTATATTGGAGTGGAAGGGAGATAAGACCAAAGTCAGGTGCTCAAAAGGGGAATATAAGTTGCCAAGGCATCTTGTTGCCTAGAAACTACAAGCAGAGAAAAAGGCCTCGTGGTTGAGGATAAAAAGCACAGGTGACGTGGATTGTTTCCAATATTTTGTAGCTACACGCCAACACCACTGTAGGCATTTTGTGGCTATTCCCACCTTGCCAGATGTGCTCCTCTACAGAAAAATGGCCTTGTGGATTAGCTGTGTGGGCAATCCTAATTTAGGAATTCATCTTATCACACCAAACTTTCCTCCAAAGTAAGCCTGTCTGTCTGTCTGTCTGCTTGTCTGTCTGCCTGTCTCTATCTATCTGTCTGTCTATACCTAACATCTGTCTGTCTGTCCGTCCCTCCATCCCTCCATCTATACCTAACATCTGTCTATCTATACCTAACATGTCAGTCTATCTATACTAACATCTGTTTGTCTGTCTGTCTGTCTATCCATCCATCTATCCACCCATCCTCTTTCCCATCTATCTATCCATATCTATCTATCTATCTATCTATCTATCTATCTATCTATCTATCTATCTATCTATCATCTTCTATCACATCTATCTATACCTAACATCTGTCTGTCTGTCTGTCTGTCTGTCTGTCTGTCTGTCTGTCTGTATCTATCTATCATCTATCTATCTATCTATCTATCTATCTATCTATCTATCTATCTATCTATCTATCATCATCTACAGTATATAAAGGGTGGGAAGGTAACAGCACTCTGTGTGCCTTCGGCTTTTAGTCATGCCGGCCACATGACCACGGAGACACCTTCAGACAGCGCTGGCTCTTTGGCTTTGAAACGGAGATGAGCACTGCCCCCTAGAGTCAGGAACGACTAGCACGCATGTACCTTTATATATATTTTAATATTGCAACGTTCCTTTTTGTGTATCCCGCTAATTGCGTTAGCTACGTTTGCCTTTTTTTTTAGTTGGACAGCTTTTTCTAGCTGCAAACCTTGTGCACGAGTCATTGAAATACCTATTGGTGAAATTAAATGAGTTGGGCGTTAAAAAGCAACGTGTTGGAAGCAAAGAACAAGAAAAGCTGTTCTGAGGATGGACACACACACACACACACACACACACACAGATTCCTTGTGTTTGAGAAGCTAGGATGCACATCAATGCACCCGGATCAGGGTTGCATAACAAATACAAAGTATCTTTGACTTACAACCACAATTGAGCCCAAAATTTCTGATATGGAGACATTTCTTACGTAATTTTTGCCCAATTTTAATGACCTTTCTTGCCCCGGTTGTTAAGTGAATCACTGTGGCTGTTAAGTTAGTAACAGGGTTGCTAATTGAATCAGGCTTCCCCATTGACTTTCTTCCTCTCCTCCAAAAAGCAACTGGACTTTTTCTTTGAAGACGTTTTGCTTCTCATCCACGAAGCTTCAGAGCTGAAGAAGCTTCTGGTAGGAGAAGTGAAACGTCTTCAAAGAAAAAGTCCAGCTGCCTCTTGGAAAAAAAAGCACTCTTGGGACAATCATGACCTGGATGACGGAGAATCTCCATAGACGTTGTCTATGCAAATCTGTACATTGGGGAAACAAAACAGCCACTTCATAAACGGGTGGCGCAACATAGCAGAACAAACCCATCAGGACAAGATTCAGCGGTCCATCTGCAAGACAAAGGCCACTCTTTTGAAGACAGCAATGTCCACATTTTGCACAGAGGTGACTGCTGGTTTGATAGAGGGTCAAATAGGCCATCTAGGTCAAAATTGAACATCCCTCTCTCAACAGAGGAGGAGGGACACAACACCGCCCCTGTCCTGCCAACAATACGGTCCTTTCAGCAGTTCCACACCCATTTGCAACATTCAGGTGACCCCGAGGACACCGATTAATCTCCAAGTGTCCTCAACGATGCTCTTAAAAGGATGCGAATGACCAACCGTCTGCAAGGAGTATAAATCCTTCAAATTCCCCACTGTCCAGAGCTGGAGAAGTTTCTTGGATGAGGAGGGAAATGTCTTCAAGGAAGAACAAAGTCCAGTTACCTTTGGAGGAAAAAAGCATCCCTGGGTTTTGCACGCCGTGTTCCTCAAACAAAAAAAGCCCACCTCTGTTTGGAAGCTGCAGAGACTTTTATTGATGGTTGCATTTGCCACTCCGTTAAACAAAGTTAGTTCATTGGAAGTCCAATGTTTTCCCCAACAACGGGAGAAATCTAGTTGGGAAAGGAATTGATGGTCGAACAGCAGAGACGGGGGAAGAGAGCTGTAATCCATTACTGAGTAGATCTTCAATTTTGGAGGTTCCGCAACATCGTTCCGACTGTAATTGGCTGTCATGCAACGCGGAGAAACTTTCAGTTCTTCCCTTTAGACAATCCAGGATAATTTCTCTAATTGGAATGTTCGCTAACGAGAGGCTTGTAGACGTAAAGGCGCAGAACGAGACATTAAGTCTAATGTCTCTCTTAACTGCAGCTTATTGTGAGAATAGTTAAAGCTAGATATCCTTAAGTATGAAGCACGGTGTGCCGAGTTGCACAACTACTCGACGGGAGTGCCCAAGCATGTGCAAAGTGCCTTTTGCACCAAAGACCCAGACAGTTAACACAACCAACTGCTCCTGGAATCACTTCTACAAAATAGCCTGTAGAGATTCTCCCTCCTCCAGGTCATGGTTGTCCCAAGGGTGCTTTTTCAGGAGGCAACTGGTCTTCCTTTTTCTTTTGAAGACGTTTTGCTTCTCAGCCAAGAAGCTTCTTCAGCTGTGACAGGACAGTGGGGAATGGAAGGATTTATATTCCTTGCAGACACCTGGACATTTGCATCCTTTAAGAGGGTCATTGAGGCCACTTGGAGGTTTCTCTGTGTCCTCAGGGTCACCTGAGTGGTGCGAATGGTTCCTGTAGTCTGCAATTTTTTTCCCCTCTGGAAATCCATTCCTCCTCCCACACCATTCCAAGGGTCTTCATCCCAAATTGCATAGCTAAAAGTCTACAAAGGTACAACAATAATGCAAATGTTTTTAATACAAGGAAGAGAAGAATCCTAGCCAAATGCCAGAATTTTAAAAAGAAAAGAAACAATTGGATAGAAAAAGCAGCCAAAACACTCAGGATTGGAATAGATTGATAGGGGTGAAAACACTAAAAGTTTTCAGGCATTCATTCGCTGTTCAAAATTTCAAATTCTCAGACACCATTATTTGTTGTTTGGCAATGAAGAATTTGTCTCCGTTTACTGATGATGTCTCAGTTATTGCAAGGAAATAATTATGTTTTGAAAAAAATCAACCAAGCTGGAGAAGTATTGACAGGTTCAGACATTTTAAAGGGTGTGTGTGTGTGTGTGTGTGTGTGTGCGTGCCCTGGGCATGTGCACATATCCACTTCTTAGTCATCTTGATTCCCAGCAACAGCCTCCAAAAGTCCTTGCAGGTTTTTGGCATCCACTTACGACCTCAACTGAGTCCAAAATTGTTGAGCGAGTTTTGCTCCATTTTACGACCTTTCTTGCCGTAGTGGTTACGTGAATCAATGCAGTAGTAGTAACACGGCTGTTAAGTGATCTGGTTTCATCATTGACTTTCATCACTGCCACCGTCATCAATACGAGTCGGTTGCCAAGCCTCCGAATTTTGACCATGCCACCACGGGGATGCTGGATGCTGTTAACCGGTCCTAAGTCACCTTTTTTCAGGGCTGTTGCAATGTCAAACGGTCACTAAATGAGTGGTTGTAAATCAAAGTCTCCCTGTGCAACACGCTCTGCATCCTGCTAATCCCATCGTGAAAACACAGCTAGTAAGTTTTTTAACAGATAAATATGCAGTTGCAAACTCCATTCTCAGGGTTTTGTGACTCTGCTGTGCGCTTATTCAAGTCTGAATTAATTCCTGCCAGAAAATTATGTGGATAGTAATTATTGTGTGCGTAGCTTCTACCCAAACTAGCAGTTGTAAGAGAACGTACAGAACCGGGAGATCAATTGCTTAATAATGAAGGTACATTGTCTTCTCGTACTTGTCCAATTAGAATTCTGTCAACCACATCCCCAGGGACAATTAAGAAAGCAATACTCCTTCAGTTGCATTCAGTTTTATAACCTTTTGTGTTATTGAAGGGAATAATAACGGCATTCTGCCAAGTGACTAGTACAGGTATGGGCTTCACACACATTAAAACAAGCTGCAGAGTCATTCCTGAAGCCTTGACATCTCCGTTTTAACATTGCTCCAGCGATACGGGCAGTCCTCAACATACGACTGCAATCAAGCTCAAAATTTCCATGGCTAAGCAAGACAGTGGTTAAGTGAGTTTTGCCTCATCTTACGATCTTTCTCGCCAGCAGTCAAGCGAATCGCTGCATTGTTAAGTCGGTAACACACGGTTGTTAAGTGGATCCGGCTTCCCCCTTTGCTTGTCAGGAAGTCGCTAAATGGGATCACTTGACACTGCAACCGTCATAAGTACATGCCAGTTGCCAAGCTTCTGAATTTTGATCACGTGACCACGGGGATGCTGCAACGGTTGTTAAGCGTGAAATTTTGAGCAGTCACTAAACAAAAGGTTGTAAGTCAAGAGCAACCTGTAGTTGTCAATGTAATACTTTTCTACATTCTCGCATTCCTTGTGACTTTTTAAGAGTTTTGTTTTTCTTGGACACAATCATTTATGCTTTTATTTAGGTTCTGTTCGTCAGCCCATCACTGTCATTCTCAAAAAATATATATCTCAACGATGTCTTCCAGCATTGCTTCACTTCAGTCTCATTCAAAATCATTTCATCGTTTTTATTTTCAGTTCCCTTCACCCTGCTGGAGGCTTTGTTCGGCCCTCTTCGTCCACTTCCAAACCATTTTTTAAAAACGTCCGTCAAAATCACACTGCATTTTCTCTGCTGTTTTTCATCCGAACCGTTCCTTGCTCTCTTCAACTATTTTTTTTTGTCATTCCTTGTTCAATATGCACATGACTCAATTTCTCTCACACTCCATTTTCCCCCCTACAATTATTCACAATTTTTTTCCTCACCCACAGAATCTCACACCTTTTATTCTACCAAGCCTACCTTTTCATATTTCTCATTAGTGTAATCCTACATGCTTTTGTGACACTGCATAATCTAATTTTTTTTTTCCAAGCAGCTTTTACATTCTCTTTCCTTAACCATTTTCTATTTACTCTGTTGGGAGATTAACCTTTTTTAAAAAGTTCCATTTCATAAAGGATATTCTCTTCCCATGATTGTTCTATGAATAGTCCTGCCTTCAGGTGCTTTGGAAAATAAGTTGATCCCCCTCTTTGGGGCAGCCCCCCCAAATACTGGAACACGGCTATCATGTCACCCCTAGTCCTTCTTTTCACTAGACCTACACAATTCCAGCAACCGTTCTTCATATGTTTTAGAAAAGATGATTTTCTCTAATCATTTTTGTTGATCTTCTCTGCACCCTTTCCAGAGTGCCCTTTGCACTCTTGAAAGGGTGCAGAGATGGGTGGATGAGTGCACTTTGCATTCATCCACCCATCCCTTCCTGAGCTTTACAAGGCAGATTCTCTCCCTCTGCTCCTTGGTGTAATGCCAAAGTTTGGCCATCTTGCAGGGAAGGCAGCCAAATAATGAATTTCTTTTCTTTTCTTTCTTTCCTTCTCGCTCTCTGCTTTCTATTTCAGTGGTGACCCTTCCCTTCTCTCTTTTGTGATTTTCTCTCTATTTTAGGAGTCACCCTTCCCCGCCTTCTCTTTCCTGATTCTCTCCCTCTCTCTTTCTCAATTTCAGTGGTGATCCTTACCCTCTTCTGTCCTTCTCTCTTTTGCGATTTTCTCTCTATTTCTGTCTTTCTGTCTCCCCCCCCCGCCTGTCTCTCATGATTTTCTCTCTATTTCAATGGTGATCCTTTCCTTCTTTCTTTCTGACTTTTCTTTCCTTCTGACTTTCTTCTGTAACTCTCTCTGATTCTCAGTGGTGACTCTTCCTTCCCTCTCTCCCCCTCTTTCTTTCTCTTTTGTTTTTTTCCCTTTCTTTCTTCTTTTCATTCTTTCTTTTAATGACTTTTTTTTCTTTCTGACTTTCTTCTGTAACTCCCTCTTTCTCAATGGTAACCCTCCCTCCCTCTCCTCTCCTCTCTCCCTCGTCTTTCTCTCTATTTCAGTGGCGACCCTTCCTTCTTTATCCCCTTCTCTCTATTCCCCTCACCCCAATCCCAGCTGGGTCCAAACCCGCGGTGCCCCCTCCGACCCCCTGGCCGGGAAAGAGCCAGCCGGCCCTCTCCTTCCAGGGTTGAGCGGCTCCCCGGCAGAGCCCTGCCCGGCCCTCAAAAGCGTCGCCGGCGTTTCCGGGCGGAGGCGGTGCGTCGCCGGACCGCGTCCCCCAGGGCCCTCTTCCTCCTCCTCCTCCTCCGGCAGGCCATGCAGGCCCGGGTGGTGTCCCTGGGCAGGGCGGGCGGCGGCGGGGGTCCCTGCGTGGGCTCCTCGGCTGCCCGCAGGGTCCGCCTCCTCCTGCAGCAGGTGGCCGGGCTGCGGGGCGGACTCCGGCCCTTGCACGGCGGACAAGGTGAGGCGGACGGTGGGGTGGAGTGCAGTGACCCCGCAGGGCGTGGAGAGCCTGGGAGGGTTTGGCTGTCTCGGGGGAGATGGAAATGGGGGGAGGGGGCTTCTGGGGGGGAGGAAGGGGATGCTCTGCGATGGGGGGCTCGGAGAAAGGCTGGGGGCTGGACCTCCCTCCCTCCCCCCCTTCTCTCTCTCTCTCTCTCTCTCTCTCTCTCTCTCTCTCTCTCTCTCTCTCTCTCTCTCTTATTCCTTCTTTCCATCCTTCTTTATTTCCTCCTTCTCTGGCTTTCTTTTGACTTTCTCAGTCGTGGTTCTTTCTTTTTCTTTCTTTCTTTTCTGGCTCTCTTTTGTAACTTTCTCTCAACGATGACATTTCTTCCTTCCTTCCTTTCTTTTTTTTCCGACTTTCTGACTTTTCTTTCCTTCTTTTCTGACTTTCTTCTGTAACTTTTTCTCAACGGTGACCCTTCCTTCCTTCCTTTTCTTTCTGACTTTCTTCTGTAACTTTCTCTCTCTCAACGGTGACCTTTCTTTCTTTCTCTCTCTCTCTCTCTCTCTCTCTCTCTCTCTCTCTCTCTCTCTCTCTTTCTTTCTTTCTTTCTTTCTTTCTTTCCTGACATTCTTTTGTAACTTTCTCTCTCAGTGATTATCCTTCCTTCTTCCATTTTTTTCTTTCTTTCTGACTTTCTTCTTTAACTTTCTCTCTCTCAATGGTGACCTTCCTTTCTCTTTCTGATCTTTCATTCTTTCTGACTTTGTTCTGTAAATTTCTCTTTCTTTCATTGGTGACCCTTCCTTCCTTCCTTTCCCCCCCTCCTCTCTCTTTCTTTCTGACTTTTTGTTCTTTCTTTCTGACTTCCTTTTGTGACTTTTTCTCTCTCTCACTGGTGACCCTCCCTTCCCCCAGTTGATAGTAGATATAGAGAGATGGAGCATGAAAACTTGGAAGGTGGACCACTATGTGCAGCTATTGGTCGTTGTGTGAACCAAAACTAGGAACATGTCCTTAGGTGCCCCATTGTGTGAAGAGGGCCAGTGTTCTCGGGACAGGTGGAGATACAGAGGAAGCTTTCTACAGTTGCCTTCTTAAGAAGAATCTAGCACAGGAAAAAAAAAACATCTTGCAGTCACTGCTGCTTCTCACACTGAATTGATCCCATGATGAAACACAAATGACACAACACAGGCTGGGGCGTGCACCACGCGTAGGTTGAAATGTGGTTCTCCAACTGTGGGTTTGTGGTGACATGCCCACATGTCACAACAACTTTGACATGCAGCATTCTTTTCCTCCTCCTGCTATACCCTATTCTAAGTTAGCAGTTGTACATTTACTTTAATCTTTCATTATTGTCAGTCACATGCTTCCTGAAGATGGCCCCACTCTACAAAGAGCCTGTGGTTTTCTGAGTGCTTGGGTCTCCACAGGGGGAGCGCAGAAGTGAGGATAACATGGCCTTCTTCCCTTCCATGTTTTTGCTATCTGCACTGGGTCATTTCTCCATCGCTTCAAAACTGTGACACACAGGGTCAAACTACTTATGAAAAGCCAAGGACCACAGAAAAGAGGCACAGAATATAAAATAGGCCAGACTAACTTGTCTACATGATTGGAACTCAAATTTTCCTGAGCAATTTTCTAAAACTATAGTCAGAATCAGAAGAGCTGGAAGAGACCTTGGAAGCCTCCCAATCCAACCCCTTACTCAAGCAGGAGACCCTCTACCATTTCACACAAGTGGTTGTCCAGTCTCTTCTTAAAAACCTCTCGTGATGGAGCAGCCATGATTTCTGGTGGTTAATTGCACTAATTAATTGCACTGATTAATTGTCTTCACTGTTAGGAAGTTTCTCCTTAATTCCAGGTTGCTTCTCTCCTTGATTAGTTTCTTGTCTGGCCTTCAGGTGCTTTGGAGAATAGGTTGACCCCCTCTTCTTTGTGGCAGCCCCTCAAATATTGAAGTACTGCTATCATGTAACCGCTAGTCCTTCTTTTCTCCAAACCCAAATCCTGCAACCCTTCTTCATCTGTTTTACTCTCCAGTCCTTTAATAATCTTAGTTGCTCTTCTTTGCACTTTTTTCAAAGTCTCAACATCTTTTTTGCAATGCCGTGATCAAAACTGGATGTAGTATGTTTGGAATTAACATTCCCACACGGCATACAAATATAATGCAGGTAATCCTCGACTTACAACCGTTCATTTAGTGGCCATTCAAAGTTACAATGGTTTGAAGTGACTTAGGACTCGTTTTTCACACTTAATAACCGTTGCAGCATTATGTGGTCACATAATGAAGATTCAAAGGCTTGGCAACTGGCATGTACCTATGACGGTTGCAATGTCCCACAGTCACGTGATCTTCTTTTGCAACCTTCTGATGAACGAAGTCAAGGGGGGAAGCCAGATTCACTTAACAACTGGGTTTCTCACTTATCAACCACAGTGATTCACTGAACGACTGTGGCAAGGAAGATTGTCAGATGGGGCAAAACTCACTTAACAAATGTCTTACTTAACAACAGAAATGTCAGGCTCAATTATGGTTAATTGAATCAAGGACTACCTGTACTTGTTATCCAGTTTGTGGATAGGGCACTAAAATACCTTTTTTATTTTTTTAAAACAGAAAAGATTACCATACTTGTTCTTGTAGGACATGTTCAGTGGCTAGCAGAGTATTTGTGCCTATAGATGAGCAATGATAAACTACTATTTTTTCTTCCTTTCAGGTGATACAGTTACTATTGGAGATGTGTCCTACAAACTCAGAAAGCCCAAAAATCCGGAACTGGTCCCTGTGAACTACAGTAAGAAACAGCGTGCTCTTAAAATTAAGCTCAAAGTGAAAGTCTAGTCCAGTGATTCTCGATCCGTGGTCTGCAAAACCTTTGGGAGGGACCGTGATGACATCACAGGTTGTGTGCGAAGGCTTGAAAAAATATTGATTTTAAATCTTAAGTCTTGGGAATCCGTGGCTACAAACAGTATCTGTGGTAAAGAAAAGGGTCGGGAATCACCGGTCCAGCTAAATACATTTTATTGCAGAAACATAGTACGGAAAATATCAGAGTTTCAGAAATGTTGCTCCACCATAAATAAAATCGATCAAACAATATTCCGCTGGTTACCAAACTCCAGTTTAATGTAAGCAGCATTTCAGTCTTCTAAAATGTCATGCAGAAAAATATACAGCTAGTCCTCAACTTACGACCACAATTGAGCCCAAAATATCTGTGGTTGAGCAAGACATTTGTTAAGGGAGTTTTGCCCTGTCTTACGACCTTTCTTGCCACCGTGGTTAAGCGAATCATTGCAGTTGTAAAGCTATTAACATGGTTATTAAGTGAATCTGACTGCCTCCCCCCCCCCCCCGACTTTGCTGGTTAGATGGTTGCAAAATTTGACCTCACGACCCCTGGGACACTGAAACCGTCATAAGTACATGACAGTTGCCAATTTTGATCCCTTAACCATGATGGTTGTAAGTGTGAAAAATGTTTCGTAAGTCACTTTTTTTCAGTGCCGTTGCAACTTTGAACGGTCACTAAATGAACTGTGTTAAGTCAAGGACTTCTGTTGATAATGCATTTGGACTCCAACAAAACCCTCTTAATTGTTTTATTCATACCATAGCTACAGTTAAAATGAGTTTTGTAACCCCCATTCAAGTGGCCTATCCTTTTGAATAGATATAATAATTAATACTTTTAACAATCCCATCGAATTAAAGCAGACAATTACATTAGTTACAATGCATTGCTTTTTTAAAAAAAAAACTCATTTACTCACATGTCACGACTCTTTTTTTTAAATGTGACAGTTCAAGTAAGAATTTCCTCGTAAACTCTATAAACCAGATTACAGAGATTAGCAATTCCTTTAATGCAGATGTTGGCTCACAAAATGTAGTTCAATATTGGCTAAGGGAAGCTTTTTAGATTTTCATTCTGTAGAGCACACCCAACAAAATAAACACTGTCTAAGAATTATTTATTTTCCTGGCTCCGGTAGCCAAATTTTTCAGTACTGTATATACAATAAGATTTTAGAGGCAGATTTTGATTGATTGATTATGTGCTATCAAATTGTTTTCAGTTCCCAAAGATCACAAAGATATATTTCCTGCATGGCAGTTTAGAGGGAGGGCATTCACACAAAGCACCCATTTATAGAGATGGAGCAAAATTACCACTTTCAAAACAATTAAACTTGTTTGCGTTTGTTCCACCAATTTACGCATGATGATAAAAATGGATTAGCTTGAATTTGATACCATTAGTGGAATGGGAAGACAGATATACAGTAATAAACCATGTTGGATGTTTATGCTTGTAGTTCAGGAATCTTAGAAATATTAATATCTATTTCTGCATTTATAATGCAATATAATATTGGAGAGAGAGAAATGAAGTGCTATTTGTTTTAAATGCTTGATGTTTAAATATCAGAGTTTTTAAAATCAGGTCTGGTGGTAATGATTTTAACAACAAAAAACCCATGGTTTTACAGTGGGAACTTGGAAGTTTCTGTCAATTTTAGGTTTTAGTTTTAAATAGCTTGTGTTTATTTAATGTAAGACTCAGTTACATTAAACGTATCTTATATAATTCCAATTTGATTTTAGTTTTAGATTTTGCTTTGCTGAACTCTGCAAATAAAAGCAAGGAAAATCATTGTTATGAGTTTTCTTAAAATGATTTTTTTTACCAAACAAACCTAAAGATTTCTGAAGAGGGGAGAGCAGGAGGGCTGTTGAAATGAAAAAAGGATAAATATTTGGAAGAACAGCTGAAAAAGGAAATATTTTTATTGTCCTTCTGGGCGCCTTAACTGCATCGGTGAACTCTATAAATAAATTCAGCTAAATATTTGTGAATTTAAGCGGTGCCCGTAAGCCGTTCTGTGAGACGCAAATAAAGGATTACATTTCTAGACTAAATATTAGGTAAATGAAGATAAGTAAGAGGTCATAAATGCATTTGGGGGTTTAACAAGCTATCCCCTTAAATCCTTGGAGTATTCTTGTTTTAAGAATAGCATTTGCGTTATTTGTGTTCTGTTCTTCACAGAACATTGTTTTGAATTGAGTTTCTATTTTAAGCATTTCTTAAGTTTGATCCAATTTCTTTCCTTCAAGCTGTAGCTAAAATAGAATGAGCTGAACTTAACTAATTTACTACCAACGTTCGGCTATATTGCAAAAAAATAAAAACAAATTGGTATTGGGGTTGTAACACTTTAGCAATTTAAAAACCTTTTTTTTAATTAAGACTGAGAGTTATAAGATAACTTTATGTGGGCACAATGGCGTAAATTAAAAATGAGATTCTGTAGCCTGCTCTCCAAAGTGTACACACACTTAACACACATGTAGATATGCTCCGTACATACCGGTACATACCACCAATGCGCAGTGGTTAGAGTGCAGTACTGCAGGCTACTTCTGCTGATCACCGGCTGCCAGCAGTTTGGCAGATCGAATCTCACCAGGCTCAAGGTTGACTCCTGCAAGGAAAAAACAGCATGGAAGAAGAATAGCGTTGTAGAATAGGGGTCGACTTGGGAGTAAGGCCACAGGTGGACGATGAATGGCCCCTCCCAGAGGAAATAAAAGAGGAGCGAAAGGGGAGGGGAGTTTGCAGGAGACAATTGCCGTATTTTTCAGAGTATAAAACGCACCTTTTTTCCCTCTAAAAAGAGGCTGAAAATCTGGATGCCTCTTATACACCGAATACAGCATTTTTTGCCTCCCGAAGCCCCGCCCTTTCACCAAAATGGCCATGCAGAGCCTTATGGAAGCTTTCAGAGAGCACCTGGGGGCTGGGGAGGGCAGAAATGAGCAAAACATGGGCCGGGGTTTTTGTCGTCGTCCCCCCCCCCCCCCAGCACTCTATAAGCCTCCATAAGGCTATCCATGCAATTTTTTTGATAAAAAACGGGGCTGTTTTTGCGAAAAACGGGTCATTTGTTTGCTCGTTTTTGGCCCTCCCACCTGCCCCAGGAGCACTCTGCAAGCCACCCCAAGGCTATTCATGCCTCTTTCTTTAAAAAAAAAAACGGGCCCGTTTTCCCGAAAAACAAGCCATTTTATGGAGTTTTGCAGAGTGCAAAAACTTTGTTTTTCCTTTCAGAAAGCTGTTTAGTTAGAGGGATTGATGAGAATTAGATTGATCAAATGCTGCCCCAGCAGAAACAAAGTTTTAGGTGCTACAGGTTGTCAGCGATTTCCTTCTCCAGCACTTGGATAAATACACCTGGAAACATCTACCTACCTTCTCTCTCTCTCTCTCTCTCTCTCTCTCACTCACTCACTCACTACCTACTGTATTTCTCTCTCTCCCCCTCTATCTATCTATCTACCTACCTACCTACCTACCTACCTACTCTCTCTCCCTCTCCCCCTACCTATCTACTGTATTTCTCTCTATTTTTCTCTCTCTATCCCTCTACCTACCAACCAACCTACTCTCTCTCTCCCTACCTACCTACCTACTGTATTTCTCTCTCTCTCTCTCTATATATATATATATATCCCTTTACCTACCTACCTGTCTACCTAACTTCTCTCTCTCTCTCTCTCTCTCTCTCTCTCTCTCTCTCTCTCTCTCTCTCTCTCTCTCTCTCTCTCTCTCTCTCCATACCTACTGTATTTCTCTCTCCCTCTATCTACCTACCTACTTTTTTTAAAAAATTGCCTCTTCAAAACCTGGGTGCGTCTTATATTCCGGTGCATCTCATACTCCGACAAATATGGTAGTTTGATTACTTGGTTCATGACTCTCTGAGGCTCCTTGCCAAGTTTTGCAGAGATCAGCCTGGCAACTCTCCAAGCCAGATAAGTCTGTGACCGTAAATCCTCCCTTGAAAGACTTTGCTGGATGTGAATGAGCAGAATTCACAATCAATTCATAAAAGGGGTTTTTGTCGGGACCAGGAGTTTGTTTCAGGCTCTTGGGAAGCCTCGGTCAGAACAGACTTCCTACTTCCTCTGTTGCAGTCAAATAAAGCATTAACCTCAAACCACAACTTTTTGCTTTTCCGTAGTAATGCAAACTAGCCATTTCTATAAACCCCTATCCATCTCATCGGTAAAACCCAAAACCAAAGTTTCGTTGTTTTTTTTTCCACCTCAAGCACAAAGTTATTTTTATATGAAATGAAGGATACGGGGAGTCCTTAAATTTGCAACGGTTGATTTACTAACTGTTCAAAGCAACACAGCACTGAGAACAAGTCACTTAGGACATGTTTCATCCTTACGACCGTTGCAGAATCCCCATGGTCAGGTGATCAGAATTCGGATGCTTGGCAACTGGCATGGACTTAGGAGGATTTCAGCGTCCCAGCGTCACATGGTCCCCTTTTGCGACCTTCTGACAAGGAAAGTCAATGGGTAAATCAAGCTCACTTAAGAACTGTGTTCCTAACAACAGCAGTGACTCACTTAACAACCGTGGCAAGAAAGGTTGTAAAATGGGGCAAGACTCACTTAACAAATGTCTGGCTTAGCCACAGAAACTTTGGCCTCCATTGTGGTATCTATCTATCTATCTATCTATTTATCTATCTATCTATCTATCTATCTCTATCATCTCATCTATCCATTATCTGTCATCTATCTATCTATCAATCAGTCATCTGTCTGTCTATCTATAACATCTTTCTATCTATCATCTGTCTGTCTGTCTATCATCTCTCTCTCTCGTCATGTTCATTGAGAGCTGTCTGCAACGAAATTTAATTTTATGTACGCCGATTAGTGTACATTCAAAGTGACAATAAATTTATTCTAAGACAGTGCGAGAATATAAAACAAATTCTTTAAAAAATTCTTAAATGGGACGCAAGCAACAGCCTTTCCTTTAGTTTCAGATTCTCTGCCTCAGTCTGTGATTCAGCATCTAAGATGGATCATGCAGAAGGATCTGCTGGGACAAGATGTTTTCCTTATTGGACCTCCGGGGCCACTTCGACGTTCCATCGCCATGCAATACCTGGTAAGCTTTGGGAGGCAACTTCTGGAGGAAAGCTGTCCCACTGATTAATTGTTCTGACTGTCAGGAAGTTTCTCCGCAGTTCTAAGTTGCTTCTCTCCTTGATGAGTTACCACCCATTGCTTCTTGTCCTACCCTCAGGTGCCTTGGAGAATAGTTTGACTCCCTCTTCTTTGTGGCAACCCCTGAGATATTGGAAGACTGCTATCATGTCTCCCCTGGTCCTTCTTTTCATTAAACTAGCCATGCCCAATTCTTGCAACCATTCTTCATATGTTTTAGTCTCCAGTCCCCTAATCCTCTTTGTTGCTCTTCTCTGCACTCTTTCTAGAGTCTCCACATCTTTTCTACATCGTGGTGTCCAAAACTGAATGCCGTATTTCAAGTGTGGCCTTACCAAGGCCTTATAAAGTGGTATTAACCCTTCACGTGATCTTGATTCTCTCCCTCTGTTGATGCAGCCTAGAACTGTGTTGGCTTTTTTGGCAGCTGCTGCACACGGCTGGCTCATATTTAAATGGTTGTCACTAGGACTCCCAAGATCCCTCTCACAGTTATTACTGTTGAGCAAGGTACCACATATACTGTACCTGTGCATTTCGTTTTTCTTGCCTAAATATAAACTTAATTTGCCTAAATTTGTTTGTTTGGGATTTGGAATTCAATACCACTGCGGTAAATCGAGTATTTTTTACCAGTCTAATTTTGAAGGGTTTTGCTTCTTGTTCTGTCCACAGGTGCCTTGGAGAATAGTTTGACTCCCTCTTCTTTGTGGCAACCCCTGAGATATTGGAAGACTGCTAATATGTCTCCCCTAGTCCTTCTTTCTCTTAAGCTAAACATACCCAGTTCTTGCAACCGTTCCTTCAGCCTTAGATTCATTTCCATTCAGTGGCTTTTCAGACTTGTGCTACATTGAATTGTTTGGGGTTAAATTCTGCAGCTTAGAAACATGTTTCTCCTCCAATTTAATTCCACTTTCTGTAGGAACTGACCAAACGAGAGGTGGAATATATGGCACTTTCAAGGGACACAACTGAAACCGATCTCAAACAGCGAAGGGAAATCCGAGCCGGCACCGCCTACTACATTGATCAAGTGAGTAGCAGTAACAACCTCAGCTCTGGGCCCTTTGGGATGTATTGGTTAAAGCTCCCAAAGTGTGTATATCTAAACTAAACTTAAATACATCTAAACTAAACTTAAATAAATACATCTAAACTAAACTTAAATAAATTAATCTAAAATAAAATAAAATAAATAAGTAAATACATCTAAACTAAACTTAAATAAATTAATCTAATCTAAAATAAAATAAATACATCTAAATTAAACTGAAATACATCTAAACTTAACTTAAATACATTTAAACTTAAATAAATAAATGCATCTAAATTGAACTTAAATAAATCTAATCTAAACTTAAATAAATAAATAAATGCATCTAAATTAAACTTAAATACATCTAAACTGAACTTAAATAAATACATCTAAACTTAATAAATACATCTAAACTAAACTTACATCTAAACTAAACTAAACTAAACTTAAATACATCTAAACTAAACTTAGCTAAATAAATAAATAAATCTAAACTAAATTAAACTAAATCCATCTAAACTAAACTAAATAAATCTAAACCAAATTAAACGAAACGGAACTTAAATAAATGAATACATCTATCAGATAAATAGATGGATGGATGTATTGATTGATTGATGTATTGATTGATTGATTGATTGATTCCTCTTTTCCTCTGTTCTTGATCTGGATTGTAGGGTGGAGGTGAACTGAAGGCCAACAGGTCTTCCCTGCCAGCTTTTTACAGGTCTCTTTGAGAACTGTGTCCAGCTGTTGGGTGCTGATTCTGTTTGCTTCCTCAGTGTGCGGTGCGGGCCGCGACAGAAGGCCGGATCCTGGTCCTGGAAGGCTTGGAGAAGGCGGAGCGCAACGTCCTGCCGGTTTTGAACAATTTGCTGGAGAACCGGGAGATGCAGCTGGAGGACGGCCGTTTCCTCATGTCGGCCGAACGCTACGATAAACTGCTGAAGGTAAGCAGGAGCCTCCGGCTTTTCTTCAGGGTTGACAGCCAAGAATGTGGCAGGGACTTCGTGGAGCTGCGCAAACCTTGCCAAGGAATGCAGAACCTTCAGAAAGTTTATTTTATGTACAGGTTGTCACTTAGCCAGGGCTTCAGCTGGGTTGCTTTTAACCCCAGTGGCCTCTCTCTCTTTCCATCTATTTCCCTGAATGCCAGCGCCATGTACACCTTTAGGAGGCATTGATGTACACCGAGAGAGGAGATTATTTGCAGCTCAGGGTTGAAAGGAGGGGTCCTTGGTGCTCCCTGAACTTGGGTTTCATGACCTAACTACCATATTTCCCGGGCTATAAGACGCACCAGAGTATAAGATGCACAAATATTTTGAAGAGGTAAATTTAAAAAAAAAGGTTTTTACACTCTGCAGGCCTCCTAAACCCTCTGCGCGCCTCGCTTTTTGTGAAAAGTGCTCCTGGGGGCTGGGGGGGAGCCAAAAATGGGCAAAAAATGGCCCATTTTTTGTGAAAACGGGCCTGTTTTTTGTAAAAAACAGGGCATGCATAGGCTTTGGGAGGCTGACTCTGAAGGCAGCTAACAACTGTCGGACAGCCCTGGCCCCCTCTCTGCCTCCGACGCAGAGCTTTTATCCGAGCCTTCCCCAGACTCCAGGACTGGCCCATGATCCTCCCCAATCTCCTCACTGTCCCAATCTCCTGACAGCTTTGCTGGCCGCTGGCGGGCCACAACACCATCCGAGCACAGTTGTTTTCTTGAAGATGTTTCATTATCCAACTAGATAACATCATGGCTACTAGTAGGGTGTAGGGTTTGCCGAGATGGAGAGGAGGAGAAGGAGACAGTGGCTTATGGGCTCCTTGGTACCCTCTGAACTCAGTTGTTTTCTTGCAGGCGTTTCATTACCCAACTAGGTAACATCATCATTACTAGAAGGCTGTGGGATTTGCCAAGGAGGAGGAGAAGGAGGCAGTGGCTTATGGGGTCCTTGGTACCCTCTGAACTCAGTTGTTTTCTTGCAGACGTTTCATTATCCAAATAGGTAGCATCATCTGTACATGCCTTCACTAGATTGTCTACCCCTGAAGTTCACTGCTGAATTATAATAATAATTTAAAATCAGTTTTTTATTATATTACTTGTGTTTAGGAGCACGACAGAGAATCTCTGGATGCTTGGAGGATCGTTAGAGTCAGTGAAGACTTCAGGGTGATTGCGCTGGGGCTCCCTGTACCCCGATATTTGGGCAACCCGTTAGACCCGCCGCTGCGATCTAGGTTTCAGGCCCGAGACGTTTATTATTTACCCTTCAAGGTAAGGAAACGTTGCAAGTTTTAATTTTAAAATGTTGGCCAAGGCGCACGTATTTCTTAGCGGCCAATCCATTAATTAAAACAAAAACTGTGCTCAAGATTAAAAGAGATTTGATTTTCTAGAACTCAGCACTTTGGCCTAAAAGACTGCATAGCAAGCATTTTGAGTCAGCACTAAAACCAGATCCAACCCGTTAAAACCTAGATTATTATGTCCTGGAACAGAATGGGCCACAATTCTACCCAAAAAGATTTTATACAATCATCTGTGTTGCGTTTCCTTTCAGGACCACCTATCACAACTGTACTTTATTGGAAATAACGTTTCAACGGAAAGGTAAACAGGCACAAATTGTCTTTTCCGGGTCTCTGTCTGTAGCACTGAAGCACCTCTTAAAAGTTGTAGCGGAATTTAAATATTTGTAATAGGATGACGAGAAGAGCTCTCTGTAATAAACTTAAACCTGGAATCTTTAATCGGCCTCAGCTTGAAATTCTGATGGTGTGAGACTGTGATGTATTTGCAAGTAGCAACATTCTGATTTAAATCACTAAATGGTTTGACAATGTTGTGGGAATTAGTTCTTTAGCAGAGTTATGGCATTGGGGGGGGGCATCTTTATGTCTAGTTTAGAGTGCTGGTGATGGACTGGAAGGCAAGGGTGGGTGGGAATGGCCTCCTAGCATTGTTGGTTCCCGTGAGACATTGCTCCCCTCCTCAAGGACACCCAGAGTAGGTGCCACAGTGTGGCCGGCTGGTTCCCAAAACAAAATGAGCAGAAGCAATTGGTGGGCGTAATGTGACTGTGCGTGGCCTGTGGGGAAAGAGAAAATGAACCACGCTTGCTTTCAGGCGGGAAGCTCAGAGTTGGTTTTGCTTCTTCTGTGCCAACGTGGATTTTTTTCAGTAAAGTTTTATACTCTTGGAAAAATAACGTCCCAGGAGTTTCTTTTCCTGGATTCGCCAACTGAACAGTTGACACTTACCTGTCCCAAGTTTTGTCTGATTTAAAAGGCTGTTTGAAATGATTGCAAGTGTGCAAGTTAAATTGGTGCAAGTGAATGACGGATCGTTTTATTTCTAGAATCTCACAGCTCTTGTCCTTTGCCATGACTCTCTGCACCCAAGAATCGTCTTCCCTGGGCCTTCCCGATTTCCCGTTAGACAGTCTCTCCTCTGCTGTGCAGGTCCTGGTAGGTCTATGCTCATAAGATAGTCCTCAACTTACAAAATTTCATTTAGTGACCGTTCGAAGTTTGTTGTAGTTTTTTTGGAACAAAAACCACTTCATAATCTCCCCAGTCAATACAGTATTTTAGAATACAGTATTTAGTATTAAAGTTAAATCTGCACTTTGGGTTTGGATCATTTTTTTAGATTTACAACGTTGGCGTAATTCTACAAACTCAGATTGCTGCCTTTTAATATTGAGATACACAGTTATACCAACTGGGTGTGATGTAGCTTTGAAAAATACTAGCCAAAAGGAGGACGAAGGGAAGGAGAAGAGGCACAGAAACACACATTCATTCATTCAAGGGTCTCCCGCTTGAGCAGGGGGCTGGACTAGAAGATCTCCAAGGTCCCTTCCAGATTCTATTCTATTCCATTCCACTCCACTACGTTCTGTTCTATTCTATTTTACTCCCTTCTACTCCTATTCTACTCTACTCTTACTGTACTCTATTTCTATTTCTATCCTACTATTCTATTCTGTTCTACTCTACTCTACTCCTATTCTACTCTACTCCATTCTACTCTTACTCTACTCTATTTCTATCCTACCCTACTATTCATCTTTCCTAATCTGGAGTGATGTTTCTCCTCCAAGCTGCCAGAGACTTGGAATCTCAGCAAACAAACTTTACAATGTAACCTTGGAAGTTTGCAAATACTTAACCAAAGGACATGGATTAGTTCTTCTCTCAGGTACATGGGTCTTATTTTTGTTTTTCATTTTATTTTTCTTATTTAGAATTCTTTTCCTATGATGTCACTGCAACATATCATCAACTGGCTTTATCCATATAATGTTTTGCTAGGAAAGGAAGGCCAGACAGCTGTTGAAGACGCCTTGAAAGTAAGTATTTAATGACTTGTTACACCCACCAATTAGAAAAAGGTGCTAGGAAAACTTAATTCAGCCTAGAGCGAATATCCCTTCCGTTCCTTGATCTCTATTTTCTTGATTTGTGGAAAATTTTAATATGTTGGAATATAGCAGCCGATGGATTATTAGAACTCCATATTTTTCTGGAACAGAAACATAGTATAGGGTTTCCTACCCGAGCAGGGGGTTGGACTAGAAGACCTCCAAGGTCCCTTCCAACTCTGTTATTCTGAGTTACGGTAAAACACGTTTGCTTCGTTTTACATTCCTGCAGTTGTTAAGTGGGTAACTCAGTTGTTAGGTGAATACGATTTCCCCATGGACTTTGCTTGTTAGAAGGTCGCAAAAGCGGATCACGTGACACCCCCCCCCCCGGGACACAGCGACCGTCGTAAATATGAATCAGATGTCAAGCGTCTGAATTTTGACCACATGGCCTTGGGGATGCTGCAACGGTCAGTAAGTGTGAAAAACAATCATAATTCATGTTTCTCAGTGCCGCTGTAACTTTGCATGGTCACTAAATGAAGCGTTGTAAGTCAAGGACGACCTGGGTACAGTGAAGCCTCACTTTATTGGAACAGACTTTCAAGTCAGAGTTCTTCTGTGATACAAATGACGTTTGTGTAGTCCTCCCTCTTATGACCATTTACTTAACAACGGTTCCCACTTGCAACTACCTCTGAAAAAGTGATTTACGATCTGTCCTCGCACTTATGACCACTGCAATACCCACCCTTCCGAAGTCAGATGATCACAATTCGGGGCCTTGGTCTGCTGCCTTGCCTTTATGACAGGTTGCGTCATTCTGCGGTCACATGTAGAACCTTCCCAGCTGTTTTCTGACGAGGAACGCCAGTTGGGGAAGCTGGGTTCGCATAACTACCGTAGTGAAAATGGCTGTAAAATGGAGGTCTGGTCCTGCGATGCTTCGCTTTAGATCCACACCAATTTAGGATGGAAATTGGTCATTCCCTGCAACGCCCTATTTTCCCTGGAGTTCTGCGCAGTGGCCCTCCCCGGCCATTAAAAGGAAGTTTCAGCGTTGTAATTTCACTGTAAGTCCTCATGTAAGTCGTGCATTTAAAACCCATCTCCTTTGGCGGTAAAAGATGAAAATTACTTAAGAAAATTACATCAGGGCCGCAGCCAAGAATTTCCATGGCCGCCTATAACCCTCGGGTTGCCATCAACGCTCCTTTGATCTCAAAAGACGAACTTTATGCCTGATTTTAAATTTACCAAAGTGATTCCTCGTCTACGTGATGAGACATATTTGCAAGCTGAGGACTTATTTGTGCCTCCTCAGTTTTTACACCCTGTGGTTTGTTTGCTTTTCTTCGAAGGAGCGAATTTAAGCCCAATAAGACCTAGCTCATGTTCTGAAGGAGAAAAAAAATGTATTTAACTTAACTTGTAGCCATTGCTTTACACCTCAGAGATGCAAAAAACAAACAAATATGGGTCTATTCTTTCGTAGCGATTTGAACTCCAAAATTCCGGAAAATTTTCTCTTCCTACAAACGTTATAAGTGTGAAGAAAAAGGAGGATGAAGAGGACAAAAGTTTGCAGGCTGATGTGACCATCTCGATAGGTGGAGAAGCTGTGACATTCCAGGTAAATATTTAATGTGTTTAATGTGAAGAAAAGATTATTATTTGCCCTCCCTCCCTCCATTCATGCATTCATTCATCTTCCTTCCTGTTCTTTTAGATGAATAAAGGCAGGGAACATAACAATACTCATCCCCCCCAAAATCAAAATTTGGGACATACGTCATATATAATCAGAATTCCATTCTAATTTTGACTGGAACATTTTAGTTATTCCAGTCAAAATCAGAATGGAATTTAGTTTCCTTCCTTCCTTTCTTCCTTCCTTCCTTCCTTCCTTCCTTCCTTCCTTCCTTCCTTCCTTCCTTCCTTCCTCTTTCATGACTTTCTGTCAGTGGTGATCCTTCCTTCCTTCCTTCCTTCCATCCATCCTTCCTTCCTTCCTTCCTTCCTTCCTTCCTTTCTTCCTTCCTTCCTTCCTTCCTTCTTCTTTCATGACTTTCTGTCAGTGGTGATCCATCCTTCCTTCCTTCCTTCCTTCCTTCCATCCATCCTTCCTTCCTTCCTTCCTTCCTTCCTTCCTTCCTTCCTTCCTTCCTTCCTTCCTTCCTTTCTTCCTTCCTTCCTTCCTTCCTTCTTCTTTCATGACTTTCTGTCAGTGGTGATCCATCCTTCCTTTCTTCCTTCCTTCCTTCCTTCTTCTTTCATGACTTTCTGTCAGTGGTGATCCTCCCTCCCTCCCTCCCATCCATCTATACCTCCTCCCCTTCCTCCTTCCTCCCCTTCTCCCTTCCTGCCTTCCATCTGCCTCCCTCCTTCCCTTCCTAAATTTCTTCAATAAAGAAGAGCCCTTCTTTTTGTCAAAACCTGCCCAATTAAGTCAATGGGATGAAGAAGAACAAAAAAAAAGCCAAAAAAGGGACAGCAACGTCACTTTGTGAGCCAAGAGTTGAAGGTCAACCGTTCGGTGAGGGTTCAGCCCCACACCTTGGGGGTCCCTTCCACGGCATAAAGGGTGCCGAGTGGGCCTCCTCCCCCTGGCAATAGCCTTCCTTTCTTTCAGGTCCCTGCTGGGACTCATCTCTCCGGCCAGAGTGCTGGGGCCGAGGGCTTTGTCCGGACCTTCAGCCACGAGCAGCTCTTGGCCCAAATGATGCAGTCCCACCTGGTGAAGGACCTCTGCCTGATTGGACAGAAGGTGAGGACCGTGCCAGGACTCAGCCTGGGTCAAAAGGCTTCCGGTTGCTTCTCCGGTTGAGAGGCTTGCGTGCCTGGAGACCGTCCCCCGAACTCTCTCCTCTCCCTTCTCTCCTCCGGCAGGGCTGTGGCAAAACTGTGGTGGCCAAGGCCTTTGCGGCCCTCTTGGGATACAACATAGAACCCATCATGCTCTACCAGGTAAATTCTGACCTCGGGGAATTGTACCACGTCTCTCAAGCCTTGGCCATTCCTTCTCTCTCTCTCCCTCCTTCCCTCCCACTTTCCCTCTCCCTCCTTCTCTTTCTCTCTCTCCCTCTCTTTCTCCCTCCTTCCTCTTTCCTTCTCCCTCTCTCCCTCTCTCCTTCCCTCCCTTTGTCTTTCTCTCCCGCTCTCTCTCCCCATCTCCCTCCCTCCCTCCCTCCCACTTTCCCTCTCCCTCCTTCTCTTTCTCTCCCTCCCTCTCTTTCTCCCTTCTTCCTCTTTCCTTCTCCCTCTCTCCCTCTCTCCTTCCCTCCCTTTGTCTTTCTCTCCCGCTCTCTCTCCCCATCTCCCTCCCTCCCTCCCACTTTCCCTCTCCCTCCTTCTCTTTCTCTCCCTCCCTCTCTTTCTCCCTCCTTCCTCTTTCCTTCTCCCCCTCTCCCTCTCTCCTTCCCTACCTTTGTCTTTCTCTCCCGCTCTCTCTCCCCATCTCCCTCCCTCCCTCCTTCCCTCCCACTTTCCCTCTCCCTCCTTCTCTTTCTCTCTCTCCCTCTCTTTCTCCCTGCTTCCTCTTTCCTTCTCCCCCTCTCCCTCTCTCCTTCCCTCCCTTTCTCTCTCTCCCCCCCTGCTCCACCTCCTTCTCTTTCTCTCTCTGTCTTTCTCTCCCTCTCTCTGTGTGTCCTTCCCTCCCTCTTTCTCTCTCTCTGTCCCTCTCTCTCCCTCCCTCCCCTTTTCCCTGTCTCTTTCACTCACTCTTTCTCCCCCTCTCTCTCCTTCCCTCATTCTCTTTCTCTCCCTCCCTCGCTCTCTGTCTTTCTCTCCCTCTCTCTCTGTCCTTCCCTCTCTCCCTCCCTCGTTTCCTGTCTCTTTCCCTCTCTCTCTGTCTTTCTCTCCCTCTCTCTCTCTGTCCTTCCCTCTCTCCCTCCCTCCTTTCCTGTCTCTTTCCCTCGCTCTCTGTCTTTCTCTCCCTCTCTCTCTCTGTCCTTCCCTCTCTCCCTCCCTCCTTTCCTGTCTCTTTCTCTCTCTTCCCCCCCTCTCTCTTTCTCTCTCACACCCTCTCTCTCTCTCCCTCCTTCCCTCCCCCCTGTCTCTCTCCTGCACTTAATGTTGGGAAAGAGAATAATAAAATCTAGATGTCTCTCTCGGGCACTTTGCATGAAGGATGGGACTTTCAGCTATGCAGACAGTCCTCAGTGTCCGACCACCCTGGAGCCCAACCTCTCTGCTGTGGGGCTGTTCTTGTTACTCGCAGGATATGACAGCGCGAGACCTTCTGCAGCAAAGGTACACACTGCCCAGCGGGGACACCTCCTGGAGACCTTCTCCCCTGGTCACCGCTGCCCTCCAGGGGAAGCTGGTCATCCTGGACGGCCTTCACCGAGTCAACCCAGGCACTCTAGCTGTCCTCCAAAGGTACCCCAGCAGTGGGGGGGGGGCTTTGTGGAGTGTTAACGAAGGGAGGGAAGCATTTTGGGTCCTGGACGCCCTCGAGGGCCACGTTCGCACGTCCGTCCGAGAAGACGAACAACGGAGACGCATGCAGAAGATGGTTTTCTTGCAGACGTTTCATGACCAAACTAGGTAATGTCATCAGTGCTAGAAGGAGGGGGGAGGAGGAAGATTGTGGGCTCCTTGGTGCCCTCTGAGCTTGGTGGTTTTCTTTCCCATGTTTCATGATCCATGCTAGGTAACATCATCACTAGCACTGATGATATTACTCAGTTGGGTCATGAAACGTCTGCAAAAAAGTAACCAAGCTCAAGAACCACACAGTTCTCCTCCCCCTCTTCATCCTCCTCTTCCTCCTCCTCTTCCTCCTCCCACTCCCTTTTGGCACTGATGATGTTGCGTACTTGGGTCATTAAATGTCTGCAAGAAAACAAGCCAGCTCAAAGAGCACCAAGGTCATCATATTCTTCTTTACCTTCTCCTCTTCCTCCTCCTCTCTGCAAAACGCACTCCCTTCTAGTACTGATGATATTATCTAGTTGGGTAATGAAATGTCTGTGAGAAACCCACCAAGCTCAGAGAACACCAAGGATCCCACAGTCCTCCTATTCTTCCTCCTCCTCCTCTTCTTCCTCCTCTCCGCAAATCCCACTCCCTTCTAACACAGATGACGTTCCCTAGTTGGGTCATGAGACGTCAGCAAGAAAGCAACCAAGCTCTGAGAGCACCAAGGATCCCACAATCTTCCTATTCTTCCTCCTCCTCTCTACAAATCCTACTCCCTTCTGGCACTGATGATGTTGCCTAGTTGGGTCATGAAACATCTGCAAGAAAACCAGCAAGCTCAGAGAGCACCAAGAATCCCACAGTCCTCCTATTCTTCCTCCTCCTCCTCCTCCTCCTCCCAAATCTCAGTCCCTTGTAGCACTGATGATGTTCCCTAGTTGGGTCATGAGACGTCGGCAAGAAAGCAACCAAGCTCACTCAGTTCTCTTCCCACTTACTTGTTTATTTCTTTCACAACGTCCGTTGCAGGCTGATTCACGACAGAGAGATCACTCTTTACGATGGTACCCGATTGTTGAGGGAAGACCGATACCGGAAGCTGCAGCAAGAACTTCAAATCTCAGATGAGGAACTTCAAGAAAGGTTAACCCCCCCCCCCGACTTTATTACAATTAATTGCATTTTTTCTTTCCCCCCTCCCTTTTTTATTTTAAATACAAATAATACAGATACAGTACATGTACATCTCAATACACAAAAAAGGAAAAAGAAATACAAATACTACAGTTAATTGCATTTTTTCTTTTTTCTTTTAAATACAAATAATACAAACATAGTACATGTACTTCTCAATACACAAAAAAAGGAAAAATAAATACAAATATTACAATTAATTGCATTTTTTCTTTTAAATACAAATAATACAAACATAGTACATATACATAATACACAAAAAGGAAAAAGAAATACAAATATTACAATTAATTGTATTTTTTCTTCCCCCTTCTCCTTTTTTAATTTCAAATACAAATAATACAGATATAGTACATGTACATCTCAATACACACAAAAAAGGAAAAAGAAATGCAAATATTACAGTTAATTGCATTTTTTCTTTTTTCTTTTAAATACAAATAATACAAACATAGTACATGTACATCTCAATACACAAAAAAAGGAAAAATAAATACAAATATTACAATTAATTGCCTTTTCAAGCAGACATGGACTGTTTTATATTTTTATATTGCTTTATATTTTTGAGGCAGAGCTGGACTTCCTTTGCATGTTTATAAGCCGCATGAAATTTATGACCCCCAACATTTCTGTCGCTAAGCGAGACAGTTGTTTAAAGTTTTGCCTCATTTTACGACCTTACTTGCCTCAGTTGTTAAGCGAATCACTGCAGTTGTTACATTAGCAACAGGGTCGTGAAGTGAATCCGGCTTCCCAATTGCTTGTCAGGAGGTCGCCAATGGGGGTATCACATGACCCTGGGATATTGCGACCGTCATAAGTACGAGTTGGTTACCAAGCCACTGAATTTTGATCATGTGGCCAATATCTATCTATCTATCTATCTATCTATCTATCTATCTATCTATCTATCATCTATCTATCTATCTATCTATCTATCTATCTATCTAATCTCTCGTCTATCTTATCTCTCATCTATCTATCTATCTTATCTGTTTATTTATCAGCTATCTATCTATCTATCATCTATCGCTGTGTGTGTGTGTGTGTGTGTGTGTGTGTGTGTGTGTGTATATTCCAGCATAACTCTGGAATGCCTTGAGCAATTTCAACCAAACTTGGTACACAGAATGTTTATGTGTCCTCGGCCGACCTAAGCTCAGCCCACGGAAAGAATTAAGTTGTATCGGAAGAATTATGAATTAGACAAGGATAAGACTTGGATTGATGTCGGGCTGTGTAGAAATGATGATCAGGTTATTATTCTCAAGAGGTAGAAACTCTTCTTAACAATAGAAAACAGAGCACTAACAAAAGGTAGTACAGAAAAAACAGGCCAAAATTAAATTGGATATCATATACAGGTAGTCCTCAATCACAACACTTCGTTTAGTGACCGTTCAAAGTTATAACGGCACCAGAAAAGGGGACTTAGCAGCATTTTGTCACGCTTAACGACCTTTGCAGCCTCCCCATGGTCACATGATCAAACTTTACTCTTGGCAACTGACTCGTATTTATGATGGTCATAGTGCCCCGGGGGTCACATGATCCCCTTTTACGACCATCTGATGGGCAAAGTTCATGGATCAATTGTGGCCAGAATGGTCGTAAACTGAGACCTAGCCGATGTCTCCCTTAACAGCACAAGTTTGGGCTCAGTTGTGGTCGTAAGTCGAGGACCGCTTGTACTGTCAAACCAATAGGAGGAGCTGAGAAGAAGGGAATTGATGTTTCCATTGAACTGTGTAATCTCAAAGAGATTAGATGATAGATAGATAGATGATAGATAGATAGATAGATAGATAGATAGATAGATAGATAGATGATAGATAGATAGATAGATAGATAGATAGATAGATAGATAATAGATAGATAGATGATAGATAGATAGATAGATAGATAGATAGATAGATAGATAGATAGATAGATAGATAGATAGATAGATAGATATGTTTTCGTAGATTTTCACGGGTGTAGGTATGCTGGTTTTGTTGTATTCGTGTCTTTTCCCGTGTAGGATTGAGATTGTCTTGGCAACGTTTCGGCAAGATCTCACTTGCCATCTTCAGGCTTGGGCTTAAAATGCGATCTGAGCTGCCGTCTTTCTGTAAGTCTTGGTGGGAGGGGATGGGGTGCTGGCTTTATTTCAGTAAGTGGAGTGATTGGTTGTGTGGTTGTATCATGATTGGTAGATTGGTGCTGATTGGTGCAGGCTGTGTATGCATTGTTGTTTTGTATTGTAACGGCTTTTGTGGTGGGTGGTGTTCGTTTGTTGGCTAGGGCTGGTTTCCAGATGTTTGGTAGGCGGGAGGTATCATCACATTTATTCATGTGGAATAAGGTGCGCAATTTGGGACAGGTGCGCAATTTGGGCGTCCTCCTGGATGGAGGGCGTCCTCCCCATGGAACAGGTGCGCAATTTGGGCATCCTCCTGGATGCCCGGCTGTCCATGGATAACCATGTAACAGCCGTGGCAAGGGGGGCGTTCCATCAGGTCCGCCTGATGCGCCAATTGCGCCCCTTATTGGACCGGGATGCCCTACGCACAGTCACCCATGCGCTAGTGACGTCTCGCCTGGATTACTGCAATGCTCTCTACATGGGGCTTCCCTTGAGATGCACTCGGAGACTACAGTTGGTCCAGAACGCGGCCGCGCGGGTGATTATGGGGAGGACTAGATACTCCCCTGTAACACCTCTCCTGCGCGAGCTGCACTGGCTTCCTGTGGTCTACCGAGTGCGTTTCAAGGTTTTGATTATGATCTTTAAAGCGCTTCATGGCACAGGGCCTAGTTATATGCAGGATCGCATCCTGCCCCACACATCCCTACGACCAATTCGCTCACACAGAGAGGGACTTCTCCGGGTGCCGTCCGCCAAACAGTGCCGGGGGGCGACACCCAGGAGCAGAGCCTTCTCTGTGATGGGCCCAGCCCTGTGGAATGACCTCCCCCGTGACATCAGGATTACTTCCGATCTCCGCTCCTTCCGTGTACAGCTGAAGACCCACCTCTTTCAATTATCTGGCCTGGCTCAATCGTAATTTTCTTATTCCTCCTAACTGTTTTTTTAAATTGTCTTTAAATATTAATTCTTAACTGCATATTGGGTTTTTACAATTGGGGTATTTTAATGCTGATTTTTAACTGTCTAATGATGTAATTTGTTTCCTCCTCCGTGTATGTATGTGTGTTTTGTATGTATGTACGTTTATGTGCTGTTATATATCTTCTATGTTTTATGCTCCATTGTACGCCGCCCCGAGTCCTACTTGGAAAGGGAGCGGCTAATAAATCCAAATTTATTATTATTATTATTATTATGTTGTGGGGGTGTTTCTCTATTTCGATGGCTTCCAAGTTAATCTCCAAAACAGAACACCTCAACAAGAGAATAATTATGGAAGCCATCGAAATAGAGAAACTATATTATCTATATAATATAAATTATATTCTCCCTTTATTTATTTATCAGCACAAATACAACACAAATATATATATATATACACACACACACACACATACATATACACACACACACACACATACATACATACATACAACACACACACACACATACATACATACATATATATAATAAAATAAAATGATGCATGGTGTGCTACCCTTCTGCATGTTGACAGCTGCCTCATCATTTGTTCCCATTTCTCATGTTCCTTTCAGATCTTTCTCTGTCCGTGTTTATCAGTAAAGGATGAGCTTTGGAGGCTAAAAATAGCCCCTTTGAACTTCAAAGCTTTGATGTGCAGGAGCCTTTTCAAGAGACAGCTGACCCTTTGGCATTTTTGTTTGGGTTTTCCAACAGAAAAAAAAGGGCTCACTGCGGTACAATTTGTTCACGTTATTCCTGAGTCCAGAGTTGGACTCAATCTTTTGCCTCGGAATACACAACTCCCTTGGGAGAACTGACAAAGGGCTTGGAATAACTTTATCCTCAGTGATCAGCATATGTTAAAATGAAAATTCATTGCATACAGTGCTCAAAGGGTCTCTGCCTGGATGGATGGATGGATGGATGGATGGATGGATGGATGGATGGATAGATAGATAGATGTTAGATAGATAGATAGATAGATAGATAGATAGATAGATAGATGATAGATAGATAGATAGATAGATAGATAGATAGATAGATAGATAGATATTGCAACACAGCAGCAGCCATGAGGTGACCCTGCTCACCGCCTCCTGCACCTCAAAAATAATAAGACCTCCCCAAAAATAAGGCCAAGCGCTTATTTTTGACTATTTTGGGAGTCAAAAGAAAATAAGACCCTGGGGAAACGCGGTAGGTAGATAGTAGATGGATGGATGGATGATAGGCAGGCAGAGAGACAGGGATGGATGGATGGATTTATAGATAGACAGACAGACATAGACAGATAAGATAGAGAGATATGCAGACAGACAAGAGATAGATAAAATAGATGATCATAGATAGATAGATAGATAGATAGATAGATAGATAGATAGATAGATAGATAGATAGATAGATAGATAGATGATAGAAAGATAGATAGATGATACATAGATAAGATATATACCATGTTTCCCTGAAAGTAAGCCCTCCCCGGATAATAAGCCCAATCGGGTTTTTGAGCGCATGCGCTAAAATTAGCCCTCCCCGAAAATATTTAAACACATGTGCAGCCGGGCCTTGCAATTGCCTGGGGGGTGAAAGGGGGGAGGGAACATGCCCCACGCGTCCCACATGCAACTGCCATCCACGTGGAAGAGCCTCACGGAATAGCTCCCGCAAATCCTAGCTACTGTGCCCCTTCTCTTAGTGGCAGCCGCAAAAAGAGCGTCAGGCCCAGCGATGCCCCGGCTGGCAAGAGTTTGCCAGAAACAGAGATAGAACTTCTGGCCCTCTTTGGATCAGCTGATCTGCGGGCCGCGGGTCAAGGGCCTGCTGCACCTGTACTTCAAAACAGGAAGAAACAGGAAGTCTTCTGTTAACTATGGTTTCCATTTAATCCAGGCTTATGATTCCTAGGGTGCGGCTTGAGTCACCTTGAATAAATGGCTCATCTCTGCTTACTGCTCTGTCTTATTCCAATTGCTTAGGCCTAATTAATTGTTGGTGTAATCTGTGGCGAAGGGAATTAGCCGACTGGAGTGAAAGGCAGTTTTGAGAGCAATTACAGGGATAGGTAAGGCTTTGATTCAGATTTATTATTGTTAATGCCTGGCTAGGTTAATCAGTTCAGGCTACTGAATTGTGTGAAACAAATATGCTAGTTTGGGTATTTATTTTGGGATCAAGTCATGAAGACTTAGAACAATTACTCAGTGGTGCAACTTGCCTTCTAAAGTTGTGAATGCTCTTTTAACACTGGAAGTTTTTTAAGAAGAGATTGGACAACCATTTGTATAAAATGGTATAGGATTTCCTGCCTGAGCAGTGGGTTGGACTAGAAGACCTCCAAAGTCCCTTCCCACAGAAATGAAGAAATAGAACCTTTGTAGAAAAACAGGCAGAGCTTGGAGTTGGAGTCAAGAGAGGAACTAGCTTGGAATCATTACGTTGTCGCAAACAGTCCAAGTCCAACCTCCTCTTGAATTCTGTGCAGGGGGGTTGTGCGCGGGTGTGCCCACACCCATAATGCTATGCACGCAGTGGACCCGTTTTCCGCCCTCCCCAGGCTCCAGAGGCTTTCCAGGAGTCTGGGAAGGGTGAAAATGGCCTCCCCCCTCCCCCCTGAGGCTTTCCTGAAGGGTCTGGAGGACGAAAAATGGCCCTCTGGCCAACCTGGAAGTTCCAGTTTGCCCATAGGGCCGTTTTTCACTTCCAGGTTGCCCGTTGGGCCATTTTTCACCCTCCAGAGCCTTCAGGAGGCTTCCCTGAAGGCTCCAGAGTGCAAAAAATGGCCCAACGCGCAAACCGGAAGTCAGTTCCTGAACCTCCGGTTTGCACGTTGGGCCATTTTTTGCACTCCGGAAGCTTCAGGGAAGCCTCCGGAGGGCAATAAACAGCCAAAAAAGAAGGCCGAAAATGCTGGGGCTGGCAACGCCTCACGTGCCCTAAAAAATGCCTCCGTGTGCCACGCATGGCATAGGCTCGCCATCCCGGGTCTAGATCAATTAGGACTTAGCGTGTATCCTTTGCACTGACATCTTGCTTTTAAACGTTCAGCTGCCCTTCAGTTCCTTGCGAGGCAAACGACTAAACTGTTGTTCTCTTGTTCTTTTAAATTATTCTCTCCTAGGGCTATTTTTCCCATCCATCCCTCCTTCAGAGTCATCGCGCTGGCAGAACCGCCTACCGTCGGAAGTTCCGCTCAGCAGTGGTTGGGCCCAGAGCTCTTGACGCTATTCCTGTTCCATTACATGAAGCCGCTGAGCAAGAATGAGGAAATCAAAGTGATTAAAGAGATGGTAAGTGTGGTGTGTTCTATTTTACAGATTCTTTTTCTGGCCGGTGACGATAATTGCAATTTTTTATTTTTGCTTGTTTTAAATTTCCCACTTAGCAACGTAAATCTCGGGCGCCAATGTAAGTCGTAAGTTGAGGAGGAGTTCCATTAAGTTAACGTCATTTCTTCCAGGCTCCGAATGTGTCCCAGGCATCGGCGGAGAAGCTGCTGAAGTTAACGCACAAGCTTCGTGAGACCAACGATCCCACCGTGAGTTTGATGTCCCTAAAAGTGTACACACACACACACACACACACACACACACACACCGTTGGCGAAGTCATCAAGAATTTTGCAGAATCTCAGGAAGTGATTTTATGTTGAGCGCCTGAGAAGAGGGGGCTACAACCTTGGCCACTTTTAAGACTCCCAGAACTCTGGAAGTTGAAGTCCAAAACTCTTAAAGTTGCCAAGGTTGGAGACCTCTACCTTAGAGGAGTTTTATATTTAACACATATTAACATTTATGTGGGGGGGGGGGGGGGGAACACGGTGGCTCAGGGGCTAAGATGCTGGGCTTGTCGATCAGAAAGGTCAGCAGTTCAGCAGTTCGAATCCCTAGCGCCGCGTACTGGAGTGAGCTCCCGTTCCTTGTCCCAGCTTCTGCCAACCTAGCAGTTCGAAAGCACGTAAAAATGTAAGTAGAAAAATAGGAATCACCTTTGGTGGGAAGATCACAGCGTTCCGTGCGTCTTCGGCATTGAGTCATGCTGGCTACATGACCACGGAGACGTCTTCAGACAAATATGGCTCTTCGGCTTTGAAACGGAGATGAGCACCGCCCCCTAGAGTCAGGAACGACTAGCACATATGTGTGAGGGGAACCTTTACTTTTACCTTTAACATTTATGTGCCTGTTTAGGCATGGCATGTCCTACTAAGATTAGAACAATGTATAAAATAAAGGAATTTATAAAAAGTTTGTGCAAAAGCTAATAAAAAGGTCAAGGTTTTCCTGCTATAAAACAGGGTGGAACCCACTAGTGAGGTGTGGCCTATTCACACCCGGGCTGCATGGAACATGTGTGCGCATACAGCTCGACTCACACGAGCAGCCGATGCCGACACTTGCAGCCCCACTGTTGCAACTTAACTACCTGGAGTAAGTCACCTCCAAGCCGAACTTCCGAAGGCAGGTAAGGCTCAGTGCTGTACCACATGCCCGCCACTCCCACGAACGAAGCTGCGGGCGCACATACATGCCTCCCCCTCACACAACACCATCCCCTCTTCCCCCGCCCTTCCCCCCTCAATCCATGCCAGGCCACCAACTCGGGAAGGCTCAGGCACCCTGCTCTAAAAGCAGCTAATCCTTGACTTATGACCACGATTGAGCCCCAAATCTCTGTTGTTAAGCGAGGCAGTTGTGAACTCAGTTCTGCCCCATTTTACAATCTTTCTTGCCACGATCATTAAGTGAATCACTGCGGTTGTTAAGTTAGCCACACAGGTTGGTAAGTGAATCTGGCTTCTGACATTGTCAGAAGGTCGAAAATGGGGATCACGCAAGTAGATCCTTGATTTACGACCACAATTGAGCCCAATATTTCTGTGGCTAAGTGAGACATTTGTTAAGGGAGCTTTGCCCCGTTTTACGACCTTTCTTGCCACGGTTGTTAAGTTAGGTTAGGTTTAGGTTTATTGGACTTATATGCTGTTGTTTAGTTAATAACACGGTCGTTAAATGAATCTGGTTTCCCCATTGACTTTGCTTGTCAGAAGGTTGCAAAGCGGGATCACGTGACCCACCCCCCCCCCGGTTTTTTCAGTGCCGTTGTAACTAAGAACAGTCACTGGGCAACTCGATGGAGCCAATGTTTACTGGCCAGATGCCCTTCCTGTTGCCAATGTGGAGTTATATTCAGCAGATATATTCATATCTATCTATCTATCTATCTATCTATCTATCTATCTATCTATCTATCTATCTATCTATCTATCTATCTATCTATCTATGCTGTGAAATGAGATGGTCAGCCTTGGACTCATTCTAAAAAAACCTTTTTTCCAATGTCTCTAACTTTTATTAAAAAAACGGGCCTTTTTTGCTCGTTTTTGCCCCCCCTCCCCCCCACCGCTAGGAGCATTCTACAAGCCTCCCAAAGACTATGCATGCCCTATTTTTTGCAAAAAACAGTCGTTTTTTTGCTTGTTTTTGCCTCTCCCCCAGCCCCCAGGAGCTCTCTGCATGCCCCGTTTTTCACAAAAAATGAGCCATGCAGAGGGTTTGAGAGGTCTGCAGAGTGCAAAAACCTTTTTTTTTAATTTAGCTCTTCAAAATCCTGGTGCGTCTTATACTCCGAAAAATATAGTAATTTCGTTGTACAAGGTGCAATGACAATAAAGTAAACTTAAACTAAATGTTTCCAGGGAGCCAGTGTGAAAAGTAGGCCTTCTCGGGGGAGTTTTCTTAAAATGGCAAATTGTCCAGAGGCTATCACATCGAAATGAGTCACTTTTCAGCCTGGGAGGAGATGCTTCATGACAGGTGAATATGATAACCATCAATGGGAGGGGGGGAGGGAGGGAATGATAAAAATATTTGGCTCGGTGCTGCCAGTTGAACTTCAGGCATTAGATCAGGGGTGTCCAAACTTGGCAACTTTAAGACTTGTGGGAGTTCTGGGAGTTGAAGTCCACAAGTCTTAAAGTTGCCAAGTTTGGACACCCCTGCATTAGATACGTAAGGGGGGGATAAGACTCACAATTTTCCAGGTGTGCGCTGCTCCACAAATGCAGTTGTGAACTCCTTCAGGATGCCAATGGCTCTTCCCAGTAGACGTCGTCTTGGCCCTAGCGTTGAATATTCCTGTTGTATACAAACTGGATTGAATTTCTTTTGAGCCAGATTTACAAGTTGGACAATGTCTAGTAGAGACGGATTGGGGTGACATGATAGCAGTGTTGCAATATTTGAGGGGTTGCCACAAAAAAAGAGGAAGTCAAGCTATTCTCCAAAGCACCTGAAGGCAAGACAAGCTAACTAATCAAGGGGAGAAACAACCTAGAACTAAGGAGAAATTTCCTGACAGTGAGAAAAATTAACCCTTGGAACAGCTTGCCTCCAGAAGTTGTGAATGCTCCAACACTCTTTAAGAAGAGACTAGACAACTATTTGTCTGAAATGGTATAGGGTCTCCTGCTTGAGCTGGGAGTTGGACTAGAAAACCTCCAAGGTCCCTTCCAACTCTTCTATTCTATTCTATTCTATTCTATTCTATTCTATTCTTAGCAGGGGGCTGGAGTAGAAGACCTCCAGATTCTATTGTATTCTATTCTATTTTATTCCATCTGGTATTCTATTCTATTCCATCTAGAATTCTATTCTATTCCATTCTATTTAACTTTCTATTCTGTTCTTTTCTATTTCTATTCTAATTCTGCATCCTATTCTATCCTGTCCTATCCTATCTTATCCTATGCTGTGCTATATTTTGCTATGCTATGCTATGCTATGCTATACTATGCTATACTATACTATACTATACTATACTATACTATACTATACTATACTATATTATATTATATTATATTATATTATATTATATTATATTATATTATCATCAGGGCTGTCCAGTCATAGCAACTTTAAGACCTGCGGACTTCACCGGCCAGAATTCCCCTGTCAGCATTGGGGTCAAAGTCCACAAGTCTTAAAATTGCCAAGGTTGGACATTCCTGGTTTTCATTAATGGTCTTCTTGGTATTTTTGTGCAGTGTTTTGTTTTCATTTCTGCCTTAAGTGGAGACAAAAGTCAGCGGAGATCAAATTCAGGAAATGTTCCTGTCTTGGTGGAAAGATTGGTTTTCCTACCATTCACATAATCATAATAGCTAATTAACACTGGAACAAAGGTGCCTTTTCCAATACTTTCTCGGGTTTTTTCCCCCCTCTTGAAAGCGTTTTGCTTCTCGTACCATCTTCAGTTCGTAGATGAGAAGTGAAATGTTTTAATTGATTTTTCTTTTAAAGTCCAGTTGCTTTTTGGAAAAGCGCTTTTGGGATGATTGAGAATCTCCATAAACACAGATTGGAGTTTAGCTGTGGCATCATGGCCACCAGAGCATTGCTATCTCCTAGCAAAGTTTCCAATTAGGTTGATATTTGAGAGAGAAGGCAAAATTGCAGCGAATTCGCTTTATTCCTCTTTAGTTCCCAGCATGTTCCATCTGTCCGGCAAGGCTAGACAGCTTAATAAGACATTAATCTCAGCAAGCTGGATTTGCCCTCAAAATATTTGAACATGCTGGGCCAATGCAAGTTTAACCCTTCAGCTGTTAAAGCCACAGATAACGGCTATGATTATGTGTTTTTTTTTAAATGACAATGTAGCTTACTTAGGGGAGAATGCCTCTTGGTTGCCCCTACAGTAATGAAGCTCTGCATTGCCTGATCGTTGTTTTTTTTTAATTCTTTATTTTTTTTCTCTCCAAATTTTTGTCAATTTATAATATAAAATACAAAAGCACAAAAACAAATAATAGGAAAAATAAGGGAGGAGAAAGGGAGTGTAGAAAAGAAGGGGAAAGAAAAGGAGACTTTTAATGCCGTAGAGTAAGATCGTAACATCCAGCCTCAAGTTTTTAATTTTACATAACTGTATACAGGTAGTCCTCGACTTAACAGCAGTTCACTTAGGGACCTTTCAAAGTTGCAACCGCACTGGAAAAAAAAGTGACTTACGACCATTTTCCACACTTGCGACCTTGATGATCAAAATGTGGACTTCACACTTACGACCTTTGAGGTACCCCAAGGTCAGGTGATTCCCCTTTTGCGACCTTCTGCCAAGCAGAGTCATCGAAGCCCCACATTTCTGTGGTTCAGGGAGACGTCTGTTGAGTGAGCTTTGTCCCACGTTACCACATTTCTTGCCACCATTGTTAAGTGAATCACGGCACTCGATAAGTTAGCCACATGGTTGTTAAGTGAACCTGGCCTTCACCGTTTGATTTTTGCTTTCCCGGAGGTTGCAAAGGGGGATTGTGTGACCGTGGGATAAGTAGAAACCTGTTGCCAAATGCCTGGATTTTGTTCCCGTAACCATGTGGTTGCTACAATGGCGGTCAGTGTGAAAACTACTCAGAAGTCACTTTTCTTCAGTGCCGTTGTAACTTTTAATGGTCACTAAATCAACTGTTGTAAGACAGGGACTACCTGAACTGTCTTCTTCACAATATAGACTAGGGCAGGGGGGGTCAAACTCAAGGTCCGCAGGTGGAATCCACCCCGCAGGGTGCTTAGATCTGGCCCACGGGGCCGGCCTGGAAATACCAAAGGACCGGCCCACGGTGCCTCTGTCGGCCAAAATGGGGCACAGAGGGGCCTGCATGTGTCCCCCACAGCCCATTTTTGGCCAGCAGTGTGCTGCAGGAGGCTGTGGAGGCTGAAAACGGGCCGCGGGGGGTGGGGGTTCGGCCAATTAGATAGTAACTCAACTGGACACATGATGGTACCGGTTCTATCCTCTCCATCTTGATTTTCTGTTCGGCACATGCGCAGAACAATCTTCATTGAAATAAATGCAATTTTCCCCTTTTTTAATGGACTGTTTTAACTGCAAATGTGCACATGCACACAAGCAAAGATTTTCGGGTGCCGAACCGGTAATGGCGGCAGGAACCCACCCCTGGCGTGTGCCCCCACCCCTGCCCCGTTTTGGCCGGCAAGATGCTGCAGGAGGTGTCTGTCCTGTCTCCCCCAGAGGACCGAACTGGCAGTACCAGCAGCCGGAGGAGAACTACAATGCTGATCCGGCTCACGAAGAAATCCAGTTTGACACCCCTGCACAAAACCAGACTCAGCTTTGTATTTAAGTCACTGGAGACTCCATGCCTTTAAATTGCATTTTTCCTTCCTTCGGTCCCCTCCGAAGCTGCTCCAGGGGTTAAATACGAGCGTTGAGGGCCTTGGAGGGCACCAGACTGGGGAAGACTTCTTCTGCCAAGCATTGCGTGTTTCGAAAGGACCTTCTTTTCTGCTTTACCAGGGGAGATAAATTAAATTAAATGTCAGGCCTGCAGCCATCTTTTCTTGTGGATCTTTGGCCTGCCACACTTTCTATTATTCTACTGTGCCTTTTTCTATTGTGGGATAAACGAGATGGGGGATTGTGCAGAATTAGATGTTATGTAGCCATAACAATGTTCTTTCTAGAAAGCCAAGGTCATCCTTTGTCTCTGCACCTGACCGGAACTGGATGGGTGGAAGCTGCCAGTGTGGCAGTGGGAGATTGGACTATGGGATGGACTTGTGGGTGTGGGGGCAAGATCTTGAACTTTCAACTGGGTGGGGAAAACCGGGAAGCTTTCAGATTCAGGTTTTCCCAGAGGTGCCAACATGGCTCTCTTCATAAATTGGACCTTTGAGCAATACTTTGTCTTGGACTCTGATTTACTTTTGGATGCTATTTGGAACCCTGACATTAAATTCATTTCTCACTAACAGGCGCAGTCTCTGGCCGCCTCCTTATCTACCCGCCAGCTTTTGAGAATCTGTCGGCGTCTCTCTCACTACCCGGATGAGAACCTCCACCATGCCATCCACAAAGCTTGTCTTTCTAGGTAGATTTTCTTTTTTGAAAATATATACATATATTTTGTAGGCATTTTTGCTTTATCTGAGACGTAAAGGAGAAATCTTTGATCGGGTTGGTTGTGAGTCATTGATCCACCAGAATGTCCCAAAGATGCTTCTTTCAAGAGGCAAGTAGACTTTCTTGGTTTTTTTCTTTGAAGGCGTTTCGTTTCTCATCCAAGAAGCTTCTTCGGTTCTGACTGAAGGACGGAGGGTGGAAAGATTTATATTCCTCACAGTCATCTGGTCGTTAGTGCTCCCTCTGAGAGTCATTGAGGCCACTTGGAGGTTTATCTGTTCATCTATCCAAGTGGCCTCAATGACTCTCAGAGGGAGCACTAACGAACAGATGACTGTGAGGAATATAAATCTTTCCATTCCCCACCGTTCAGTCAGAATCGAGGAAGCTTCTTGGATGAGAAACGAAATGTCTTCAAAGAAAAAAACCAAGAAAGTCTACTTGCCTCTTGAAAAAAGCATCTTTGGGACAACCTCCAAAGTGATTGCAAAATAACCAAAGCCAAATTGCAGCCCAAAATTTCTGTCACTAGGTGGGACAACTGTTAACGGAGCTTTGCCCCATTTTGCGACCTTTCTTGCCACAGTTGATAAGTGGATCGCTGCAGTTGTTAAGTTAATAACACAGTTCTTAAGTGAATCTGGCTTCCCCCGCTGACTTCGCTTTTCAGAAGGTCGCAAAAGCGGATCACGTGACCACGGGACACTGCAACCGTCATAAATATGAGTCAGTTGCAAAGAGTCTGAATTTTGATCACGTGTTACTACGGGGACAACACAACGGTTATAAGTGTGAAAAAGGGTGCTAAATCCTTTTTTCCATTCCCGTGGTAACTTCGAACGGTCATTAAATGAACTGTCGTAACTCAAGGACTACCTGTATTATAAAGTTGTGAGCCGCCAGCGGCCATTGGAGCTGGCAGCAGATTCGGACAGTGAGGAGTCTGGGGAGGAACCTGGGCCAGTCCTGGAGTCTGGGGAAGGCTCAGATGAGGGCTCTGTGTCAGAGGCAGAGTGGGGGCCAGGGCCGTCCGACAGTTATCAGCTGCCTCCGGAGTCAGACATCAGTAAGGCAGAAGAACAGCTGGAGCCTGTTCCCAGTGTGCGCATGCGCAGAGTTGCCATATGAAGGGAACAGCTAAAGGACAGGGGTCGACTTGGGAGTAAGGCCACAGGTGGACAATGAATGGTCCCTCCCAGGGGAAATAAAAGAGGAGCGAAAGGGGAGTGGAGTTTGCAGGAGACAATTAGTTCGCTTCATTGGTTCATGACTCTCCGAGACTCCTTGCCAAGTTTTGCAGTCTGTGACTGTAAATCCTCCCTTGAAAGACTTTGCTGGATGTGAATGAGCAGAATTCACAGTCAATTAATAAAAGGGTTTTTTGTCGGGACAAGGAGTTTGCTTCCAGAAGGCAGTAAGTTAAGAAAAGCCCTTAATGCCCTGATAACATTCAGAAGTCAGAAGATCACCATAGGATCTGGTCAGGATCTGGTCACCTGTAAGAAGTGTGCAGAACAGACTTTTCTCTCTCTCTTTGAAATAACCTCCCCTTGTCTTGTGGTATCTAGGTTTTTACCCAATCTGGCCAAATCCGCCTTACATAAAAACCTTTTGGATGCCGAGATCGAATCACGCCCTGCTGATATCCAAGAAACGGAGGGAAGAGACTATAGCTGTAAGCTCTCGTTGTGGTTTTTTTTTCCTTTATATTTTTGTTAAATCATATAGACGTACAAACTGGGCCCCAACCTGTCCTCCTCCTACCTCTCTGGAATCTCGTTTCACACTTTTAACATCCAAAAAGATCCGAGGTTCCCTGAGATGTTGATCCAGAGGTGACTGGATTTAGATCACATCGTTTGGCATGTTGTCTTGAGTTGAATTTTGGCTTTGCATGTTCAATGGAATCAGGCAACCTGGTCTTGCTTGATGGTTTGCCGATAGTTGGGTCCTTGGTGCTCTTTGAGCTTAGCTATTTTCTCGCGGACCTTTCATTACCAAACTAGGTAACATCTTCAAGGCCAGAAGGGAATGGAGTTTGCAGACAGGAGGAGGAGGAGGATTGTGGGCAGGGGTGGGATTCAAAAATTTTAGTAGCCGGCTTTCCTCGAGCCTCCAGGAGGGCAAAAACAGCTGGAGGCCCTCCGGAGGCAAGAAACGGGCCCATTTCTGGAACTTCCGGGAGGACCCCAGAACTTCCGCGCGGGCCCTGCACTTACCTGGCCGCGTGGAGACTCCTGAGAGGGGAGGAGTGGGCTGGGCCAGCCAGTCGTTGCAACTACTGGTTCAGCGAAGCAGATGTAAAATTAGCATCCGGTTCTCCCAAACCAGTCCAAACCGGCTGAATCCCACCCCTGATTGTAGGATCCTTAGTGCTCTCTGAATTTAGCTGTTTTCTTATGGACATTTCATGACCCAACTAGATAACATCCTTAGTGCTAGAGGGAAGGGGATTTGCAAGGAGGAGGAGGACTGTGAGGTCCTTGGTGCTCTCAGAGCTTGGTGGTTTTCTTGCAGACGTTTCATTACCCAACTAGGTAACGCCCTCAGTGCTAGGAGGAAGTGGGGTTTATTGGGGAGGAAGGAGAAGACGGAGGAGGAGGACTGTGGATTCCTTGGTGATCTCTGAACTTGGTGGTTTTCTTGCAGACGTTTCATTACCCAAACTAGGTAACCCTCGGCTGCACAAAAATATAATAAATAAAATTTGAAAGAACAAACAAAATAGAGAAGTGGCTTTCCCTGTCAATGGGGGTGCGACAAATATTCTATTTTTACTTGGGAATTAGTTTGAGTCGTCTGTCTTCAAGTGTTCTTGGGTTTTTGAGACCTGCCACCTATAGTAATGTTTTAGTGTCAAATTTAACTATGTGATGTGGACTGTGTAGAATTCAGTGGGGGCCTAGTTAGGAGGTAAATACCTTCAATAAATGAATAATTATGCCCAGTCTGATCAGCTGTAAGCAGAAGCAGATTGCCAGAATCAGGGCTTTTTAAACCATCATTACATTGCTGCTTTAAGCACAAGCTAAGCCATATATTTAGCCCGGCTGCTTGTAAAATCTGCAACTCCCACATTATGCTACAAAAAAACCCCTCACTGTGATAATTATTTGGTCCTGTTTTTGCTTGTTTGTTTATGTCTACCTTGCGGAAAATATGTTAAAACAATTTAGGGAAATGTTTTACCAGGAAGTTCTGTTGAATGGAAATGCATACATTTTTTTAAAAAAATCACCTTCTATTGTCAAGGCTTAATGTTTATAATATATGATGGTTACATTTTCTGAATTGTTCCACTGACGATGTACCTCCCGTGCAAGAGCTAATGATTCGATAATTTGCCTGTCCATCCGATTGGGAGCAGTAATATTACAGATAGGTGGCTCAATGGCTAAGATGTTGAGCTTGTCGATCAGAAAGGTTGGCGGTTCGAATCCCTAGTGCCGCGTAACGGAGTGAGCTCCTGTTACTTGTCCCAGCTTCTGCCAACCTAGCAGTTCAAAAGCACATAAAAAAGGCAAGTAGAAACATAGGAACCACCTTTGGTGGGAAGGGAACAACTTTCTGTGTACCTTCGGTGTTTAGTCATGCCGGCCACAGGACCACGGAGACGTCTTCGGACAGCGCTGGCTCTTTGGTTTTGAAACGGAAATGAGCACCGCCCCCTAGAGTCAGGAACGACCAGCACATACATGTGAGGGAAACCTTTACGTTTAATAGCACAGATTAATATTCAGTGCAGATTTAAAAACACAAGGACCTATTTTCTTATTGGAAATCCATAGTAATGATTTAGTGTAAATAGTTGACTGCTGTTTACGCTAATTTGTGTTCTCCATTTAGGGCTTCAGGATGCTTATCAAAATATCTATAGAGTCTTTATGACAGTGATTTTTTTTTCTGTATTTCTGTGCACAGAAGGATTAAACAACATGCATTTTTTAAAATATTTGCAATAAGTGCAAGACACGGATTGTCAGTAGATCCCAGTGTTCGCGTCGAAGCTTTTAAACCTTTCTTCTCTTCTATAATGCAAATCTAGATCGGTTGCTTTGTGCGCGTTTTATATTGCAACAAACGAATTACTACTTTCACATAATTTGCACCGTGAAGTTTAGATGCCAAAGGGAACTAGCTGAAATGATATTTACAGTGCTAACACGGCATGAAAAAAATATTTTAAGAGCATAATCATATTAGCTTCATTTTTAAGAGTAAGTGTATATTTTGATTTGACCAGCTGCGTTTTTGCGGATTTCTGTGCCGGGAAATTCCATAAACTGGATTGCAAGGAAAGGAAACCTCCTTGCAGGACAAAGATGGTTACATCTTGGTTTTCTAAAAGACCAGGGTTAGATAGACAAACATCAAGCCGATATCTCGAAGCAAACATAGTGGACATCAAAATGCATCTACAGTAGTGGCCAAAATTGTGGAAATTTTTTTGGGAAAAGTGTATTTTTGAGGTTTGATGGCTAACACCATCACTTTTTTTGGAGTAGTACCATAAAATTATGTATCAATGAAAGATATTTTAATCAAGAATGTAATGTAACGGAGAAAGAGAGCTGACGTCGCAACGACACGATGTGTGATCTCGGAGCTCCGAGATTGCAGTCAATACTTTTGCCACTGGACGGTCCATCACGACCTAAACCATCCCGAAGAGACGGTGACATGGAAGAGTACATCTTGCTGATCTCAGGGACATCGCAAAATCCCTGATTGATCCAATAATACAATACAATACAATACGAGAGTTGGAAGGGACCTTGGAGGTCTTATAGTCCAACACCCTGCCTAGGCAGGAAACCCTATACTGTTTCAGACAAATGGCTATCCAACATCTTCTTAAAACTCTAGTGTTGGAGCATTCACAACTTCTGGAGGCAAGTTGTTCGACTGGCTAATTGTTCTAACTGTCAAGAAATTTCTCCTTAGTTGCAAGTTGCTTCTCTCCTTGATTAGTTTCCATCCGTTGCTTCTTGTTCTGCCCTCAGGTGCCTTGGAGAATAGCTTGACTCCCTCTTCTTTGGGGCAATCCCTGAGATATTGGAACACTGCTATCATGTCTCCCCTAGTCCTTCTTTCTATTAAACTAGACATACCCAGTTCCAAGAGAATCTCTTCTTGCCGGCGATATAAGCACAGCCCCAAGCTGCTGAAGTCGGGACAGCTCCGCAATGGGAGGGAAGCGGAAAGAGAAAGTGTGTTCATCTGGTGAGGAAATCTTATTTTTATAAAAGACTGCCCAAAAAAAGATTGAAGCTAAACTAAACTGGTAAAGAAAAGAAAATAAGCGGCAAAATTAAGCACTATTGGACAGTGTGTTATCCGTTTTCCCCCCCTATGGATGGAAGTTTTGTAAACATTTTCTACTTTTTAAAGTAAAAGTTTAGGTTTTTTCTTTTTTTACCTATTTCTTTTTTTACCTATGGATTAAATCTTCTTTATTTCTACAATACTGGTTGGGATGGAGCTTTTCTTTTCATTTTGTTTCATTTAAGAATTTTGTTTCTTCTGAGCCTGAAACATTTAAGATATAAAAGGAATATAAAGAGGGTAGTAACTTCAGAGGGAAAAGAAGTTACACTGCCAGTTAGAGGTTGAGTCCTGGAATCATTGTTTTTTTTTCCTTTTTTCTCTTTGATCATTTTGACCTTGCACTTCAAAGGCTTCAGCTTGGTTATAGAAGAGATAAGGAGAAGAATGCGGGTTGTTTACACAGGTGCTCTTTGGATGCTCTTTGATAGCTGGAAAGAAGTGAAAACAAAACTTTGTTTTTAAGCTAGAATGGCAGTGCTTACTATCTGGAAGGATGGCACAACACCAGAAAGAAACCATAACATTACAACAGATTATGTTTGAAATTCAAAAATTATTAGAAGTAACAGAGAGAGTTGAGAAGAGAGGGGAAAATATTGAAAATAGAAATTGTAATGTGGTAAAACCTGATGGAAAAATGGAAGATGTCCAGCAAATGGAAAAAGTGGAGGTTAGAGTTCTAAAAACCCAAGGGAAAAATGAACAAAGAGGCAAGATAATTGTGGATATTGATAGTGAACTGTGTGTGGTTGGAAATGGAAAGAGTGGAACATGGAAAGGGAAGATAGATGGAAAGGTGCTCTCCTCCAGATTTCAAGGTATAGAAGAAGAAAAAAGAGGAATCGATGGACTTAAGAAGAGAAACTTAGACAAAAGCACTACTGATAACCAAAGATAAGCTGATTAAAGAAACTGATGGAGAGTCTTGAGATTTTGCAAGATATGTAACAAGCAACAAGTTGCGAAGAGAAGTCCATACAAATTTGATGAAGGAAATAACCAGAAGACTAATTCCACAAATGGTAAAAGAAATAGGACTACACTATTACTGGAAAGACACTGGTTGAGATATGAAAACTAATAACAAAACACTAGTTAAAGTTAGTTAAAATTAGAGCATTATGTTAAAAATGAAGTGATAACGGATAAAGTTAAATAAATAATAGATAATGATAACAATGTATACATATGTATTGGTTTGATAAGAGGAAATTTGGTATAAATTTTAAATGGTGAAAAAAGGAGAAAAAGTAAGATAAACTTAGTCAAACTATTATTAAATAAATGATTGATAATGATAATAATGTAATATTTGTATCGACATGATAAAAGGGAAATTGGATATAAATTGTAAACAGTGATTAAGAAAAGAGGCGTAAAATTTTATCAAACATAAATAATTTTTATTTTGAATGTGTTATAAAGATATAATGTTGTTGGATGATATTGAAAATAGATAATGGAATGCCATTATGTGGTTTTGTTTTAAACTTTGGAATATTTGTTATAAAGGGACGTTAAAACAACTATAGTCATATGAAGGATGAGGTATGATGATAGTAATATATATATAAATATATCTTGTGTAAAATATATAATTTGATATGAATCATAGGTGATGACGGTGAAAGGGATGCACGAACGTTTTTTGTAACCAATTGACACACTTTTTACAATCTGTAATGGAAGATGTTTTTATGGTGTTTGTTTGTGTTTAAAAAAATATTTAAAAAAGAATGTAATGTAACAAAGCTTGTTCAATTATCTGTATTCTATGAAAAGGTATAGCCAAATATAGCTAGCAATAAAATCCAGTTAATAGAAGCAATCATTCTATCTTGGTTTCACATTATAACTGCTGCAGAGCTCAAAGACTTGGTTCAATCCATGGGAAGACGTTATAAGTCTGTAATTCATGCTAAAGGTTACCCAGCTAAGTATTAACTGACATGGTGATAATTTTTGTATATCTCATTTTTTCTATGGTGATAATTTTTGTATATCTCGCTTTTTCCTATGTGTTTCACTTTTCTTCTTTATAACTGCTATTCTAATAGCAAACCCTTCATAAACGTTATTGCATTGCATTCTTGATAAAATTATCTTTCCATTGATATATAATTTTATGGTACTACTGCCCAAAAAAGTGGTGTTATTAGCCATCAAACCTCAAAATACTGTACACTTTTCCCAAAAGGTTTCCACAATTTTGGCCACTACTGGGTAGCCAAGCAACATTTCAAAAGCTACATTGAACTCTTTCCCAAAGGACGTTCCAAAATTAAATATTCCAGTTGCATTTAGAGTGGAAATAACTGTGCCCCTGTGGGCGTAAAATGATGACAGTGATCCTTGATTTATGTGAACTTTCAGGCGAAATCAAATCCGGCATCCTCAGGATCGGGAGTGTCCGAATTCCAGTTTACAATCCCTACGAAAGCATGAAAGTGCCTGACGTTCTTTTCTATGAAAATACTCAAGTAAGTATGCCTTCATCTCCTCTTCTTTCAGATGGATGGAGACCATCTCTTGGTGGTCTGTTTAGGGACGGACTCAGTTCAGGTCACTCTCCAAAACTGGCACATTCAGCATTTTTGAGATCACGTTGTGGGTACCCCCAAAATATCTATTAAGGCGGAAACATGCCTGTTGTGAAAGGTGGGTTGTAAGATGTCATTGTTGTTGTTAGTTGTGAAGTCATGTCTGACCCATCGCGACCCCATGGACAACGTTCCTCCAGGCCTTCCTGTCCTCTACCATCCTCCGGAGTCCATTTAAGCTCACGCCGACTGCTTTGGTGACTCCCTCCAGCCACCTCCTCTGCCGTCCCCTTCTTTTGCCCTCCATCGTTCCCAGCATGAGGTTCTTCTCCAGGGAGTCCTTCCTTCTCCTTAGGTGGCCACAGTATTTGAGTTTCCTCTTCAGGATCCGGCCTTCTAAAGAGCAGTCAGGGTTGATCTCCTCTAGGACTGACCAGTTGGATGGCCTTGCAGTCCAAGGGACTCGCAGGAGTCTTCTCCAGCACCAGAGTTCAAAGGCCTCCATTCTTTGGCCCTCAGCCTTCCTTATGGAGGATGTAAGGAGCCTATCTTCAGGCGTCTCAATACTAAGCCTACTCAATTCCTTCACTCTCTCTTCATAGGACAGTTCTTTGTATCCTCTGTACTTCTCTAACCCTCTTATAGGTTGACCTCATCCTTCTTCTAGTGTGGCGTCCAGATCAATCAAGACAGAATAAAGGTTTCCCCATAATTCCAAAGCAGTTATCCAAAGGTGCTTTTTCAAGAGGCAACTGGACTTTTCTTTCTTTTTCCTTGAAGACATTTAGCTTCTCATCCAAGAAGCTTCTTCCGTTCTGCCTGAATGGTGGAGAATGGAAGGATTTATATTCCTTGCAGGTCAATAGCGCACTTTCTGAGAGTTCTTGAGGCCACTTAGACAGATGAACAGATAGACCTCCAAGTGGCCTCAACGACTCTTAGAGGGAGTCCCAATGACCTGATGACAGCAAGGAATATAAACCCTTCCATTCTCCACCATCCCTGCAGAACTGAGTAAGCTTGTTGGGTGAGAAGCGAAACCTCTTCAAGGAAAAACAAAGAAAGTCCAGGTGTCTTTTGGAAAAAGCACCTTTGGGACAACCGTGACCTGGATGACGGAGAATCTGAATAGACAGTTCTTCATTGATGTAGTAGTCAAGCTACATCTGACTTTTCCGCAGCTTATTAGGTTAATCATTCAGCTTACTTTATTTTTTCACTATCTAAAATTAAATCCTAGGCTATTTTTAGAAGCCCTAAATACACAGCAGGGTAATCTATTCTCTACTTGTGCAGGGGATTTCTGGTTTTTCCCAAGTCAAGAAGTTTGCATTTCTTTCTGTTGTGTGTCATGGGCTATGTTTAGCTCAATTCTGGAACATATCCAAGATCATTGGAGGGCATTATTCCTGCCTTTTTAGTTATTGTATTGACGTGAATGATCTGGAAAGTGTCTTATTTTCTTTCCAATTTTAAAACATGGGTCTCTTTTCTTTATTAGCATATGATGGTGATGGAAGATATGTTAAAGGATTTTTTGCTCGGAGAACATCTTCTTTTAGTGGGTAACCAGGTAAGGAACAATCAAATATCAAATCAATTAGGTACATTTAAATAGTGTTAAATGTTAATACCACTTTATAAGGCCTTGGTAAGGCCACACTTGGAATACGGCATCCAGTTTTCGTCACCACAATGTAAAAAAAGATGTGGAGACTCTAGAAAGAGTGAAGAGAAGAGCAACAAAGAGGATTAGGGGACTGGAAGCTAAAACATATGAAGAACGGTTGCTGGAACTGAGCATGTCTAGTCTAATGAAAAGAAGGACCAGGGGAGACATGATAGCAGTCTTCCAATATCTCAGGGGCTGCCACAAAGAAGAGGGAGTCAAGCTATTCTCCAAGGCACCTGAGGGTAGAACAAGAAGCAATGGGTGGCAACTAATCAAGGAGAGAAGCAACTTAGAACTGAGGAGAAATTTCCTGACAGTTAGAACAATTAATCAGTGGAACAGAATTTGCCTCCAGAAGTTGTGAATGCCCCAACACTGGAAGTCTTTAAGAAGATGTTGGATAGCCATTTGTCTGGAACGGTATAGGGTTTCCTGCCTAGGCAGGGGGTTGGACTAGAAGACCTCCAAGGTCCCTTCCCACTCTGCTATTGTATTCTTGTATAAATATACAAAAGTTCTTTGTATATGTGGTTAACAGTCAATTTCACTGAAATTGTAAATGAGACTTCTGAATAAATGTAAATAAATCTGGCTGAGGCCTTGCCAGAAATAATAAAACGGTCTAAGCTTTCTGCTCATTGACAGCTAGGCTGCCCTTAGTCATAATTGAAGTGGTGATTCCTATGAGGAGATAGAGGGCTCTGTGTGTGTTTGTTTTGTGCGTGTTTGTGGTGTGCATAAATAGTTATTTGGGAATTCTGTTTGGTTAATAAAAGCCGGCTAATCTGAAAGCTTCTAGTTACAGCTGTGATGAGATTTCAAGCCAAAATAAATGCCTCCCTAGATACTTTGCTATAGGTCCATGATGGCGAACCTATGTCACGGGTGCCACAGGTGGCACACAGAGCCCATTCTGTGGGCACCCAAGCCGTCACCTCAGCTCCGCTCTACCGCGCATGCACCTACCGCCAGCCAACTGATTTTTGAGTCTCTGCCATGCATGCGCAGGGGGTGGGGCGCATGCAGAAGACGCATGGGGGGGACGGGGAGACACACAAACATGGCGTGGGCGGGGGGCACGTGTGCATGCACAGGGGACAGGGAAAACATGGGTGCCCCCCATGGCCCGTTTTGGTCCCAGGAGGCTGCAGGGAGGCTTACGAGGCCCAAAATGGAGGGGGGAGCGCAGGGTGATATAGTGCACACATTGCATTATGGGTGCGGGCAGGGGGGGTTATGAGCTGTTGCGCGCACGCGCTTTCAGCATGCGATGACAAAAAGGTTAGTCATCCCTGCTGCAGGTGGATGGATCTCAGCCAGCCAACGAATTAATGCATGAAAAATATTCATAGACAATCTTCCCTTTTTAAATTTAAGAATAGAAATGAAGCTGTTGGCTTGCAAGTTAACGTCGGTTTCAAGTTTATTTATAACGTGTACAGCTAATCCTCGACTTACCACCGTTCAACATAGTGACAGTTCAAAGTTACATCGGCAGTCGAAAAAGTGACTGACGGCCGTTTTTTCAACACTGTCGCCGCAGGACCAAAACTCAGTCGCTTGGCTGCCGACTGACGGTCGCAGAGTCCCAGGGATCCCACAGTCTCCTTTTACGACCTCCTGACCAGCGAAGTCGATGGGGAAGCCAGATTCGCTTCACAACCGTGTGACTCACTTAGCAGCTGCAGTGATTCACTTAACGGCTGTGGCAAGAAAGGTCGTCAAATGGGGCAAAACTCAGCTTTTTCGCTTAGCAATGGAAATTTTGGTCTCAGTTATTGTCCTAAGTCAAGGATTTCCTGTATGTAGCCATGTGGCGTTTCAGCCATTAACACTACAGCAAATAAATCTCCCCATTTGATTTAAAAATAGTTGACGTTGCATTCTTTGCAAGGAGCCCCGTGAGTTAATACTGGTTTTTACGGGGGAATTTAGCCTGATTATAATTATTTTGTATTTCTCTGAGATGTCTTAGTGCCAGAAACTCAGGGCTATTCTCATTTTAGCTCCCAAATTTAGTAGAGTGCTTCACCCTATGTTCACCCCTAAAACATCTCTCATTGCGGTTGCCTTGTTGTTGCAGGGTGTGGGGAAAAATAAAATTGTCGACAGATTCCTTCACCTGTTAAATCGACCAAGGGAATATTTGCAGCTGCACAGGTGAGTTGATCTTTGGGTGGGGGGATTCTTCTTGTCAACTTTTGGGGTTGGGCAAAAAGGTCTTTAAAAAAACACATTGATTTATATTTTATGTTTCTTAACTGCTCACTCTATCAGAGAGGGGCTCTGGTTTCCCTTCAGATTGTGTATGAATATGTGTGGGTACACACACACAAACACACACACACACAAACAATCTGAAGAGATTTTATCTATCTATCTACTGTCCGTACGTCCATCCATCCATCCAGGTATCTCTCTCTCCCCCCCTCCCTCCCCCCTTCTATCGTCTGTCCATCCATCCATCCAGGTATCTATCTATCTATCTATCTATCTATCTATCTATCTATCTATCTATCTATCTATCTATCTATCTATCTATCTATCTATGGTACCTGTTTGTCTGTCTGTCTATCGTCTGTCCATCCATCCTTGTATCTATCTTTCTATCTATCGTCCATCCATCCATCCATCCATCCATGTATATTTATCTGTCTGTCTGTCTGTCTGTCTGTCTGTCTGTCTGTCTGTCTATCTATCTATCTATTTATCTATCTATGGTATCTGTCTGTTCATCTGTCTATCATCTGTCGATCCATCCATCCTTGTATCTATCTATCTATCATCTGTCCGTCCAGCCATCCATCCAGCTATCCATCAATGTAACTATCTATCTATATATCGACCTATTATCCATCTATCTATCTATCTATCTATCTATCTATCTATCTATCTATCTATCTATCTATCATCTGTCCATCTATCTATCTATCTATCTATCTATCTATCTATCTATCTATCATCCATCTATCTATCTATCGTCGTCCATCCATCCATGTACATCTATCTCTGTCTGTCTGTCTGTCTGTCTGTCTATCTATCTATCTATTTATCTGTCTGTCTATCTATCTATTGTCCGTCCGTCCATCCATGTGTATCTCTGTCTGTCTGTCTGTCTGTCTATCTATCTATTGTCTGTCCATCCAGGTATCTATCTATCATCTGTCGTCCATCCATCCATCCATCCATCCATCCATCCATCCATCTATCTATCTATCTATTATCTATCCATCAGAGAGGGCCTCTGGTTTCCCTTCAGATTGTGTATGAGTGTGTGTGTGTGTGTGTGTTCATTTTACCAACCTCGGAAGGACGGAAGGCTGAGTCCATCTTGAGCCGGTCAGCATTGAACTGGAGACTGTGGTCAGAGCTTGCTTGCTGCATTCTGACCACTGCTGTTCCGTGGCTCTAACCTGTGGTTATTATCATCCCCCCAAAATATTGGTCGTAATATCGGGCGCAGCTCCTTAAACAACCTCTTAGCAGTGGAAATTCTGGAAGAAAATCCCTGTGCTGGTCATAAGTCGAGCCTGCCTACATTCCATACCTGCTAAATGCCCTGAAGTTTCTCCAGCTGGAATCCAAGTACCCAGCTTGAATATTGGGTTTTTCTGTGGCATCTGCGTGCCTTTAGATCGGTGACCTGCAAAAATTGACTAGAAGGGAAGGGGGGAAAAAAACCTGCCTCCCCCTTGTGAATTAGGGAGTAGAAAGTAGGACAGCGTGTTTGCAAATGCAGCTTCCCCTCCCTCTCTCTCCCCCCCTCTCTCTACACACACACACACACACACACACACACACACACACACTACCCAATGCACTGATGTGGTCAGCCGGGATCTTTGCATAGAAACCTGTCCCTCTTTTTCTTCCTTAGGGACACCACTGTGCAGAGTCTGACGCTGCAACCTTCCGTGAAGGAGGGCCTGATCGTCTACGAAGACTCTCCCCTTGTAAGTCTCTCGTGGTGGACCACGGCTGCTCCTTCCCATCGGTCAACTCCCGGGACCTCATGCTGCGGCACTCCCGCAGCTGAGACCCTGATGAATTCAGGGTTCGCCTCGCATTTTAAGAAAACTGGGCCTTAAATACATTATGTTATACATTATCATAAGATTGTAGATGGGTGGTGATAGATGATTGGTAGGTAGGTAGGTAGATGGGTGGGCGGATGGGTGGATGGGAGGATGGATAGAGAGAAAGACAGATTCAGAAAGAGAGACTGACAGCTGGATAGAGAGGTGTATATAAATTAGATAGATAGATAGATAGATAGATAGATAGATAGATAGATAGATAGATAGATAGATAGATAGATAGATAGACAGACAGATAGACAGACAGATAGACAGACAGACAGACAGACATAAATACAGATGGACAGACAGACAGACAGACACAGAGGTACAGAGAGAGATGGACAGACAGATAGAGAGATACAGATACAGAGAGAGATAAAGATGGACAGAGCTAGGTAGGTGTGTGTGTGTAGATGGATGGATGGGTGGATGATGGGTAGATGGGTGGGTGGATGAATTGATGGATAGAAAAACACTTGAGATAAATGATGGACAGACGGACAGACAGACGAGATAAATGATGGATAATGGGTGGATGAATTGATGGATAGAAAAACAGATGAGATAAATGATGGACAGACGGACAGACAGATGAGATAAATGATGGATGATGGGTGGGTGAATTGATGGATAGAAAAACAGATGAGATAAATGATGGACAGACGGACAGACAGACGAGATAAATGATGGATAGATGGATGATGGGTGGGTGAATTGATGGATAGAAAAACAGATGAGATAAATGATGGACAGTCAGATGAGATAAATGATAGACAAGTAGAGGGATGGATGAGAGAGAGAGAATTATAGGTCTTGTTTTCTTCTGAGCCCCATTCATCAAACCTTTGAAACAGAGATCGGATTTTTCTTTCTTTGTTGGCCTGACCTTGGAATCTGCTTTGCTTTGCTGGCCTTGTCCACAATCATCACAGAAGCCCTCCTATCAGAAGGGCTGCCCCCTGCGTTGCACCTGGGCTGGAAACACTGGATGTCCTCCATGTCTGTAATATATATCTTTTTCCCCCCTGGGAACGTTTGTCTCGTTCCAAATCGTCTCTTTCTAGGTGAAAGCTGTCAAAAAGGGGCACATCCTAATGATTGACGAGGCGGACAAGGCGCCCACCAACGTGACCTGCATCTTGAAAACTTTGGTGGAGAGCGGGGAGATGATTCTGTCTGACGGGAGGCGCATTGTTTCGAGTAAGCGGCCCCAGAGAGAAAGTATAGCTGACTTTATTGTAGACTAGCCGATAATCTGGCGTTGCACGAGTATTTATTTATTTATAGGAGGGGAAATGTCCGGACCAAATGTAATTTCTAATGTTGGATTTTCCCCCTTACCAGAGGGAGCTCTCTGTGAAGCCGTTACCATGGCTACTCCACTGTGTGGTACAGTAGAAGCCATTTTATAGCAGTACAGTAAAAGCCATTTAAAGGCACAACAAGCTGTATCTTAACAGAACACACACCTCGAGGGGCGTTAGGGGTGTCCTTACCCCCCACAGTATTTTTCTCCAGAGAGTAAGTCGTCTGTGTACCAAGTTTGGTTGAAATTGCTTGAGGCCTTCCAGAGTTATGCTGGAACATACATACACACAGAGCTGTTTTTATGTTATAGAAGAAGATTAATCGATTAAGAGCTGTTAATAATATATGCACACGGAGATGTAATTTTTTTCAGAGAAACTGAAGGGGTTGGTTATGAATTCATATTAATGTATAATATACAGTGCAGTGGTGGGTTCCAGACCCTGTTGCAACTGGTACGCTGCGCATGGGGCCGGGCGTCCTAATTGTGCACGCACAATGTGCACGCATGCACACACCACTGCCCTGTGACACCCAGCTGTTCAGCAGAGGTCACACAAGCTCCACACTGTGCGCACATGCACAATTGGCTGGCCACATTATAAACAGATATGGAATGCGGGCGGGTGGGTGGCCCAAACGAGCCACCGTACCAGTACGATGGCGGGTGCTCCCGGCTACTACCGGTACGGTCGTACCGGCCAAAACCCACCACTGATACAGAAAAATGTTTTCCTTAAGAATACAAGCAGGAGTTCAAGAGGCAAATTAGCAGCTTTCTTGCTGTAGATCAGGGGTGTCAAACTCGATTTCATTGAGGGTCGCAATGGGGTTGTGTTCGATCTTGGAGGGAGGGGGGCCCACCCACGATTTCCACTACCAGTTTGGGCGAACCGATCCAAACCGGCCGAATACGATTTCTGCTGTTAGCTGTTTACTATCTTTTGAGAGTCACGTCCTTTTCTCTCTGGAACGAAGTCTTGTCAGATGGAAAACGCTAATTCTCTTTGTTTACCTTCCAGATCCTGCTGCTGCAGACGGGAGAAAAAATGTCATAGTCATTCATCCGGATTTTAGGATGATTGTTTTAGCGAACAGGCCGGGATTCCCTTTCTTGGGGAATGACTTTTTTGGAACACTTGGTAAGTCGGGCGCTTCGTAAAAGCTTCTCTTTTATGGTCCTCTGTGGGGAAAAAATGCTACTTTTGTTTCACGAGTCTGGTTGCAGAAAGAAGAAGAAGAAAAAACTCCAAGGAAGCTACTAATGTAGGTGTATTAAAACCATTTCTTTATTTTAGACTCCTTTGCCGTTTGGAAAAAGAAATATATATTTTGGGCCATGCGTAGTTTTCCTAGGAAAATGTTTTTCAAAAGAGAATGTAAGTTAGTGGTGGTTTGTTCTCTGATCTTGTATAGTTTTCAGACGTTTTGTCATCAGGCTAGGTAACATCATCAGCGGAACATGTCTTGTTTATTATGTGGTATAATTATACTATTATCATGATTATGTTATGTGATCAGTTGGTCACGCCGTGTGATGTGGTCACACCCGTCAAGACACCTTGCCAGCTGACCACATAAGACCTATCAAAGCAGGAGAGAACTGAAACAAGACACTTCAACCAGGTAACTGATGGTGTTACCTAGCCTGGTGATGAAATGTTCAGAAACTACACAACAAGCTCAGAGAACAAACCAACAACAACATCTACCACCCGAGCTGCAAATATTTCCCACCGTTGCTAAGAATGTAAGTAAAAAATAAGCTCCATTTTGAAGGGCTAGTAGTGTGAAGGAAGGGAAGTTTCCCCCCCACCTTCAGTTAACGAGGTGCGGATCGCAGCCCCTCCAAGAAGCATATCTCTTAATAAGCAATAAATAAAACCCGAGAACATGTTCTAATGAAAACAAACTTTTAATATGAAACAAAAATAAAGCTTACTATCTAATTCTTACATTCTGGCAAGAGCAATTGTCGCCCGCCTCCTCCGGCAGGCAAACGAAAGATCAGAAGGAAAGTACAAGAATGTGTGCCGTATTATGAAACGTATTAGGAGGCATGCGCAGTAAATCATTGTCAGATAAGAAAAACATTTCTACAGTATAACTCAGAATATGAGCTCAATTGACAAACAAATTAACGTAGTGACAAGTAGTAGCATAGTCAGCATGCTAAGCTTACACCTGTTTTCTTCAAAAATTTAAAATATCTCGAAGCACACCATAGTGTAAAGCTTAAGTATCACAGATATTCTTCTTTATTATGAACTGCAAATGAATGATGGCGAACCTTTTTGGCACCAAGTGTAGAAAAGGCAGCGCTATGCGTGTGGACACTTGTCTGGGCCGCGACCAAGAAGACGATCTATCCGGAGGGCATGCGCGTGCTGGAAAATAAACTTCTGGTTTCCGGCCCACGCGTGCACCCCAGCCACAAGTCTTCTGGTTATTACTGCACATGCGCGGATCAGCTGACCAGTGCCCATGCTCCTGCTGGAAAACGGAAGACCAACTCTTCTGCTTTCTGGCATTGCCACACGCACAAAGGCCAGCTGATTGTCGCATACGAGCCAGAAACCTGTCAGAGGGATGGGTGACACCGTGCTTGTGACAGGCGGCATGGCTCCGTGTAGCGCTTCGGACATACAGGTTCGCCATCACGGTCATATTGGATAGCATTTCCCCTTTCTTGCTTGTTCCAGGAGATATATTTAGCTGTCACGCTGTTGATAACCCTCAACCGAACTCGGAGCTGGAGATGCTTCGTCAGTATGGGCCTGACGTTCCGGATTCAGTTCTCCAGAAACTGGTAGCAGCTTTTGGAGAGCTGCGAAGTTTGGCTGACCAAGGAATTATCAATTATCCTTACTCAACTCGAGAAGTAGTGAACATTGTGAAGCATTTACAGGTACTACAATACAATACAATAGCAGAGTTGGAAGGGACCTTGGAGGTCTTCTAGTCCAACCCCCTGCCTAGGCAGGAAACCCTACACCACTTCAGACAATGGCTATCCAACATCTTCTTAAAGACTTCCAGTGTTGGGGCATTCACAACTTCTGGAGGCAAGCTGTTCCACTGATTAATTGTTCTCACTGTCAGGAAGTTTCTCCTCAGTTCTAAGTTGCTTCTCTCCTTGGTTAGTTTCCACCTGTTGCTTCTTGTCCTGCTCTCAGGTACTTTGCAGAATAGTTTGACTCCCTCTTCTGTGGGACAACCCCTGAGATATTGGAACACGGTTATCATGTCTCCCCTAGTCCTCCTTTTAATTAAACTAGCCATGCCCAATTCTTGCAACCGTTCTTCATATGTTTTAGCCTCCAGTCCCCTAATCATCTTTGTTGCACTCTTTCTAGAGTCTCCACATCTTTTCTACACCGTGGCGACCAAAACTGGATGTAGTTATTCCAAGTGTGGCCTTACCAAGGCCTTATAAAGTGGTATTAACCCTTCACACGATCTTGATTTTATCCCTCTGTTGATGCAGCCTAGAACTATGTTGGCTTTTTTGTACTTTTGACGGTCATACAGGTACTGTATGACTGTCCCTGATCCTGGATGGTTTGCTAATAATTGAAGACATCTGACTTCGGACTTGTTTAAAGACTACCCTTAACATTTAGCAGAATAACAGAGTTGGAAGGGACCTTGGAGGTCTTCTAGTCCAACCCCCTGCTCAGGTAGGAAGCCCTATACTATTTCAGACAAATGGTTCTCCAGTATCCTCTTAGAAAACCTCCAGTGATGGAGCACCCACACTTCTGGTGGCAAGTTGTTCCATTGATTACCGTATTTTTCGGAGTATAATAGGCACCGGAGTATAAGACGCACTAAGGTTTTGAAGAGGCAAATTTTTTAAAAAAGTTTTTGCACTCTGCAAACCTCAAAAATGGCCCTTTTTCCCCAAAAGGGGCATAAATAGCCTTTAGGAGACATAGAGTGCTCCTGGGGGCTTGGGGGGGGGCAAAACCGATGCCCTCCCCAGCCCCCAAGAGCACTCTGCAAGGCTCCTAAAGGCTGTGCACGGGTTTCGGGAGGCAAAAAATGCTGCATTCAATGTATAAGACGCACCCAGATTTTCAGCCTCTTTTTTGAGGGAAAAAGGTGCGTCTTACACTCCGAAAAATACAGCAATTGTTCTCACTATCAGGAGTGAGAAGAGACTGGACAGCCATCTGTCCGAAATGGCATAGGGCCTCTTGCAGGCGATCGGACTAGATGACCTACAAGGTCCCTTCCAGCTCTGTTACTCTTATCACAAAGAGTTAAAAAGAAAGAAAGACGCTGGAATGCTTGTTTGTGCCAAAGAACTGTCATAATTCAACAAGCTGGACGTTGAACCGTTCCATAAATGAATCTAAAAATAACGAAGGAACAAACAGAAATTATGACATAAAGCAAGAGACGGTCTTCATTCACCCACTCGATTCCTGCTTTGAATTCATGTTTCTGGTTGGCTTGGCCTCCGGGGTTTCCAAGGGACCTGGATCAGGGGAATGACTAGATTCCTTTAGGATTTCTTCAACCAGTAGCATGGAGAAGCAGGAGTAATTGTTTAGGACACAGAGGCTGCCCCATTCCTGTGTCTATCAAGTAATGGGAACCCGCTGGGATGAAAGGAAGGAGGGAAGTGATACAATCTCACAGTTTGGGAACGGAGGAAGGAAATTACTCATGCACAATATCTGTTTCTATCATTGTAGGGCTCTACTAACCCTTCTGCCGCAAAAATCAGGTTTTATTTTATACAAATGTAGCCTGCTTTAGTTGGAAGGTGTTTATACTGCTGGCAACTTCAGGATGTGCATATTCGCAGCACGATTTGTTTAGTTATAAAATCCAGCCGATGGCCGGCTGCTCAGATCTTCCCTTCGGTTCACACACGATCAAAAGTTGTTTTGCATTGTTTGCACATCTGAAAAGCAGAGAAGAAAATGCACCTTGGGAAAACCGGACATCCCATGGTCAGCAGTCTCTGTATATGACCTCCAGCTAACCTTTTCTCATGCAGTAGCTCTCTTCATTCATTCATAACAGAGTTAGAAAGGACCTTGGGGGTCTTTAGTCCAACCCCCTGCTCAAGCAGGAAACCCTAGACCATTTCAGACAAATAGTTGTCCACTCGCTTCTTAAAAACCTCCACTGATGGAGCATTCACAACTTCTGGAGGCAACTTCTGTTCCATTGATTGATTGATTCTTACTGTCAGGAAATTTCTTCTAATTTCTAGGTTGCTTCTCTCCTTGATTAGTTTCCACCCATTGCTTCTTGTCCTGCCTTCAGATGCTTTGGAGAACAGCTTGACTCCCTCTTCTTTGAGGCAGCCCCTGAGATATTGGAAGACTGCTATCATGTCTCCCCTGGTCCTTCTTCTCACTAGACTAGACATACTCAATTCCTGCAACCGTTCTTCATCTGTTTTAGCCCCTAATCATTGCTTCTTGTCCTACCCTCAGGTGCCTTGGAGAATAGGTTGACCCCCCTCTTCTTTGTGGCAGCCCCTGAAATATTGAAACACTGCTATCATGTCACCCCTGGTCCTTTGTTAATCATCTTTTTTGTTCTTCTCTGTGCCTGCAAGAGAGAAGAGGCTTCATTGTGGAAGCAGAAACACCCCTAGGTGACATTCTCCCTCCGAATGTAACAGTTTGTTTAAATGACCATCCAATTTGACGGTTTTGTCTCTTTACTCCTAATTAACTGATAAAAGTTTTGATACTCGTTCCTTTGAAATGTCTTGAAAAATACGTTTCTGGGTATTGCGATCCACGGAGAACGTGGGGAACCCCTGGAATATTATTTTTTTGTGTGTGTAACGGAACAAACTTTCAAGTCGCATTTTCCATCACCGCCAACAAACTCACGCTTGGTTTTGTTTTTTCCCCCTGTCTCTTTCTTGATCTCTGCAGAAGTTTCCGACCGAAGGACTTGCCAACGTCGTTCGTAACGTCTTTGATTTTGATTCCTACAACAAAGAAATACGTGAGATACTAATTAGGACTTTGCACAAACACGGAATACCGATTGGAGCCAAACCAGACAACGTACAGTTGGCTAAGGAGTAAGGCTAATTGTCTGCTGTATTGCTGCTAGTTATAAAAAAAAACCTGGAAATGCTTGAAGCAAATTCCATGCGTCTCTTTCCTCCTAAAAGGGTCATTCGGTTGCGTAATTATTTATTTACACAACATTTATCAGTGTGTATCTTTACGGGATACCGCAATATGTTTAATTGGAGGAGTCATGTTTTTTTTTTTTAATCTAATTAACATTGGTGATTTGTGCAATGGAAATAAATAAAGGGAAATATTTGTTTGATTCTTCTCGGTTTCTATTCATTGTTTGGTCTCGTTGCTAATTTATCGCTGTCATGTGTACGAAGCTGGTTTGTAACTTTTTTGCGGGGAAATGAGTGAACTGACTTGGCTTTTAATCCTGCACGGGACAAATTTCCCCAAAGTACTGCGAAACTTCAAATCAAAAGATCTCGATTCAATAGCTTTTGCTTGGCACCAGTCAAATTTCTCTGGTGAGCGACGTCATTTTGTAATGATGTCATTAAGCCAAAGATGCAAATCACCCACGCCGACAGATTTTCGTATTTTAACAGAAGTTTGTGAATAACAGACATCGTCTCCCCAATTAGACCAAAGTTTTCTCGTATTTCTTCGACCTTGCAATATGCCAGACTCTTTTCATGGTATCCAGTTTGGTTAATGGTATTTATGGGCACCCTGTGTTATGGGGTGCCCATATAATGAACGTCAGACAGATAACTTGGTATATATAAATAATAATAGTTCTTTACAAGGTTACATTTGTAAGTTCAAACCATAACAACGTTCAGAAACCATCTTAAATGAAAACAAGTATTTCCCTTTATGCTTGGAGAGGTTATGCGAAACAGACTTGTAAAAATTGGTGGTTATGTTGCTTGTTTTTTGAGGTGATGAGGAAGACAAAAGTCCACTTTGCTAGCTTTAAATCTCACTCGGTGGTTAGTTAATAAAGCATCTCCAGCTTTATCCTTAACTGAGTAAAATCTTACAGGCAGAATTGTAGATATTAATTCAATTATTTCCCAATTTTAAACCCAAGGACCCTTAAGTGTGCTGGTTTTAAAACATGCATCCAATAAACCATTGAACCGTAGTCCCAAAAGTGTGTGCTTTCTTTTTTCAAGAGGCAACTGGACTTCCTTGTTTTTCTTTGAAGATGTTTCGCTCCTCATCCAAGAAGCTTCTTCAGCTGTGACCGGATGGTGGGGAATGGAAGGGTTTATATTCCTTGCAGACAGCTGGTCATTTGCATCCTTTTTAAGGGTCGTTGAGGCCACTTGCAGGTTTATCTGTGTCCTCTCTCTAAAAGGATGCAAATGACCAGCTGTTTACAAGGAGTATAAATCCTTCTATTCTCCACCATCCAGTCAGAACTGAATAAGATTCTCGGAGAAGAAGTGAAATGTCTTCAAAGAAAAAACAAGAAAGTGCAGTTGCCTCTTGAAAAAAGAACCATGATCTGGATGTCTGAAAATCAGACAGAGAACATTTATTAGGCAATATACAAATTGATTAAACTTCCATCCATTTAGACTTCATACTTTAGTTGCCTTATTATCTTTTATCATTTTTCCCCCTTAAAAGATTCTCAGTTTAAGTTATAACGGATCTCATCTTTTTTTGTCCTGTTTATGAAAAACCAGCTCGATTGAGCAATTAATGTACAAGCGATACGTGGAGTAGTCATTGCTCACAATTTCCTGTGAATTTCCAGCGGGAGCCAAGGGGAAGCCGTGTTAATGCTCTTTGTGGATTCTCATTTCTCACAGTGATGTTTGGGACTCAGTAGCAAAAACCGTGGCGGTTAGAAATCATGAACTCTGTTCCTGCATAAACAAAGTTTGTGCTTGTAAAGCTTGATTCAAAATTGTCCTTTTCTCGTGCTTATAGGAAGCCATTATAGAGTCACAACTTCAGGGGGGTTTATGGACCCTTCCTCAAACGTTCCAAAATCAGGACCATCATCCCCAACTCTCTATAACCGTGATGGCAAACCTATGGCACAAAGTGGCACATGGAGCCATGTCGCCTGGCATGCGCGGCGGCCGCCGATTCAGGGTTTCTGGCATGCATGCGCACACAACGATCAGCTGACCTTTGTGCGTGTGGCAGCGCTATAAACTGGAAGATTTCCCAGTTTCCGGTGGGAGCCTGCGCATCGGCCAGCTGATCGTCGCATGCGCACGCTGGAAACTGGAAGTTCATTTTCCAGCAAGCGCATGCCCCCTGAGCATCTACTCTTCCAAGTTGCAGCCCCAACGAGCGCACACATACACACTGCCTTGCAAAGGTTCACCATCACTGCCCTATAATGTTTTTCCATCCATATTTTCAGACATTCACTTCTCCTTCCTCTGTCTACAGCAGTAGGATGTAGAAGGTCCATCCATAGGCAGTCCCTGACTTACAACACTTCATTTAGTGACCATTCAAAGTTACAACATCACTGAAAAAAATGACTTACGGCCGTTTCTCACACTCCCACGATCAAAATTCAGATGCTTGGCAACCAGCTCCTACTTACGATGGTCGCCGTATCCTGGGATCACGTGATCCCCTTTTGCGACCGTCAGACGAGCAAAACCAGCGGGGAAGCCGGGTTTGCTTAACGACCATGTTACATACTTAACGACTGCAGCAATCCACTTAACCAACCGTGGCAAGAAAGGTCGCAAAATGGGGTGAAATTCACTTAGCGAATGTCTTGTTTAGCAGTCAAAATATTGGGCTTGATTGAGGTTGTAGGTTGAGGACAGTCTGGTGAGTGGATAATGCAACCACTTTTGAAATCATCTGTAGGCAAAGGCGGTTAGTTACTGTTAACGGTGAAGAAACACCTCGCGGTTTCTCCATATACGTATCTAAGGAACTTTTTTACGCGGTTGTATAGAGCAGTGTTTTTCAACCTTGGCAACTTGAAGATGTCTGGACTTCAACTCCCAGAATTCCCCAGCCAGCGAATGCTGGCTGGGGAATTCTGGGAGTTGAAGTCCAGACATCTTCAAGTTGCCAAGGTTGAAAAACACTGGTATAGAGGACACAACGGAAATTCCAACAACAGGGTGACTCAGATGGAACAATCGGCATGTTGGTTGCCCAGTTTCCCATGTTTAGTTATGTGCAAACATAATCTTCATCCGTTACCGCTGAAGGCACTCAAGTTGAGAGAACTTTGGCTGCAAGTCCAGACTTCTGTTGTTTGACATTTACTTTTTTTCCCCTTCGGTTGCTGAATTATACAGACATTGCATTTGCAATCGTTCCCGGCTTCTCCAAAGTTTACAATCCTTCAAAAGAGACGCATTTTGGTCAAGTGTGAACTGTCGTTGTATAACACAATGTCGTAGGAAGTAGCAGCTTTAATAATAGATGTCCATTGGGATTGAAAACTTTATTGATCGATTCAGATTATTTCAGGATCTAGGCAAAAAGTGTGCCTCGTTTATAGCCAACTCTAAATTTATGTTCTGATTTGTATTTGTATTGTATTTGAAAGGAAGAATACTAACTCAAACAGGTGTGATTCTATAAACTCATTAAATAGAAATAATTATAAGTCCTAATATTGAACATTCTAGCTTGATGGGAATCATATTTTGACCTGGTATGACCTGTTAAAAATTTCAAACATTTCATTTCTCCAAATCCTCAATTCCAGATCTTCAAATGCTGTTTCACAAAAATGCTGCTTGTATTTTCTAAGAGTAGAGTTGGTGCAGCTTCTGGTGCGTTAAGGACTTATTTCGTGTGTCAGAACTTAGTTTTTGTTTCATCTGAACCATTAAACATTTTTTTTTTCCTCTTCACAAAAATCCCCAGGTGGAATTCCATCCTGCAAAGTAGCATTGTCATCTTAAGATTCTGTTAACGAGATGAAAACAAAAAGTATTGTCAACTCAGAGAAATGTGTGCCACATTAATTCCAGTGATATATTTTTCTTGGTCAGATTGCCATTGCCAGAAACCAAATTTATGGGCTACTGGAAAATGAATCATTTGGGGAAAACACGCCGAAGACTCTTGTGCCCTGCTGAAACACATCGTGTAGATGTGAAGGTTTGTGAAATTTGGTTCAAGTTAAAGATTAAAAGAGGAGAATATTTGTAGCTCGAGGTTGACATGAGGGCTCCTTGGTGTTCTTTGAGCTTGGTTGTTTTCTTGCAGACGTTTCATTACCCAACTAGGTAACATCATCAGTGCTAGAAGGAGTGGGGTTTGCTCTAGCAAATGGATGATGTCACCTAGTTGAGTAATGAAATATCTGCAACAAAGTCACCAAGCATGAAAAGCACCAAGGACCTGCATGTTTAACGGGTGTTAAGCATTTCCAGACTGCTAAATCTAAAGAAGTCAGATAGTTGCCACTACTTTTAAAAATACTTTAAAAAAAAGAATCATGGAATCCTGGCTGATTATGGACAATGATTTTCAAATTAAAGAATAGAATAGAAATCAGATGATGAATGGAATAGAATAGAATAGAATAGAATAGAATAGAATAGTAGGAAGGGACCTTGGAGATCTTCTAGTCCAACCCCCTGCTTAGGCAGGAAAACCTCCTTATAGACAAGGAGAATTCAGCCAAACAAGTAGTCCTCATTCAGTGACCGTTTGAAGTTATGGTGGCACTGAAAAAAAAAAGATTTATGACCATTTTTCACACTTAACAACCGTTGCAGCATCCCCACAACTGTGTGATTAAAATCTGGACCCTTGGCAGCCAACTCGTATTTATGACGGTGTTGTCCCGGGGGGGGGGGTGTCACGCAAGCCCCTTTTGCCATCATCTGCCAAGCAGAATCAACGGGGGAAGCCAGGTTCGCTTAACGACCGTGCGGCTAACTTAACAACCGCAGCAATTCGCTTAACCACCGCGCCAGGAAAGGTCGCAAAATGGGGCAAAACTCACTTAAGAACTGTCTGGCTCAACAGCAGACAACTTGGGCTCAGTTGCGGTCGCAGGTCAAGGTTCTGCCTGTCATTGTCTTTGTTTTGCCAGATTTCGTTCCAGTTTTGGGGTTCAGGAATGGCTCTCTTTTTATTTTAGGGCCCCATACATTTAAACCTGCAGGGCTTCCCTCTGGAAAGGCACGAAGGCAGAGCCTTGAGTTTTACGGAAGAGCTGGCATTCTGGACCCTCCCTTTGAACCAGGTTAACTTAGTCTGCGATGTGGCCTCTCAAGGTAGAGTACCGGGGGGGGATTGCTGCTGGCATTATTGCTGGTTCTGTGCGCAAAAAACGTTGCACGGGTGGGCTCGTTTTGCTCGCGCACAGGCCAAACGCACATTCCACACGTGGGTGCATTTGTATCTAAAATTGTCTGCGCATGTGCAAAACATTAAAAAAGGGGGGGGAATACATTTCTGCAATGAAAATTGTGCATGGGCAGAACTGAAAATCAAGATGGCACCGTAGAAGAACCGGTTCAAGGGCGTGGCAGGCCTGGGTCGCTTACTGGTTCCAGTGACGCGGGCCGCCAAGTTACTACCTATTCGGCTGAGTCGGGAGGAGCCCACCTCAGTAGAGGACCCACTTTATTTCTCTGTGAGTAAGTAACGACTGGAGAAGCTGCGGGAGGAATTTAAAACGGATATTTGCAGGAATGATTTTGCGAATTAAGCTAAGTCCCCGAAGACTGTCCTTTTGCCTGCTTTTTCTCTTGGATGTGGTCATCCCTTCAGTACTATCCTCAACAAGCCCCTGACTTCCCTCTTCAATAGTTAACTGTGTAGTAGGGCAAACCTTCTGCAGAATAATCCTTATTTAATCCTTCCTCTCTTGCTGCGTGACTAATCCTTTCGCCTGGTTAGAGACTCGCCCAACAACGGATAAGCCAAATTGCCTCGCAGCCACAAGCAGTCTTGTCCAAAATCGGGTAGGGTAGAATGGAATAGAACAGAATAAAATAGAATAGCAATAAGAAAGAGCAGGAATGGAATGGAATGGAATAATGGAATGAAGAATAGAATAGAATAGAATAGAATAGAATAGAATAGAATAGAATAGAATAATGGAATGAAGCAATAAGAAAGAACAGGAATGGAATGGAATAGAATAATGGAATGAAGAATAGAATGGAATGGAATAATGGAATGAAGAATAGAATGGAATGGAATGGAATGGAATAATGGAATGAAGAATAGAATAGAATAGAATAGAATAATGGAATGAAGAATAGAATAGCAATAAGAAAGAACAGGAATGGAATGGAATAGAATAATGGAATGAAGAATAGAATGGAATGGAATAATGGAATGAAGAATAGAATGGAATGGAATGGAATGGAATAATGGAATGAAGAATAGAATGGAATGGAATAGAATAGAATAATGGAATGAAGAATAGAATGGAATGGAATGGAATGGAATAATGGAATGAAGAATGGAATGGAATGGAATAGAATAATGGAATGAAGAATAGAATAGCAATAAGAAAGAATAGGAATAGAATAAGGAATAGAATAAGGAATAGAAAGAGAATAGAATAGAATAGAATTGATAGAACCCTTTTTTTAAAAAAATAATATTATTCAGAAGTCTACTTTACAAGTGTGTAAAATGGGAGTTTACTTTATCCTGAAGGACACAGAGAGTGTAGACATCTCTAGGTTTAAGCATTTGTTGCATTAATTTCTTGAGATTTGACTTAGGCCAGGCCAAAAAATTTCAGGGTGTTGCAAGATTAGAAATGCACTCATTTTACTCAGTCAAGGAATCTTTTCTGGGTGTGTACAAAGGAAGTTATGCTATTGTAAAGATAATAAATACAAACCTTGGGTTTTTTCCATGTATTTGCTCTGTAATTTTAAGACCCAAGATGTACAGGTAGTCCTCGATTTGCAACCATTCATTTAGTGACCGTTCAAAATTATGACGGCACCGAGAAGTCCGTTTTTTCAGACTTATGACTGGTGCAGCATCCCCATGGCCACTCGATCAGAACTCAGACACTTGGCAACTGACTTGTACTTATGACGGCTGCAGCCTGTTCCTCTTTAGTGACCTTCTGACAGGCAAAGTCAAGGGGGAAGCCAGATTCACTTAACGACCCTGTGATTTGCAGAACAGCTGCAGCGATTCACTTAACAACCATGGCAAGAAAGGTCGTAAAAGGGGGAAAAAGTCACTTAACCAATGTTTCACTTGGCAGCATAAATTCGGGGTTTAACAATGGTCATAAGTTGAGGACTACTATACCTGCGGGGGAATGAGGGGAGAGATGTTGTGTTTTTCTGATCTGACTTGCGGGGGGAATGCAGGGTGACGGATGTCAATCAAATAATGATCTCTGATGATTCTAGCGAGGGTTTCGGTGGTAGAGAAATCCTGAACTTGCACCTTCTCTCTCTTAATTTTGCGCCCCATCCCACTAAAGAGCGCGAAGACGGAACTTCGCTTTACGTGGCCACCTGCAATCCCGTCTCCTTATATTTCATGGACGCCTCTGGGAAAACCGGACACTGCATGGACCTCTACGACCTCTTCCCCCGAACCCTCCGGGGCATGTGGCAGCCCTTCGTCCGGCTGGCCCCCCTCGGCAGCCCCCTCCAAGGCCAGGTCGTTCTGCACGAAGAGCAGGTAAAGCCGAGGGGGGGAGGCCGGGCCGTGGCTCTCGGCCTTCATTCCCTGGGGGGGGGGGGGGAGAGAGAGAGAGAGAGATCTTAAAATTAGGAAAGGACCTGGAGATGACTTTGCGATGCAGAATACAAGCAGGTTTGTGATAAAGTCCTGTGAAGGTGGGCAGGCAGCTATTTGGTTTATGTCTCTTTTCTTTTCTTTCTTTCTCATTCACTCCATCCACTCATCCCTTCCTTCGTTCTTTCCTTCCTTCCTTCATTCCTTTCCTCCTCCCTCCCTTCCTTTCTCCATTTCCTCCTTCCTTACTGTCAGGAAATTTCTCCTTGGTTCTAGGTTGCTTCTCTTCTTGATTAGTTTCCAGCCGTTGCTTCTTGTCCTTCCCTCAGGTGCTCTTCAGGTGAAGAGGGGAAAGGAAGGTAAACCCATCTCTTCTTTGGGGCAACCCCTGAGATATTGGAAGACTGCGATCATGTCTCCCCTAGTCCTCCTTTTCATTATGTTAGAAATACCCAATTCTTGCAACGGTTCTTCCTAGGTTTTCGCCTCCGTCCTCATAAACGCCTTTGCTGCTCTTTTCTGAACTCTTATTGAAATGTGCTGTTTTCTTTCTCCTTCCTGCCTTCCTGGGCCTGTTTTCCAAGCCCTTCCCCTCCCTCGTCCAACCCATCCCCCCCCCCCCTTCGATCCACGCTCGATCTTCTCTTTGCACAAAGTGCTCTCCTGCTGCTGCTGCGCAACTTGGCCGGGTCACGAAAACTCGCAGCAAGGAAAGGGAAGTTCGACAGGAGCTAAAAATAAAAGCCTCTATCGGAGAAGAACGGCGGTGACATCTGTGGAACCTCTGGAATGCAAAGCGCTGGGGAGCCGGAGGGTCAGCCGGAGGCTCCTTTTCTCACACTGACAAATGGACGTGGCCCAACCGGGCAGATCCTTCCCAGCGTCCCTGGAGCACGGCCAGCCCTGGGGCTCGGAAGCCTTCGCCCATGACGCAGAGATCTATTTTGGGAGACAAACCACGATGCCCCCAGTCAGGACTCTGTTCAGAGGGGAGCCATTAAGATCGGCCTCAGTGGCACCCAGCAGCTTTCAGCCCAGAATTTAACGCCCGAAGCCAAAGAGGACAGTTCCCACCCACCCACCCTTTTTTTCCCCCCTTCTAAAGATTGGAACGTTTTTTGGGTTTCCAGTCTTACGCTGTTGTGCAGGCAGATATGCAGCAAGGAGGAAGGAAGGAAGGAAGGAAGGAAGGAAGGAAGGAAGGAAGGAAGGAAGGAAGGAAGGAAGGAAGGAAGGAAGGAAGGAAGGAAGGAAGGAAGGAAAAGAGAGTGGGAGGGAGGGAAGAGGGAGGGGAAGAAGGGGGAAAAAGGGAGAAGGAGGGAGGAAACAGGAAAGAGAAAGGAAGGGAGGAAAGAAGGAAATAAAGGGAGGAAAGAAGGAGAGAGAAAAAGAAAGAAAAGAAAGAGAAAGAAAAAAGATAGAAAAAGAAGAGAGAAAAGAAAGAAAGGAAAGAAAGAAGAGAGAGAGAGTAAAGTAAGGAAGGATGGAATGAGGGGGAGAAAGAAAAAAGAAAGGAAAGAAAAAGAAAGAAAAAGAGAGGGGAGGGAGGGGGGGAAAGGTGAGAGAGGGAGGAAACGGAAAGAGAAAGGAAGGAAGAAAGGAAAGAAGGAAATAAAGGGAGGGAGGCGAAGAAGGAAGGAGAGAGAGAAAAAGAAAGGAAGAAAAGAAAAAGAAAGGAAGGAAGAGGGGAAAGAAAGAAAGAAGAGAAAAAAAAGAGAGGGAGGAGGGAGGAAAAGAAAAAAAAGAAAAAGAAAGAAAAGAAAAACTTGGAAGTCCTTGTAATTTTCTCCCCAGAGTTCTGTGTTATGGGAATGTTGGAGTGTTGTGACATATTATTAAACTTTGGTAGGATGATCCCGTCACTCTAATCTGGAAAGGGATGCTGGAGTCAAAATGTTGCTTCCTTGTGCGGTCAAAATAATGATTGAGCAACAAATCTGAGCAACAAATTGGGTAATTACGGATGCAAGAACTCTGGCCTACATGACAAGACTGCGCTGTGCATTTTTTCTCTCCAAAGTTTCCAATCCCAAGAATTATTTCAGTGACCACGCTCCCCCTCCCCTTCTATAGTCTGGAAGGGAAGCAGAGACCTTCACCACTCATCCAGGATTTCTCATCCCTAATTCTTCTCCTTCTTCCTCTTCTTCATTCAGAACTTCTCATCCCTAATTCTCCTTCTCCTTCTTTTTCTTCTCCTTCTCCTCCTCCTCCTATCCTCCTCCTTCTTCTCTTTCTTCTCCTTCTTCTGCTTCTTCTCTTTCTCCCTCCTCCTCTTTTCCTCTTCTTCCTCCTCCTTCCCTCCTCCTCCTCCTCCTCTTCCTCCTCCTCCTCCTTCCTCCTCCTCCTCCTCCTCCTCCTCCTCCTCCTCCTCCTCCTCCTCCTCCTCCTTCTTCTTCTTCTTCTTCTTCTTCTTCTTCTTCTTCTTCTCTTTCTTCTTCTCCTTCTTCTTCTCTTTCTTCTCCTCCTCCTCCTTTCCTCTTCTTCCTCCTCCTCCTCCTCCTCCCTTTTTCAGATACATAGATGAAATTAAGAGTGTACAGTGCAATCTTGCCCTATTCAAACCGAGTAAAAAAGAGGAATGAAGCATTTTTAGTTAATATGATGTGTGTGCAGAAAGTCAGAGGTACCCGGGTATGAGCTTTCTAATTCTTAAAATAACCCTGGAAAATGAATTTGGGGCTGGGGAGAGGGAATGACTAGAATTCATCCTTCAGGATCACTGGGGAGAGGAATACAACAGATGGAAGGACAGGGGAGCCAAATAACCCCTGAGCAGTAAATACAACGACATCTGGAGCTTCGAAGATGCTTTGGAAGCGATGCTGGTCTGCTTTTTTCCCCCTGTATTTATTTATGTTTTAGTTGTTTGCAGCTCACCTTTACGATTTTTACAAGATGCCAAACATATCCAGCACACCTTCCTCCTCTTTTTTTTTTCCCCAGGTGGGTTGGGCTGAGAGAGAGAGAGGCTGGCCCAATGTCACTCAGCTGGCTTTCATGCCTAAGGCGGGACTAGAACTCCCAGTGTCCTAGTGATTGGGCCAAGCTCACCTGGCTAAAGTGGAACTAGAACTCCCAGTCTCCTAGTGATTGGGCCAAGCTCACATGGCTAAGGCGGGACTAGAACTCCCAGTGTCCTAGTGATTGGGCCAAGCTCACCTGGCTAAGGTGGAACTAGAACTCCCAGTCTCCTAGTGATTGGCTCAAGCTCACATGGCTAAGATGGAACTAGAACTCCCAGGGTCCTAGTGATTGGCCCAAGCTCACATGGCTAAGGTGGAACTAGAACTCCCAGGGTCCTAGTGATTGGCCCAAGCTCACATGGCTAAGGTGGAACTAGAACTCCCAGGGTCCTAGTGATTGACCCAAGCTCACATGGCTAAGGTAGAACTAGAACTCCCAGTCTCCTAGTGATTGGCCCAAGCTCACATGGCTAAGGTGGAACTAGAACTCCCAGGGTCCTAGTGATTGACCCAAGCTCACATGGCTAAGGTAGAACTAGAACTCCCAGTCTCCTAGTGATTGGCCCAAGCTCACATGGCTAAGGTGGAAGTAGAACTCCCAGTGTCCTAGTGATTGGCCCAAGCTCACATGGCTAAGGTGGAACTAGAACTCCCAGGGTCCTAGTGATTGGCCCAAGCTCACATGGCTAAGGTGGAACTAGAACTCCCAGGGTCCTAGTGATTGGCCCAAGCTCACATGGCTAAGGTGGAACTAGAACTCCCAGTGTCCTAGTGATTGGCCCAAGCTCACATGGCTAAGGTGGAACTAGAACTCCCAGGGTCCTAGTGATTGGCCCAAGCTCACATGGCTAAGGTGGAACTAGAACTCCCAGGGTCCTAGTGATTGACCCAAGCTCACATGGCTAAGGTAGAACTAGAACTCCCAGTCTCCTAGTGATTGGCCCAAGCTCACATGGCTAAGGTGGAACTAGAACTCCCAGGGTCCTAGTGATTGACCCAAGCTCACATGGCTAAGGTAGAACTAGAACTCCCAGTCTCCTAGTGATTGGCCCAAGCTCACATGGCTAAGGTGGAAGTAGAACTCCCAGTGTCCTAGTGATTGGCCCAAGCTCACATGGCTAAGGTGGAAGTAGAACTCCCAGGGTCCTAGTGATTGGCCCAAGCTCACATGGCTAAGGTGGAACTAGAACTCCCAGGGTCCTAGTGATTGGCCCAAGCTCACCTGGCTAAGGTGGGACTAGAACTCCCAGTGTCCTAGTGATTGGCCCAAGCTCACCTGGCTAAGGTGGAACTAGAACTCCCAGTGTCCTAGTGATTGGGCCAAGCTCACCTGGCTAAGGCGGGACTAGAACTCCCAGTCTCCTAGTGATTGGGCCAAGCTCACCTGGCTAAGGTAGAACTAGAACTCCCAGTCTCCTAGTGATTGGCCCAAAGATACCCAGCTGGCTTTTATGACTAAGGTGGTTCTAAAACTTCCAGTCTCCTGGCAAAGTCACCCAGCTAGCTTTCATGGCTAAAGCAGGACTAGAACTCACGGTCTCTCGCTTTCTAGCCTGCTGCCTTAACCACTAGCTGAAACTGCCTCTCTCAACTTTGTTCCACCTGTTGTACACTTAAGAGTCTAATCCTTTACACATCCCCAACTTAAAAACGGTGAAAAATTGAAATTCAACAATGCGCCCCAAAGGGCATTCAGGAACACATCTGGATCCAGCCCGTTGCCCACCATTTATGATTTGTGGCTCCCCCAACGAATGTGGGGAGGGTCCCCAACGTGTGTCGTTCAGGACACATATACGTTTGCAACTCTTCCAAAGTATGTAGAATTACCCTCTTTGTATTTATCTTTTTCTGATAGAATCACATCATTTTATTGCTGGACACAAACACGGGGGCCGTAAGCCGCCTCACCCTGTTACCAGATATGCCGGCTTCGCGGAAAGGAACATCGTGGTGGGGAGGAAATCCAGAGGAGGTAAGACACCTCAATAGCCTATTTATCCTGCAAGAATGCAGGTAGTTCTCGACTTACTGCTATTCATTTAGTGACCGAAGTTACAACAGCACTGAAAAAAAACAAATTAGGATTATTTTTCACACTTACGACCGTTGCAGCGTCCTCACAGTCACATGACCAAATTTCAGAGGCTTGGCAACTGGCATGTACTTACAACAGTTGCAGTGTCCTGGGGTCACATGGCCTTGTTTTGCGACCTTCCCACCAGCAAAGCCAACGGAAGCCAGATTCACTTAGCGACCGGGTAACTAATTTAACAACCGCAGTGATTCAATTAACCATGGTGGCCAGAAAGGGTCGTAAAATAGGACTTCCTCATTGACTTTGCTGGTCAGCAGGTTGCCAGAGGGGACCATGTGACCTTGGGACACTGCAACCTTCATAAGTACATGCCAGTTGCCAAGCCTCTGAATTTTAAATCACGTGACCACGGGGATGCTGCCATGGTTGTTAAGTGTGAAAAACAAGTCCTAAGTCACTTCAAACCATTGTAACTTTGAACCGTCACTAAATGAACTATTGTAAGTGTAAATGATCACAAGAACCCTGGACGCTACCTGTAGTATAAGTCCCTTTTGTTCTGACCCCGCCTTAGCAGAAGCAAGAAGCAGACTCCTTGTAACGAAAAATCCCTCATTATTGATCTCCTGTGAATTAATGGCCTTCACCCACCGAAAAGTCCAAGCGAGAGTCCTGCATGGAGTTAACTGCAGTACAGACCTTATCAGTTCCTTGCGATAATTGCAAGGCCGGTTGTGGCACAAAACGCAAGGAGCAAAATCTTCAGAAATACAAACTGTTGTCTCCTACGACCACCACTCCCCTTTCCTTCTATTTATTCCCCCAGCCAGGGAGGGGCCATTCAGTGTCCACATGTGCCTTGTTTCCCGAGTCGACTCCTTGTCCTCCATTGTTCTCCTCTCCTAACAGCTCTGCACATCTGGAACAGGCCCCAGCTGTTCTTCCTCCTCACTCATATCAGCCTCCAAAGGCAGCTCCTCTCTGGTGGCTGGGAAATGCCCAACGGCCCTGGATCTATCTCTGCGTCCGACGCAGAGCAGAGTCTTCCCCGGACCCCAGGTTCTTCCCCAAGCTCCTCACCGTCCTAGTCGGCCGCCAGCTCCACTGGCAGCTGGTGGGCCACAACACCTTTTCTCGTCATGTTGTAACTTTGAATTGTCACTAAACGAACCGTTGTAAGTCGAGAACTACCTGCATTCTACCTGGCACAGAGAATAGGAATCGGTGTGAGCGTTTCTGGGATTGGACCCGGGTATATTTTTTCCCCTCCGCGTTAGATCCGTTAAGAACCTTTTCCCATCGCTTGCCGATTCTCAATTTGCAACCAAGCGTTTTGGTGGATTTTGACCCCAAAATTGTACATTGTTATTTTGTCTTTTCCTCCTCCACCTGCCCACCTGCCCACCCCCACCCCCCACCCCGAAAGAAGACGAGTCACAAAATGTGCAGAGAATTCGCAGATAAGAATTGGCTGGTGTTCTACAAAGAGGGAGGGTAAGAATAAATTCCTTTTTTTGCTGCTTCTTCTTCTTTGCTTACAGAATTTAGCCAGAGGTTCTCCTGAGCCTAATTTTTAACATTTCATCTTTCAGGAACTACCTGACCGTTATGGATGTCCTGGAGGGCAATGCCCACACCATCTCCCTGCCCATCAGCCTCAAGTCTGTCTTTTTAGTGGCCGAAGACCGGTGGCTTTTGGTGGAAAATAAAACCAACCAGTAGGAACAACCTTCTCATACCTCATCTTACTTCATCTACAGATCCTTCTTTCTCCACCTTGGGCCCCTTGAAGAGATCCTACTACGCCATTACGAATAAATAGTTGTGCAATCTCTTCTTAAAAACCTCTGTTGTTGGGGCATTCACAACTTCTGGAAGCAACTTCTGTTCCACTGATTAATTGTTCTAACTGTCAGGAAGTTTCTCCTCAGTTCTAAGTTGCTTCTCTCCTTGATTAGTTTCCACCCATTGCTGCTTCTCCTGCCCTCGGGTGCCTTGGAGAATAGCTTGACTCCCTCTTCTTTGGGGCAGCCCCTTAGACCTTTGTTCTGCAATTATTCAGTTCAGCTGTTGTAGAATTAATGATTAAAAACTGCAATAATTGTTGTGAGGTCCTTGAGGTCTGAGCTTGATGGTTTTCTTGCAGATATTTCCTTCCTAAACTACTGTCGGAAACATCATAAGTGAGCACTGATGATGTTACCTAGTTGGGTCATGAAATGAATGAAGCACCAAGGACCTCACAGTCTTCCTCCTCTTCCTCTTCCTCCTCTTCTCTGCAAACCCCACAAAGACCTGTGGATTTCAACATCCCAAACAGTGGTGGGATTCAGGTTTTTTTTACTAACGGTTCTGTGGGCGTGGCTTGGGGGGAGTCATGTGACTGGGCCTGGCCAACTCAACGTCACTTACGGCCATGCCCATTCAGTCACATGACCACACACACACACACACACACACACACACACACACACCAAACCACGCCCAGAGAACCTGGTAGGGGAAAAAATTGAATTTCTACTTATTTTCTGACCTGCCCTGGGCTCATTTGTCAAAGGCCGCCTCCTCCTGCATGCCGCCCGATCTCCCTTCGCCAGTTCCGTTTCTGCTCCTTCGGGGGCCCCGGCCCTAGTCCCGCTTCCTCCCCCACGACCGCCTCTTTCTTTGCTTCCCGGCAGCGATGGCTGGCTGGAGGCCACCGAAAACTACCGGAGGTCAAAAAAGCTGCCATTGCCGCCCTCTTCTTCGCACTGGTCGCATACGCGCATCCCGTTAACCTGAGTTATATTTGGGATAGAAAGGTGATGGCAGTTGGGCTGCGTGAAAGGGTTTCATTGTCTGCAGTTTTTATTGATTTATTTTTGTAATGTTGTGAGCTGCCCACCAGTACCACAGCCCAAGACAGCTTAGGAATCTTTTAAATTAAATTGATGGATGAGAAAGGAAAAGAGCATGGAATTATCCCACAAAGAGTTTTCTTAGTTCCTATGAATATACCATAAACTAGACATATCCTATATCCTGGGTATGTCTAGTTGAATGAAAAGAAGGACCAGGGGAGACATGATAGCATTATTCCAATATCTCAGGGGTTGCCCCAAAGAAGAGGGAGTCAAACTATTCTCCAAGGCACCTGAGGGTAGAACAAGAAGCAATGGGTGGAAACTAATCAAGGAGAGAAGCAACCTAGAACTGAGGAGAAATTTCCTGACTGTTAGAACAATTAACCAGTAGAACAACTTATCCCCAGAAGTTGTGAATTCTCCAGCACTGGAAGTTTTAAAGAAGATGTTGGATAGCCATTTGTCTGAAGTGGTGTGGGGTTTCCTGCCTGAGCAGGGGGTTGGACTAGAAGACCCCCAAGGTCCTTTCCAACTCTGCTATTGTATTTTATTGTACTCTAACTTGAATTCCCCAATTGAAAAACCGACAGAAGTGGAGAAGGACCATGTCTCCTATTTTAAAGTCCCTGGAGGGAAAATATATATTATTAAATTTGGCCCATGTAAACCTGCCATTTAAAAACATTGACAATTCCTTGTGATTTCCAGGAAGTACCTGCTGACTAAGCCAATACACCTGGCCGTGGAGGAGACCGGGGTGTGCCAATTACACACTCTGACCGAGGAACCTGGGGAAACTGGATTTGGGGTAACTACAGGTATGGAATTTAAAAACCGAATTGTCAGCGTCTTTGTGGGTTGTTGTTTTTTTCTTTGTTTGTATAATTATGGGTCTGTAAAGCTTAAGAAGACATCGCTTCAGAGGACAGATTTGCTGAATTCAGTATTTTCACACAGGCCAGTGTTTTTCAACCATGGTGGCTTGAAGATACGTGGACTTCGACCCCCAGAATTCCAGCCCCGCTGGGGAATTCTGGGAGTTGGGGTCCATGCACTCTGGCTGGGGAATTCTGGGAGGTGGAGTTTCATGCATGCTGCCTGGGGAATTCTGGGAGTTAGAGTTCACAAGGCTTGCTGGTGAATTCTGGGAGTTGGAGTCCACCCATCTTAAACTTGCGAAGGTTGAGAAACATTGACGTAACCCACACCTTGTATTCCCTTGGTGGCAGTTTTACAGTAATTAAAAATAAAAAGAGTCAGATGAATTTGTGAGGAAAAAAAACAACCCAGGATGTAGCAAATTCAAACAACACCTTTCCGATTGCCTGAAAAGGAGACCGGCTGTTATCGCCAGAATAGCTGAACCAAGCAGCAGCCTGTTGCGGGCAAATAGGCTTGTTTTTATATATAAATAAAAATATAAATATATATATTAATTTTGCCAGGAACAACAAAGCCATCCGATCAAACAGGCATTCTCTTTTATTTTTTTAAAGAGAAAAATGCTGTCAGGTGCTTTGAAAAACAAACGGCTGGTACATATCACGCTAATTATAAAAGTCCAGAAAAAGGATATGCATAATGAGAAATATTGTAAATGCACCTCCCTTTTTTGATAGACCGTAGAGAAGCTATTCCTCCTTTTAATTCTATTTTCTCTCGAGCTGAACAAGGCCGAGAGAGAGAGAGAGAGAGACAGAGAGAGACAGACAGACAGACAGACAGACAGACAGACAGACAGACAGACAGACAGATAGATGAGGGCCAATTTAAAAAATGAAAGAGCCAAAGCTAATCTCCACTGTAAAAATCTGTTCCCGGAGATGTCGAAATAATCCTGGTTTGTTCCTGGACCATAAATAACCCATCAGGCCACTGTTTGCTTTGATGGATGGTCTCCAGAAAGATATATGGGAAGTCCTTGATTTACGACCTTACAAGGCACTGAAAGAAGTGACTTGCCACCGTTTTTCACACTACCGTTGTGGCATCCCTGTGTTGTGTCCCATCAGCAGAGCTGGCAGCAGATTCGGACATTGGGGAGGTTGGGGAGGGACATGAAGCCATCCTGGAGTCTGGAGAAGACTCGGACGAGGGCTCCACATCGGAGGCAGAGAGGGGGCCAGGGCCCTCCGATAGTTATCAGCTGCCTTCGGAGTTGGATATCAGTGGGGCAGAAGAACAGCTGGAGCCTGTTCCCAGTGTGCGCATGCACAGAGCTGCCAGGAGAAGGGAACAGCTAAGGAACAAGGGCCGACTTAGGAGCAAAGGCGCAGGTGGAGAGTGAATGGCCCCTCCCAGAGGGAATAAAGAGGAGCGAAAGGGGAGTGGAGTTTGCAGGAGGCCATTAATTCACTTAATTAGTGTGAAAATCTGTTCGTGACCTCAGAGACTCCTTGCCAAGTGTTTTCTTGTACAGCATTGTGTTTGGAAGATATCGGCAGGTCTCCAAGCCTGATAAGGTCTGTGGTTGTCAATTCACCCTTGGGCTCAGTTGCGGTCGTAAGTTGAGGCCTGCCTGTATGTTGTGCTTATTTGCTCTAAGTCGGTAGAGATTCTCAAGTCTTGGTTGTCCCCAAGGTGCTTTTTCAAGGGGCAACTGGACTTTCTGGTTTTTCTTTGAAGAGGTTTTGCTGCTCATCCCAGAAGCTTCTTCCGTTCTTCTTCAGAATTGAAGAGGCTACTAGGATCAGAAGCAAAACATTTTCATAGGAATGTCCATGGAGATTCTTAGTCCTCCAGGTCATGGTTGTCCCAAAAGTGCTTTTTCAGGAAGCAACTGGGCTTTCTTGATTTTTCTTTGAAGAGGTTTCGCTTCTCATCCCAGAAGCTTCTTCAGTTCTTCTTCAGGATTGAAGAAGGTGCTTGGATGAGAAGCAAAACATTTTCAAAGGAAAGTCCATAAGAGATTCTTAAGTCAACCACGTCCTGGTTGTCCCAAAGGTGCTTTTTCAAGAGGCAAATGGACTTTCTGGTTTTTCCTTGAAGACGTTTTCGTTCTCATCCAAGAACTTTCTTCAGCTCTGACTTCATTTGCTCTGCTTTTCTGCCCAGGGATGGACACCTACGTGCCTCAGGCTGCGTCTCGGGATCCACTGTCTTCCGAGAACTTAAGCCGAGCCGTTGAGCAGAAAATCAGCGCCCCCAACCGAATGTTCTCCGGCCGGGAAGATTATGCAACAGTCGTGGTCGGATTCCCAGATCTCATGGTAGGAGTTTTTTTTAAAAAAGGGGTTTTCTTGAGTGGGGTTTTTGACAGCTCAGGATCCTTGATTGTGGGCTCACCGAGCCTTCCCCAAAACTGGCACCTTTTACGTATTTTGAATGCCAACGGTGCCTGTTCTGGATGCGCCCTTTTCTTTAGGCGGATTGTGAAATCTGGAGCAGCTGTGGTGTCTTTCATCCCTTCGCCACCTAGATAGCTCCCATCTTTCTAGAATCCAAAGTTTTTTTAAAAAAATTAAGATTTCATTATCTTTCAATGGGTCACTTAACCCCAATGTTCACGTCGTGTGTCACAGTCGCCCAACGAAGTCTTCAGCTGCAAGAGAGGCTCCCAACTGAACAGCCGACAATTTTCACTCGCCGATCCACTTTATTACGGGAAGACCGGCGAAAGGGGCACGGCAAAGCACACTAATTGTGTCACTCTGGTTGCGGCTAACCAAGTGGTGAGGCTCTTAGCCCCCGGAGATGTGCCTCTGAAGGAGCTCTATCCTAAAGGTAACACAACTTCTTCATTTTTATATATATATCCTGCCTTCCTCACATCCCATGAGCACCTGAGGGCAGGACAAGAAGCAATGGGTGGAAACTAATCATGGAGAGAAGCAACTTAGAACTGACTATTTCTTTGTCTAAATACCGGTGCACTTTAGTATTTGAAGCCCAGGTCTGTTAACACCCAATACTGAAACCCTGAGTCATTTGCCTTTCGCAGTTTCCCTTTCAGAGTCGTTAAGGATTAGAGGCCTCCGTGGTAGCGAAGGGAAAAAATAGCCGATGTTCAGAGCCATTGAAACACAATGTGCTTTTTCTAATCTCCTCCTCTGCAGAAGAGCTGGACTGAAAGTGGAAAACAGATCCCTGAACTCCTTTATCTCCAACGTGTCTCTCGGCCTCTTCCTTTTTTTTTTCTACCGCTGTTAAAAACGTTCATTAGATAAGAGAAGCCCTTGGTGCTCTCTGAGCTGGGTGGTTTCCTTGCAGACGTTTCGTGACCTGACTAGGGAACGTCATCAGTGATGGAAGGTTGTGGGGTTCGCGGAGAAGGAGAAAGGAGGAAAGAGGAGAAGGAGGAGGAGGAAGAGGAAGTGGAAGAAGAATAGAAGGACTGTGGGGTCCTGGCTGCTCTCTGAGCTTGCTTATTTTCTTGCAGACGTTTCATGACCCAACTAGGTAACATCATCACTGCTAGAAGGAAGTGGGGTTTGCGGACAGAAAGGAAGAAGAGGAGGAGGAGGAAGACGAAGAGGAGGAGGAGGAAGAGGAAGAAGAAGATTGTTGGGTCCTTGGTGCTCTCTGAGCTTGCTTCTTTTCTTGCTGGCGTTTCGTGACCCAACTAGGTAGCATCATCAGTGCTAGTAAGGAGTGTTGCTTGCTTTCAGTTTATATTCTGGTGACTTGCCTGTGTGTGTGTGTGTGTTTTTTTTTTTAAGGGATTCTTTGGTTGGGCTGTTTACTGATGGCTCTTTGACAGTTTCTTGATATGGTTTGCTTGATTGTTGGTCTGAAGTTGACCTTGGAGTCCATCTGTGCTGATCTGGGTGCCGATTCCTGATTATTATCGATGATTATAGATTAACACCAACCACCAAGCCCAACCAAAGAATATCTAAGACCGCCCTCGCCCACACAGACAGGCAAGTCACCAGAGTATAAAGCTCACAGCAAACTGCACTCCTTAGTACCGGTACAACTGATGATGTCACCTAGTTGGCTCATGAAACGTCTGTAAGAAAACAAGCAAGCTCAGACACCACCAAGGACCCCATAGTCCTCCTCCTCCTCCTCCCTGTAAACCCCACTCCCTTCCAACACTGATGATGTTACCTAGTTGGGTAATGAAACATCTGCAAGAAAACCACCAAGCTCAGAGAGCACCAAGGGCCCCTCATTTCAACCCTGAGATGGAAATATTCTCTTTTATTGGGTTCATTAAATATGATTTCGAGCCAGCTCTTGCGAGGAGTTGTTTAAGAGGACCGCTGTTGAGAGTTGATTAACTTTTATTCGTGTTTATTTCCATCTCAGCTTTCAACCCAATAAATACCTGCCTTATCTTCTGAAGTTCTATAGCTTACTGCAGGGGTCATTTGAGTTATTCCTATCATTTCCAGTACCTCACTGATGAAATTTATTTAGACCATAACGATGTGATTTTTCAGGGGTAAATTCATTAGGATTATAAAATCTCTCCAAACCTTTCTGTCTGCAGATGTTACGCCTCCCCAAACAGCTGGATACTTGGAAATTACCGATCTTACGACAAAGAAGCTTAAATACATACCTATCCCCAGGTAATTGTACTTCCTCATGTAGAAGGCCTCGTATCCATGGTAACGGTGGCAGGATCTGCAGGGAAAAAAACCTCAATCTCTATGGAGATTCTCGGTCCTCCAGGTTGTCCCAAAGGTGCTTTTTTTCCAAGATGCAACTGGACTTTCTTGTTTTTTCTTTGAAGACGTTTCCCTTCTCATCCAAGGAGCTTCTTCAGTTTTTCTTCTTCAGAACTGGAGAAGCTACTTGGATGAGAAGCAACACATCTTCAAAGGAAAGTCCATGGAGGTTCTCCGTCATCCAGATCACGGTTGTGTTAAATAAGAACGAAAGGCGAGCGGAGTCGTGAGGAGAAACCAACCAACTTTATTGAACAAAACTAGTCACAGACAAATACAGGAGAGAATCAATGCAAGGTTCGTCTGACAGCTATTTATACGAAGCTGTCAGACGAACCAGCCAATCCCCAAGCCAGAGTTTCCCCGCTCTCAGCCAGGTCGCGTCTTAGCCAATCAGACGCGACCTGGCTGTTGCTAGTGCAGATGCCGGCTGTCAGGGAAACTCCCTGACGTCATCTGCCCGGACACAACACTCCTTCCCCCCCAGTGACTCCGCATGTGCAAGCGACGCACAAACGTAGTCACGTAAATAGTCTGGGCGGCGCCGGCCCCGCCCAGAACGCCTCAGTTCGACAGGAGGCGCCGGAGAGGAAGGTGGTGTCCGTTGAAGCTCCTCCCGCAAGGGAGTGGAGCTCCGGGCGCCATCTTGGAGGCCTACCCCTGACGGAGAAAGACCAGGCCCAGGTAGGCAGGGCCGAGGGGGCACAGCCGAAGGCGGGCTTGAGCTGGGCACTTGTTGGTAGGCCTGGCCTGACTCGGGGAAGGCCATTTGGAAACCGGGAGGCTGACGCCTAACGGGCGACACCCCCTCAACACTGGACGGCCGGGAGGCGGCGTCCAAGGACAGGAAGGCCTTGGGCAGCTGGACCGGGCGGACGATTTCTGGTGGAAGGGCACCAGGAAACAGAACGTTGGAGGGCTCAGGCGCAGCGACGTTGATGGTCGACCTTGCGGGGGTGTTGTCGCTGGTGCTGGGCAGGCGGCGCCTCAGTTGATCCAGGTGCCGCCACCATTCGGTCCCATCATGTAGCTGGACCCTGTAAGAACAGGGGCCGGTTATGGCGGTGATGGTGGCAGGCACCCACCTAACCGCCCCTGAGAATGCCTGAGCCCAAACAGCATCGCCCAGGAGGAACGCGCGGGTAGGGGGCCCCAGGTTGCCAGGCTGTTCACTTGAATAGAGTGGGTGCAACCTATCCAAGGTGGTCCGCAGGCGCCGGCCCATCAGCAGCTCAGCTGGAGACTTCCCGGTCAGGGGGCAAGGAGTGGCATGCTGTACCAAGAGGTAAGCAGCCACCCTTGATGGCCAGTCTGCCCCATCCATCCTGCCCAACGCCTCCTTGGCCGAGCGGACCGCCCGTTCCGCCCGGCCATTACTAGCCGGATGGTATGGGGCGACTGGGGCATGGCGGATGCCCTGAGAAGCCAGGAACAGCTGGAACGCGGTGGATGCAAATTGAGGCCCGTTATCAGAGACAATGACGTCCGGCACGCCATGGGTGGCGAAAAGCCTAGTCAGTTCTCTGATCGTGGCCTCGGCTGTGGTGGACCTCATGAGGGTGAGCTCCACCCAGCGCGAATATGCATCCACCACCACCATGAAGACCTGGCCTCTGAAGGGACCCGCGAAATCCACGTGGAGACGGGACCAAGGCCCACGGGGCAATTCCCATTCCCTAGGAGAGGCTGCCGGTGGCGCCAGTCGGGAATGTTGGCAGGGGAAGCAGCCGGCCACCCAGGCGGCTATCTCGTCATCAATGCGAGGCCACCAGACATAGCTGCGCGCCAGGCATTTCATGCGCACTATGCCCGGGTGGCCCTCATGAAGGCGAGATAGCACCTGATGGCGCAGGCTGGGTGGAATGACCACCCTGTCACCCCACAGGAGGCACCCACTGTGAAGTGACAGCTCCAGCTGCCTGGCCTTGAAGGGACGAAGGTGCTCTGGCACCGGACCCTCAGGCCAGCCCCTTTGGACCCAAAGGATGACCTGGGACAGGTCAGGATCAGCCCTAGATTTTGAGGCCACCTCTCCGGAAGAGAGTGGCAGAGCCAAATCTGCTATGGCCAAGACCGACAGGCAAGGCACTGTCGGGGGGTCAGCAACGGGCAAGGGGCAGCGGCTGAGGGCATCAGCGTGCCCTAAATGCTTGCCCGGGCGGTAGAGCAGAGTATAGCTGTATGCAGCTAGGAACTCTGTCCACCTGGTCATGCGCGGTGACAGGATGGGAGGGGTCGGCTTGTTACCTGCCAAAAGCCCAAGGAGTGGCTTATGGTCAGTGAACAAAGTAAAGTGCCGACCATAGAGGTAGTCATGGAACCTTTTAATCCCTGACACTGCAGCCAGAGCCTCCTTGTCGATCTGGCTGTAATTGCGTTCCGCAGAAGTCAGTGTCCGGGAATAAAAGGCTATGGGGGCCTCCGAGCCATTGGGCAGCACATGGCTCAGGACCGCCCCCAAACCCACGGGGGAGGCGTCACAAGCAAGAGTCAAAGGCAGCTTGTCCGAATACTGAACAAGGACTGCCTCTGACGTCAGCAAGTCTTTGACAGCCGCGAACGCATGCGCTTCGCGGCTGCCCCAGCGCCAGGCAGCCGATCGGTCGAGCAACCGATGCAGCGGCTCGGCTAGTGACGCCTTATGCGGCAGGAAAGGCGCGTAGAAGTTAAGCAAGCCAAGGAACGCCTGCAGCTCCGTCTTGGAGGCAGGCGTGGGGGCGTTCCTGATGGCTGCAACCTTTGAAGGGGTGGGGTGAATTCCTTGGGCGTCAATCGTGAAGCCCAGGAAATCAACCCGGGGCACAGCAAATGAGCATTTGCTGCGCTTTAATTTTAAGCCCGAGCCCCTGAAACGCTCGAGGACCTTCACCAGTACTTCGATGAGGCCCGATCGGCTTCTAGCGGCGATCAGGACGTCATCGAAATACGGAACCACGCCAGGGAGCCCATGGAGCAGCCGCTCCATGAGGCTCTGGAAGATCCCCGGGGCTACGGAAACGCCGAATTGCAAGCGGCGGCAACGGAAAGCTCCATGGTGGGTGACGATGGTCTGCGCAGCCGCCGCCTCGTCATCCACCGGGAGCTGCTGGTAGGCCTGCGCCATATCCAGCTTCGCAAAGATGCAGCCTTGCCCCAAAGAGTGGAGCAAGTGCTGCACTACCGGAACTGGATAGGGGTTCGCCTGGAGGGCAAGGTTGATGGTGGATTTGAAGTCGGCGCAGAGGCGAATGGACCCATCCGCCTTAACTGGGATGACCAAAGGGGTCTCCCACTTGGAGTAATCCACCGGCTCCAAGACTCCCTGCGCGACGAGCTTGTCGAGCTCCGCATCAACCTTTGCCCTCAAAGCGAAAGGCACCCTACGGGCCTTCAGCCTAATGGGGGCAACCTGGGGATCTAGGTTCAAGGAGATGGGCGTGCCCTTATACGCCCCCAGCTGCCCATCAAACACATCAGAAAATCTGGCAAGGACGTCGGCCACGTCGGGAGGCGTGGCCACCACTTGTCTAATCCCGTGCACTGATAGGCCAAGTGCCGGGAACCAGTCAAGGCCCAGGAGGGCCGGCAAAGGCTTTTCTACCACTAGTAGAGGAAGGCATCCCGAATAGTCCCCGTATTCCACCCGCACCAGGTGACAACCCAGGGTAGGAATTAGAGTCCCCTGGTAGTCCCGTAGGGTTGCGTCTGGAAGGGCCAGCTGGGTCTTTGAGATGCCTGGACAGAGGCGGGAGAACTCTGTCCACGACAAAAGAGATCGGGATGACCCCGAGTCCACCTCCATGGTGCAGGGGGAGCCCTCTATGAGGAGCGACGCCTTGATGCGCTCTGCACCTGCACCCGTGTGGAAGGCCAACTCTGCAGGGTTGGCGTGGAAGTCTGCGTCCACGGCGTAGCAGCCTCCGCGCGAAGGCTGCTGCTGCTGCTGCTGCTGCTGTCGTCCAGCACGGCCTCCAGGTCGCTGTTTAACGGCGGCTGTGGTCGGGACGTCCTCTGCTCGCTGTGGCAAGGGAAGCTGCGCTCGGCAGACCTGGGCCAAATGTCCCTTCTTGAGGCAGCGGCGGCAAACTGCGGCTTTAAAGGGGCAACCCGAGCGGTCGTGGTTGCCTCCGCAGCCAAGGCAAGCGGTCACAGCTTCCCGGGCTCGCTGAGGGACGCGTCTTCTCGCGGACTGGCCGATGCGCGCCACCGCTCCCTCCTCAGGATAGTCGATTAGGCAAGGGAACTAGCTCATCCACCAGGCAGGTGCGGCCTGGCGGGGGCGGCAGGTTGAACATCTCCGCCATTGACTCGTCGGAGAGTTCAGCCGCCCTTGCCTGCTCGATGGCCCCAGTCAGCGTGATGTCCGCTTGTGACAGGAGCCGCCGGCGAAGGCGCAGATCTTTTACGCCGCTGACGAATTGCTCCGTGAGGTTGCGATCGAGGTCGGCAAACTCGCACCTCATCGCCGCGGTGCGAAGCGACTGGAGGAACTGGCTCACCGACTCCTCCGGCTTCTGTACACAGCGCCGGAAAGCGTAGTGCCTTGCCACCCAGGATGGAGTGGGGGCGTAGTGGCGCTGAAGACGTTCGGTTAATGTAGCCCAGTCCAGAGAATGGACTGGCTGTGGGGCGGCTAATGAGCGAGCGGCGCTAAACATTGGCGTGCCGCAACAGCTCAAGAAGAAGCTGCACTTCTCGTCGTCTGGAACATCGCGACGGCCGTTGGCTATGAGGTAGCACTCGAAGCGCTCCATGAACGCTTCCCACGTCTCGCCGTCGCAGCCAAAAGGAACGAAGGTTGGCATTGCCGACATGGTCTCCTCTGGAACGAGCTAGGCCGGCCAGGAACGGGTCGCCGGTGCGGTTGTGACAAGATGACATACTTGGTGGGTTAGCGGCTGAATCCCACCTTCGTCGCCAGTGTTAAATAAGAACGAAAGGCGAGCGGAGTCGTGAGGAGAAACCAACCAACTTTATTGAACAAAACCAGTCACAGCCAAATACAGGAGAGAATCAATGCAAGGTTCGTCTGACAGCTATTTATACGAAGCTGTCAGACGAACCAGCCAATCCCCAAGCCAGAGTTTCCCCGCTCTCAGCCAGGTCGCGTCTTAGCCAATCAGACGCGACCTGGCTGTTGCTAGTGCAGATGCCGGCTGTCAGGGGAAACTCCCTGACGTCATCTGCCCGGACACAACAGGTTGTCCCGAAGGTGATTTCTCAGGAAGCAACTGGTCTTTCTTGTTTTTCTTTGAAGACGTTTCACTTTTCATCCAAGAAGCTTCTTCAGCTCTGACTGGATGGTGAGGAATGGAAGGATTGATATTCCTTGCAGACAGCTGGTCATTTGAAAGACAAAAGCCACCCTTTTGAAGACAACCAAGTCCACATTTTGGACAGAGATGACTGCTGTTGTTTTTATTTCATTCAAGGTTTTTTATTTTTTAATACAAATTATACATATTATAAGAACAAAGAGTTGTTTCTTTTGCATTCTCTCAATTACATCGTCCTTTTTACATCATAGTTTCATTTTCACTTTCAGCCAAATTATTCTCTTCCATTATTTTCCATCTTTATAGTTATTTTTTCTTAATACATTAAAAAGTATCTTCTGTTGCCCCTTCACGGTTTCACCAAATTTTCCTTTCTTATTTTCTCCATTGGTATATTTTGCTATAAACAGCATGCATTCTCTAACTCAATTTGAACATAGAGAACATTTCTTTCAAAAATTTTCTACAATTAACAATATTCTGTAATTTCTTTATTTCTTAATTAGTTACATCACCATAACCATCTTACTACTATTCTCTTTAGCCTACTAATTTAACTCTTTTTCCCTTTCTTCCTTTTTTTAACCATTTTCTCTTGGGCTCTCAAAAATTGCAGTTTTAATTCTTTTCCTTCTCCTCCCCCTTTCCCCTAACTTCTTTTTCTTTTTCCTATTTTTGTGATTATTGTATCTTTTCTTCAGAATATTATTATTATTATTATTATTATTATTATTATTATTATTATTATTATATTATTATTATTATTATTAATCCAATTTATAGGCCGCTCCCTCTCCACCAAGGGACTCGTATTTGCTTTTATTATTCTAGTAACTTTCCCCAGGGTTTTTCCCCGTTCTCCTCCTTCTGGTTTGAAAGAGGGATCAAAGAGTCCATCTATGTCAAAATTAAACATCCCTCTCCCAACAGGACACACACACACACACACACACACACACACACACCACACCATGGAACTCTTGTCCACAACACAATTTCTTTCAGCAGTTCCAAGAAGGCTGCAGACCCATTTGCACTATTCAGATGACTCTTGAGGACATAGATAAATCTCCAAGCGGCTCCAGCAACTCTCAGAGAGAGTACTAATAACCAGATGACTGCAAGGAGTATAAATCTTTCCATTCCCCATTCTTCAGTCAGAACTGAAGAAGCTTCTCGGATGGGAGGTGATGTCAAGACCTGCACGTCATCTTTTCCTTTTTAGGTTTCAGCTCTGCCACACTTGGAAAATGGGAGGGGGTGGGTGGGTTATACGGAGCTGGGTGATGTGTAGCCATAACAACATTCTTCTTAGAAAGTCAAGGTCATCTTTGTCTCTGCACCTGGAAGGAACCGGATGGGAGGAATCTGTCTTCGTGGCAGTGGGAGATTGGACCATGTAATGGACTTGTGGGTGTTGGGGCAGGATCTTGAACTTTCAACTGGGTGGGGAAAACCAGGAAGCTTTCAGATTCGGCTTTTCCCAAATGTGCCAACATGAACCTTTCTAATAAAGTGGAACTTTGAGGAAACACAAGCCTGGGAGTTTTATTTCATTGGGGGTGTTTTTTGGAACCGTGACAAACGAAACATCTTCAAAGAAAAAACCAGTTGCCTCCTTGGGGCGGGGGGGGGGGGAGCACCTTTGGGAGACTGCTTTTGAAAGTAAAAACAAAATAAACCCAGAAGGTTTTTATTCATACGGGAGTTTCTTTTCGGTTTTCAGATCCAGCAATCTCTCTCCGTACACATCCTGGCTAGCGACGATTTCCGACACGGACGCGTTGTTGGCCTCCCTGGGGAAGAACGGAGTGGTGACTGTTGACATGGGGGGGAACGTCCGGCTGTGGGAAACCAGTCTGGAAAGCTTGGGAAAATCCCTGCAGGAATGGAGGACCATGATTGGCCAAGAAGACGGCAGACCTGTGCAGGTGAGAGGAAGGATATTTTGAATAGAGATCATCCTGGACTTTAGGACTGCTTATTTCAGGGGTGTCCAAACTTGGGAACTTTAAGACTTGTGGACTTCAACTCCCACAATTCCCCAGCCAGCATGGCTGGCTGGGGAATTCTGGGAGTTGAAGTCCACAAGTCTTAAAGTTCCCAAGTTTGGACACCCCTGCATTATGTCAATCTTTCTCAGCCTTGGTGACTTTAAGTCCTGTGGACTTCAACTCCCAGAATTCCCCGGCCAGCTGGCTGGGAGATTCTGGGAGTTGAAGTCCACGGGACTTAAAGTCACCAAGGTTTCATAAATAACTCAAGTTGGTCTGTTCCATCCTTCATTTTCTTGGTCATCGAGAAACATTAGCGCCATCTGTTGGTCAAAAAGTAGTACCTTAGAAACTTAGCAGCGTGAATGTTGGCCCTCCATTGCGGCCGTCAAGTCGAGGACTACCTGAAAATAAAATTGGACAGTTAAAAATAATAAACCAATAAGATGAAAAAGAGAAAAGACGCAAGCAAACCATTCAAAGGACAGATTTGATGGACTGCTGGGTGTCAGGGTACCAAATAGCATCCAAAAGTAAATCAGAGTCCAAGGCAAAATTCCAATTTATGGGAAAAGCCGAATCTGAAAGCTTCCCGGTTTTCCCCACCCAGTTGAAAGTTCAAGATCTTGCCCCCACACCCACAAGTCCATCACTTGGTCCGATCTCTCACTGCCATGCTGGCAGTTCCATCCATTCAGTTCCGGTCAGGTGCAGAGATGCAGAGACAAAGGATGACCTTGGCTTTCTAGAAAGAATTTTGTTATGGCTGCATATCATCTAACTCCGTACAATCCCCCCTCCCATTTTCCCACAATAGAAAAAGCATAGTAGAATAATAGAAAGTTTGGCAGGCCAAAGATCCAAAGGAAAAGATGGCTGCAGGCCTGACATTTGGATTTCTTCCACCATCTTCTTTTCTTCTTCATCATCATCAACAATAACCAACATGAATGATTAAGAAAATATTAGAATGTGCAGAAATGAATAGATTAACACTTGCAATTAAAGAAAAGGAAGAACCTGACTATTGCAGTACATGGGAATTATTTTATCCATGGTTAGAGAATAAATATGAAAATTAGAAATGAGAGCGGAGAGTGAAATAGGGAAATTGTATTACTCAAGTAAAGTAAGTTAAGAAGGGGGTTGTCATAATAGAATGATACACATTAGTATTAACTTAAGAGTAGATAAAATAATGAATATGGCTTAATTGTTATTGCATAAAATATTTGTGCCCAGATGACACACTGTTTAATGAAAGATGGTATGTTTGTATTAAAATAAAAAATATTAAAACAAACAAACAACCCCGTGAGGTAAGAGAGTTGGACTGAGAGTGAGGGATTATTTTCTGTTTATTCCTTCATCGGATCAATAAGTTCTTTTAGGCCAAGGAATAATATACTCTGTCAAGAGTGTTCCTCGTCTTTTCTCGTAAATGTGGCAAGGTGGATTCTCCTCTCGTTCGCATGTTCTTCACGTGTTGTATTCCCTCAATAGATAACCATCCAGAGAGAAAGTGGCTTGGACGTCAGCTCCCCTACACATGGGAAGATCGACCCAGACAATGCCCCTCATGTTGGAGGAAACACCTGGGCTGGAGGAACAGGTACAAAATCAACTTTCTGTCAGGGCTCCAAATAGCATCCAGAATTAAATCAAGTCAAAGCATTCCTCAAAGTTCCAATTTATGAAGAGAGCCATGTCGGCACATCTGGGAAAACCCGAATCTGAAAGCTTCCCGGTTTTCCCCACCTAGTTGAAAGTTCAAGATCTTGCCCCCACACCCACAAGCCCATCCCAGGGTCCAATCTCCCACTGCCACGCTGGCAGCTTCCACTCATCCAGTTCCAGTCAGGTGCAGAGATACAGAGACAAAGAATGACCTTGGCTTTCTAGAAAGAATGTTGTTATGGCTATATAGCATCTAACTCTGTACAATCCTCCCTCCCATTTTCCCACAATAGAAAAAGGCACAGTAGAATAATAGAAAGTGTGGCAGGACAAAGATCCAAAAGAAAAAGATGGCTGCAGGCCTGACACTTTCTGCTCCTGTGCAGTAGTTCACCTTAATTTCTTGCAGACGTTTCATTATCCAACTAGGCAACAAGATCAGTACTAGATGAGATGGGGGTTTGTAAGGAGGAGGAGGAAGAGAGGAATGTGGGGTCCTAGTTGCTCTCTGAGCTTGATTGTTTTCTTGCGGACGTTTCATGACCCAACTAGGTAACACCCTCAGTGCCGGAAGGAAGTGGGATTTCCCCAACTAGATAATTAATACCTTGGGCAACAAGGACCTCACAATTCAACCCTGAGCTGCAAATACTGTCTTCTCTCGGTACAATTGAGTATTGTGAAGACTCTTGAGAATCAAGTCTGCAATAATATTTCCTTGCTATGAAAACGTTAAGGCTCTCAGACCTGAGCTACCTAAATCCAGACAGCCACTAGATGGCAACCAAGAGATACTGAAAACGTTGTGCTGCCACCTAGCTGTTATTCAGAATTCCGCAGCCCCGGAAAGGATGCAAAAGTGTTCTTTGGGATTCTTTGGCAGGTGGGAGAGACACCGCAGGCTTGGGGGGCAAAGGGGGTCCCTATAGACTGGACGCCGGTCACCAGGTGTACCAGATATCTCAAGCTGAGAAAGACGCCGTCCCTGAAGAGGTGAAGAGAGCCGCCAGAGAGATGGGCGAAAAGGCTTTTAAGCAGAGGTGAGCATCTGGGGTTCTGCAGTTTAGTGTGTCCTTGCATCCCCTTCATTTAGAGCAGATGCTGATCACGTGCTCCAGGGGCTTCCTTCCTTCCTTTTCCTTCCTTCCTTCCTTTTCCTTCCTTCCTTCCCTCCCTCCCTCCTTCCCTCCCTCCTTCTTTATGTCTGTCTGTCTGTCTGTCTGTATAATCTATCTATCCATCCATCCATCCATCTATCTATGCCTTCTCTCATCTGTCTTCCATCTCTCCCCCCCCCCTCTCTCCCTACCTATCTCACCTACCTATCATCTATCTATCTATCTTTCTATCTATCTATCTATCTATCTATCTATCTATCTATCTATCTAATCTAATCTATGCTCCTATGATCTATTTACTATTAGTCTTCTCTTCCTTCCTAGTACCTATCTCTTCCCACTTATGACTATAACCATGTTGCTTGTATCTTTCAATTTATATTATTTTATTTGTTTCCTAGTGTGATTTGATTGCTTACTAATAACCTATGCCTATCACTAAGTGTTGTATCTCATGATTTTGGATGAATGTATCTTTTCTTTTATGTACCCTGAGAGCATCTGCACCAAAGACAAATTCCTTGTGTATCCAACTTGGCCAATAAAGGATTATATTCTGTTCTAGTTTATTCTATTCTATTCTATTCCTTATTCTATTCTATTCTATTCTTCATTCCAATACATTCTGTTCTATTCTATTCCTTATTCTATTCTCTATTCTATCTATTCTATTCAAGAAATTGTCTAGCTTTAGATAGTTCTATAAAAAAGAACCAGTTTTGATTCAGTTCCACATTGTTTTGCTTCAGATTAAAAGAAATCCAGATGAGTGAATACGATGCGTCGACATACGAACGATTTTCTGGAGCTGTTCGGAGGCAGGTGCAGTCCCTCCGGATTATTCTGGATAACTTACAGGTAATCATTTTGGTAATGGATCCCTGCTTTTCCTCTTCTCCTGTCCTCCAGCCTTTGCGTAGTCAACTTCCCTTAACTGAGCTTTAAGAAATCATTTTGTCCTCAGCATGAGGAATTTTGATTAAAACCAGAATGAGATCTGCAGAGATCCGTCCGAGTGTTTAATTGACAATCTTTTTGGAACGTCCGCTTGAAGTTTTCCATAGGTAGTTTCCTAACTAATTAGGGTGCGTTACCTGGAATACTAGAAGACCTCCAAGGTCCCTTCCAACTCTGTTATTTTATTCTATTCTTTTCATTACCCAAATTAGGTGACATCATCAGTGCGAAAAGGGAGTTAGGTTTGCAGAGAGGAAGAGGAGGAGATGACCTTGATGCTCTCTGAACTTTTTCTTGTAGTCGTTTTATTACCCAGCTAGGTAACATCATCGGTGCTAGAAGTGAGGAGGAGACGAGAAAAGTCGTAGAATGAGACGAAAGACACTTAACACTTAGAAACATATATTTTGGGTCCTCAGTTATGGTTGTAAGTGTAACAGAGTTGGAAGGGACCTTGGAGGTCTTCTAGTCCAAACCCCTGCTGAAGCAATTTCAGACAAGTGGATGTCCAGTCTCTTCTTAGTGTTGGAGCATTCACAGCTTCTGGAGGCAAGCTGTTCCACTGATTAAGTGCCGCTCTTATTGCGTCCGCGGATAACCGCCCTGCCGCCCTGTTTAGGGTGACCCGCTCCCTCCTATCACAGGGAGCGCGGGTGGCACCCTTGCAGGGTAGAGCAGAGGAGTTTGGGGAATATCTGCAGGACAAAGTCGCTCAGATCCGGAGCGGATGGGCCCCCTCCAGTGGCACGGACGAGCCGTCAACAGTGAGTCTTGTAAGACCACTCTGGGAGGAATTTGACTCTGTTGCCCCCGAGGATTTCGACAGGTTGCGTGGACGGCTGCGGCCCACCACATGTTTAATGGACCCGTGCCCCTCCCGGCTGGTACTGGCATCCTGGGAGGTGACACGAGGCTGGCTTCTGGGCCTGGTGAACGCTTCATTGGGTGAGGGATCCTTACCAACTGCCTTGAAAGAGGCGGTGGTGAGGCCCTTACTCAAGAGGCCTTCACTGGACCCAATGGAGCTGGCTAATTATCGTCCAGTCTCCAACCTTCCTTTTTTAGCGAAGGTTGTTGAGAATGTGGTGGTGCAGCAATTTCCACGACACCTTGACGAATCCGAATATCTAGACCCACGCCAGTCCGGCTTCCGACCCGGACACAGCACAGAGACAGCCTTGGTCGCGCTGGTTGATGATCTCTGGAGGGCCAGAGATAGAGGTTGCTCCTCTATCCTGGTCCTATTAGATCTCTCAGCGGCTTTTGATACCATCGACCATGGTATCCTATTGCGCCGGCTGGAGGGGATGGGAGTCGGAGGCACCGTTTTACGGTGGTTCGGCTCCTACCTCTCCAACCGGTCGCAATGTGTGTTGACGGGGGGGCAGAGGTCGACCCTGAGGCCACTCACTTGTGGGGTGCCACAGGGGTCGGTCCTCTCGCCCCTCCTGTTCAACACATATGTGAAGCCGCTGGGTGAGATCATCCGTGGTTTTGGGGTTGAGTACCACCTCTACGCTGATGATACTCAGCTGTACGTTTCAACCCCAAACCACCCCAGTGAGGCTGTCGAAGTGATGTCCCGGTGTTTGGAAGCCGTCGGGGTCTGGATGGGGGACAACAGACTCAAACTCAACCCCTCCAAGACTGAGTGGCTGTGGCTACCGGCACCTCGGTTCAGTCAGCTAATTCCAACGCTGACCATAGGGGGCGAGCAGTTGCCCCCTGTGGAACGGGCGCGCAATTTGGGCGTCCTCCTAGATGCCCGGCTGTCAATGGACGATCATGTGGCAGCCGTGGCAAGGGGGGCGTTCCACCAGGTTCGCCTGGTGCGCCAATTGCGCCCCCTCCTGGACCGGGATGCCCTACGCACGGTCACTCATGCACTGGTGACGTCTCGCCTGGACTACTGTAACGCTCTCTACATGGGGCTTCCCTTGGGACGCGCCCGAAGACTGCAGCTAGTCCAGAACGCAGCCGCGCGGGCGGTCATGGGGAGTACCAGGTACTCCCATGTGACACCGCTCCTGCGTGAGCTGCACTGGCTGCCTGTGGTCTTTCGGGTGCGTTTCAAGGTTTTGACCACCATCTTTAAAGCGCTCCATGGCATAGGGCCCAGTTACCTGCGGGATCGCATCCTCCCACATACATCCCAGCGGCCAATTCGCTCTCACAGAGAGGGGCTTCTCCTGGTGCCGTCCGCTAGGCAATGCCAGCGGGCGACGCCAAGGAGTAGGGCCTTCTCTGTGATGGGCCCAACCCTCTGGAATGACCTCCCCCCCGACATCAGAACCACCACCGACTTCCGCTCCTTCCGGCAGAAACTAAAGACTCACCTGTTTCGACTGGTTGGCCTGGCATAATTTCAACGCCTATCTCCTGGCATTTATATCTTACTGGTTTTTAAGGGTATTATTCTATAGTCTTAATTTTATTGGGTATTGGGATCTTAATGTATGTTTATTTTAATTATTTATTAGCAATACAGTCCTGCACATCTTTTATCCTCCTCTTATGCATCTATCCATTTTATATTTGTATATATATATTTTCCATGTAGTAATTTTAATTGTTTTAATTTTGTTCTTTGACATGGACTGTACACCGCCCCGAGTCCCTTTCGGGAGAAGGGGCGGTCTATAAGCGCTAATAAATTAAATTAAATTAATTAAGTTCTAACTGCCAGGAAGTTTCTCCTTAGTTCTAAGTTGCTTCTCTCCTTGATTAGTTTCCACCCATTGCTTCTTGTCCTGCCTTCAGGTGCCTTGGAGAATAGCTTGACTCCCTGTTCTTTGTGGAAACCCCTGAGATACTGGAACACTGCTATTGTGTCTCCCCTAGTCCTTCTTTTCATTAAACTAGACCTACCCAGTTCCTGCAACCGTTCTTCGTGTGTTTTAGTCTCCAGTCCCCTAATCCTCTTTGTTGCTCTTCTCTGCACTCTTTCTAGAGTCTCCACATCTTTTTTCTCAATTCCAGGAACTTCTCACCTGCTCCACTTTAGTCTCTGAGTAAAACACTCGGGGTCCTTAATTTTCACAACCCCTTCCTCTCACCTGCACCCCCTCCCCTCTTCTTGCTGGCAGCCCCTCCAATGTCGGAAGGCTGCTATTGTCTCACCCCTTAGCCTTTCTCTCCCTTAAACGAGCCAGCCCTCCAACTGGACACTTCATTGAACTTGACCATTGGCCAGAGAGTCCGCTACATCCGGACCTTTGTCTGTTCTGAGCCCACCACCAACCTTCACAGCCTTATCAGCAAAGGACGTACATCCGTCCTTCCTCCGGACTAACAAAGGGTTGCTTTAGAGTTCAGGGGGAAATGGCTTCCTGAGGTTGCATTGTCTTCCTAGGAAGAGTGCCGCCTGGAACGCAAAGACAAGGAAGAGGCTAGCTTCTGACCTAAACCATTGTTTATTTGATGTCTGGGCTGGGGGAAGGAGAGTGAGGGATCCCTAGCTCTTCCCTATCCATCCGGAGACAGTGTTGCATCTGCTGTGTTGCTTCATCTTGCAGAAGTTCCCAGGTTTTCAAGGGTCTTCAGAGAAAAAAGTCAGGTTCTACATTTAGGCAAGAAAAACCAAATGTATAGGTACGGTATGTGGTACCTTGCTCAATAATAGTAACTGTGAAAGGGAGTCCTAGTGGACAACCATTTAAACAGGAGCCAGCGTGTGCAGCAGCTGCCAAAAAAGCCAACACAGTTCTAGGCTGCATCAACAGAGGGATAGAATCAAGATCACG